>JANAVB010008198.1:7015069-7193317 GCA_029216955.1 Iris pallida | reverse complement strand
TATATAATAGATATATATAGATATATATATATAGTTATTATATATATATATATATATATATATATAATTGTATAATTATATTGTACATATATACATATACATAACTTATATAATATATGCTAACTTATATACTATTGTGTCTAACAATATTTATTATTATATGTATGTATGTTATTTATTATTGTAAAGATAGCTTTGTTCTAAATATATGTATGTTTGCATGCAGTGATAAGAAAACTTATATATATTGGACTCCATATGCCATATTGCATAGATTTCATGTTGAAGGATATAGCTAATGATCCAAGAATTAGTCCACTAATACATAAGTCTCAAAACCTGACTTGTTCATATACAATCATGGTTGGGCTCTTAGCATCATGAGACCGAGACTCAGAATAGAGATTGGTTAGACCAAACCTCACTAAGTTTTGCTATGGTCAATTCCTTACTTTATATTCCATCCTTAACATCAGGACATTTAAAGGCTGACAAAAACATAGGGTTTGATAGAGAACTACATGAAACTAAATCGCAAGGATAGAGAAAAGGTAAATGTGGTTGTCAGTTCACTCGTCAGTCAAACTTACTGGAGCGATATTGCAGAGGTCTCTGTAATATTTGGACCTCCAGTAAAAGTTTTAAGGATGGTAGATAACGATAGTAAAGTAGAGATGTGTCATCTTTATGAAGTTATGTTATGAACAAGACTAAATAAATGATAAAAAGGAATGTTGGTAAAGGATATAATAAGTGATGGAAAATGATTGATACCAGATGGAATTCTCAACTACATCTAGATATACATGCAGCTAGTATGTACTCTATAAATTGAACACTGTTCAGAAGTTATTTTTATAATGTTTCTAGAAATTTTACAACTAGTTGTTTATTCAATGTTGCAGGTATTTTTTGAATCTCAAATACCAATATTCTAATGATGTTATAAATGATGATGAGCTACTGAGTTGCTTCCACCGCGGCGTTAATAGAATGTCGAATGACAACACAAGACGTCTTAATATAAACAGAGGTAGTTATTATTTGATATTTGATTTTTTATAACTTTAAAATATTTAAATTTTAATGTCATAATTTGCGTAATATCACTTTGTAGGCGGAAAGGTTCAGATTAAGAACTGGTCATTTAATTCAGATCAATTTTAAAGTGTTATAAATAGATGTCTTCCAGGTAGTAATAGTTAATACTTTAAAATATTTATTAATTAAAGTTAAATAGTTAAAAAAACTAATATATTTTATTATTTTTGTAGATGAGTGGTGGTCCATACATTCTAGGGAGGAAGTCCTACATTTGACTCGATTAGCTGTGCGCATCTTAAGTCAAATGATGTCTTCTTCCAACTGTGAAAGAAATTGGACAACATTTGCTTTCATCCATACTCGTCTCCGCAATAGACTTACAATGACAAGACTAAAAAAATTGGTTTTCATCTATTATATTATAAGATTGAGGTTTCGAAATCTGAAAAGATCACGAGATGAACATAATTTTATAGATTTGGATGAGGTATTTATGATCAAGATCTACTCACAGCCTGTATTAGAGAAAGAAAAACACCACTATTATATTGTAGTAAAAATTGATGATTAGATAATAACTTGGATGTCGATCCACAAGATACTGCCGAACATGTTTCAAGGTCTGAAAAAAGAAAGAAAATACCAGATGTACAATCTCGACAGGTCGACAACAATAAAGACGGCAGTACTGATAGTGGAGGCAATGAAGCTACACTAGTGGCTGGTGCTGACAATACTAATGAATATGAAAGTCCTGGAGATCAGTCTCATAAATACTCTAAAGATTTTCATAATTATCAACCTAGAGAGCACTGTATAGATGACGTATATGTTGGATGATCTAGCCATCATGACGTGCTTACTCCATCAGACAATTACAACAATATATATGATGTCTCATCTACAAGTTATTATCCATACAACACTCTAGAGACGGAACAACATTCAACATTTGATGGCCCCATGACAAGTTTTTTCTAAGATACAAATACCAGTCTCTACTACCCTCATAACCAAGAATCATATCGGGGCGATTCTGATAATTATGAACCATCTCAGTATTATATTTGTATTTTTTTTTTTTCAAATTTGTATTCATTTTCATATTTTTATGATTTATGTAGTTCGTACCTATTGTAAATAGATTATTATTCATGAAATTAAAATGAAGGGATAGGCCACAATCCCAATAAATTCTTCTGGCCAAGTGATTTTAATTTTATAATACTTTTAAATTCAAACATGTAAATCTTATAGCTAATTTTATCTTGATATATTATGAAATAAAATAATTGGTGTCATGGATAACATCCTATCAATTTGTAACTATGCATAAAATTAAAATTCTAAATATAATTAATTTTTTTTTACAGAAACTTAAAAAACATCCGAACAAATATAATTATGAGTCTTGTGACTCTTGTCTCACCCTGTCATTTGCATTGCTTCTAATCTCTTAAGCATTAAATGTATCTTGTGCCTTCCTCTATGCACCTTAATTCGTCAAAATTGAAACCTATAGAACAATATAAGATTCAATTGTAAGAATATAATGACATAGTAAGATTGTAACTAAAAACATGTAAAGGAAGAAAACTAATATAATGTAGGTAAACCAGTCAGCAATGATTACTATTGTTTTATTCAATTATAATTAAAAAAAATATAACATAAAATTCTTAAATAATGCATAAATTATTAAACTATTTTCTAATTTTTTTACTAATTTATTAATAATTATTTATTTGCCAATACAACCGATCCCAAAAAATTCTGATACTCCGATTCGATACGGTCGATACTGTCGATACCGATACTCGTACAAACTATGCGATACTGATACTTTGAACCTTGATTGTGAAATGGAAACCCAGTGAATTTGTTCATTATACAAGAACGAGGAAATCGAACTCGCTTATTTCATAAGTGAATTCAATTTCAATGAATTCGACGTGTTATTTTATATCTGTCCACAATACCTTAGCCTTCGAAATTAAAAGTTGGTTACTGCAACTTAAATTTGTCAATCAACTAATATTTGGGTGATTGTATTTACGATTCGTGTCAACCAAACACATGAAAATATTTCAAATCCAAATTTAGTATTGGACTGTACTACGCAACAAAACACAGATTTGGTACTACAATTCCATGATTCTCAATCGTGTGAAATCTTACCAATTCATTGAACTCAGTATTCACGAAAACCAAATAATACTTTGTAAATTTTGCACTAACTTATAATACTTTGTAAACCAGATAAGAAAAAGGACAAGGTGTTGCTACTTAAGTTTCATAGTACTTACGATGGAGCTTTATATGAAGGAATGGGTAATTTAGTAACACAAAATTTCATTCAACGAAAAAGTTTTACCAAAATTTGCCCAGAACAGAAGAAGATTGTAAAAATTACGAGGAAAGGGATCCAACGTCAGTGACACTGACGCCAAACAAAAATAAATAAATTTGTTTGGCGCCGGTGACACTGGCGCCAAATATCTTTTTTGAAGAAAGAATTAGCGTCAGTGACACTGGCGTCAAACAATTAAAAAAAAGGAGAAAAAAATTTCGGCAGCGCCACATTATTTTTTTAAAAAATTCTTGGTTCCAGCAGAACTGACGTCAATGAAAAAAAATTAGAGCTCAGTCAACCAAATCTTGTCAACTATATTGCACGCTATTAGTTCTTTTAGTTGTTACATTATTACAATCAATCATACACATTGGTATGGATAATCAAAGAAAGAAAGCACTTTGTAGTAGTAATAAATAATTATGAAGTTCACTCCCTCCCTGCAAGCAATTGCCATGTGAGATTAATTTATGAGAGAAGACCATGCTTAGCTTAATACCTCCATCTCTTTCAGCCAAAAAAAAATTCATAACCCGACGCCAGTGACACTGGCGCCAACATTTTTTTTGTTCGGGTGCCAGTTCCACTGGCACAAAAATTTTTATTTTATTTTATTTTTTTTGATTGTTTGGCGCCATTGTCGTCACTGGCGCCAAACAATTTTTTTAAAAAAAATTATATTTGGCGCTAGTATCACTAGCGTCGGATCCCTTTTCTCATAATTTTCACAATCTTTTCCTGTTCTGAGCAAATTTAGGGAAAAAAAAATTCCTGTGGATGAATTTTTTTTGATTTAGTAATAGGTCAAGTGTTGATATTTCAGCCTTAATACAACTTCGAGGTGTTGGTATTTCAGCAATGGCACAGCCTTAATGCAACTTAGTGAAGAGTCGAAGAGAGATAATATAGTATGTTTAGTTTCACTATTCTTTTTGTTAGGAAAAATAATAATAGAGATAAAACGAAAATGACTTCGAGGTGTATTGTCGACACTTTCTTTAGAAAGTTATTCGCTCCCAATCGGAAAGAGTTTGCTGACCGGTTCAAACGAATACTTCCGTAGGATACAACAAAATCTTATAAGCAGATGATACAAACAGTATATCTGAATCCCTTCTTTTTGAAACTGTTGAGTAGTAGTAATTTTGTGCTATACTTTGATGGTACTCAAAAATTTATAGAAACTCTTGTCTTTTCATGAACATATATACCTCTTCCAACAGTCAGGACAGATCTGAACAAACAGTCACAACTCCTCTAAACAATCAATCACAACCAAAACTCAAGGAATATGAAAATTTGTTCAACCTAATGAATCTGAAGATTCGTTCAAATCCAATGAATCTGAACTAGGAAGTTTGTCTTTGTGCAATCACCCTTAAATCCTCAACACTTTTGGGTGGTAGTAGTCATGGACAAAAGTTTTTGTAATAATTCTTTGTTGGTCGTAACTGTTGAAAGTATTGTTTTGGTATTTACGTAAAGATGGATTATAGTTCTATAGTTTTTTTTGGCTAATTCTAAGGGCACTCCAAGAATTACTTGGGGCTAGCTCTTACTAGGTGACAACCCATGGAAATGGAACTTTTACTGGGGACAGTCCGAATTTTACTTAGGACTAGCCCTAATGTTGTAGAGATGATGATGAAGAAGAAGAAGCAGCAGCCGCTCATTTAATTCCTGGCGCCGCGAGATGGGAGGAGGAGAAGGAGGAGGAGCTCCCATCCCTGACGGGCAGCCCCCTAGCCGACCTCGACTCCGCCGGCGGCGGGGACGAGCCCGCATGCCCGCTGAAGCGGTCCCGACTGGTCTGGACCCCGCAGCTCCACAAGAAGTTCGTCGAGGCCGTGGTGCACCTGCTCCCCCACCGCCGCCGCCGTCGCCGTCCGCCTCTTCGCCACCAACGTGCAGATAGGATTGTCGACTTTGTTGGCAGTTCTATCATGAAATAGGATTGCCAACAAAGTTAGCAGTCCTATCTAAATTTTTGTTTGGACACACCAAGTAGGACTGCAACAAAGTTGGCAGCCTTACTTTATGTTAGGACTGCCAACAAGTTGGTTGTCCTAACATAAAGTAGGACTGACAACTTTGTTGCAGTCCTACTTGGTGTAAGGACTGCCAACAAGTTTGACAGTCCTGAAAAAATTTGGACTAGCCCTAAGCAAAACTTGGAGGAGGACGGAGGAGGACGAAAAGGACGAGGCGGAGGAGGAGGAGAAGGACGAGGCAGAAACAGAGGAGGAGTTAGAGGAGGCAGAGGCAGAGGAGGAGGAGAAGAAGGAGGAGGATGAAGAACCCTAACCCTGAAAAAAATTAGGCTAGCCCCAAACAAAAGTTTGGATGGCAAACTTGTAAATATTTTTTGAAGAAATTGGGCTAGCCCAAGAAAATTTGGGATGCCCTTAGAATTAGCCTTTTTTTAGGAATGCTATATTAATGAAATGATGGTTGGGCATTGGTCTTCTGACTACATTCGACACCCATTGCAGTTGAGGAGAAAAGAAAGATATATCAGTCTATGTAACGCCCTAGAACCAGAATACTGGAGAGCAGGGGCGTACATAGCCAGCTACGTATATTGAAGTGCAACCCACCTCGCTATACGGTCACGGCTGTCTAGATACATGAGGGTTTAACTACAAGCCAACAGTCTCCTATGGTCATGAACAAGTCTATTGTCTCAATCTCAAGCAAGCAATAATAGTTACAAGATGTCAGAGCACCAAATATATAATAGCAAGGCGTCCCATACATTACATATTGGATGATCATGAAGCTAGTCATACAAAATGTCAAGACTAGCAAGAGTTCAGTCATACATGATCAACCCTAGGATTTGTCAATCATGTTACAGCACGTAGGCAGACAGTAATTAAAGGTGCAATACGAGCTAACACGTGCTCGCCGGCTAAACGTCTCAAAAGAATAATTTTTACAATAAAGTGGAAGGACAAAAAGAAACCCACTCGTTGCCAGGGTTACGCCTGGTGGTCACCATCCGGCAGGAAGACATGTGGATCCTCTGGTGCTGCTCCGTTATCTGGCCACACAAAACCAGCTGGGTCAGACCCCAGAAAGAGCAAGTGCCACAAAGGAAGCTTCACTTAGAAACTAAAACCAGCATATCACAATAGAATATTAAAGATAAATAATAAATAAGAACTGATAATAATGGAGATAACAACAGTAAACTGAGTACGAAGAGACCATTCAAGTAGCCAGGTCACGACCCTTAAACCAAACGAGGACCGGGGTTGCAGCCCTTCACCTGAATAGAAACCCGTCTCTAATACTATTGGTACAGTGAAGACAATAAACGAAGAGAGGACATAGAACTGCTCCGGGAGCCAGGTTACAACCCTTAAACCAAACAAGGACCGGGGTTGTAACCCTTCGCCTGAACAGAACTGGACCCCTGATCTTTATTGCTAAGGCCAGTATAAATAATCATGGTATTAAGGTAAGGTAAAACATGACGAACATGGCGTGGGGTTGAAATAAGACAATAAACGAAGAGAGAACACAGAACTGCTCCGGGAGCCAGGTTACAACCCTTAAACCAAACAAGGACCGAGATTGTAACCCTTCGCCTGAACAGAACTGGACCCCCGATCGTTATTGTTAAGGCAAACACTAATAATCATGTCATGTCATAATCTTGCACAGGATCAGGATAAGACTAAGCTGGAATAAACTCCATCCAATCAATCACGGCCAATCAAGAGTACGGCTTGATACTTTAACTAACTAGGGTTATCACAGGCCTAGTTACTAGCAAGATGCAATGAGATTATTCCAACAGCCAAAAGCCCTACAGACCATCCGGTTATACAGGTCGAATGTTCGTTTATGAAGAATGATACTTTAACTAACTAGGGTTAGTTGAATTCAGTAGGTACCCCTGACCGTGGTATTCAGGGGTCCCTGTCCTAGACATGATGCAAGACAACACTGGTTTATTTGTACAAACACAATCGCCCACGGTGTCCAGGTCGTTCCTACTTGTCATGTCAGGCTAGCTGTCGTAACAGCATGTCGAGATATATCATGTCAGTTTACTTGTCAAGAGTGCGCCACAGCGGACCACTATCGTATTCTATTCTTACATTATCATGAATGAGAAAAACTTGCATAAAATAACTAATAACATATTCTTGAAGCCAAGAAAAAGATCTACAACTTTCATGTTGGGAGTTGGGAGAAATTCTGGCCACAATTCAGCCAAATAGGACTTAAAACAGCGGAAACAGCCAAAATAGGCACTATGTGGCATTCTACGGCACTATTCATTCCATGCGGCACTATTCATGCTCATGCGGCTGCGACACTATTCATTCCTGCGGCTGCGGTACTATTCATGCGGCTGCGGCACTATTCATGCGGCTGCGGCACTATTCATGCTCATTCGGCTGCGGCACTATTCATTCATGCGGCTGCGGTACTATTCATGCTCATGCGGCTACGGCACTATTTATTCCTGCGACTGCGGTACTATTCATGCTCATGCGGCTGTGGTACTATTCATGCGGCACTATTCATCGTCCCTGCCAAAATTAGGATAGATGAACATAAAAATGGCCAAAAATACTTTTGGCCATAACTTCCTCAAAACAAGTCAAAATCTAACTTTTCAAAGGTCTATTTTGGGTAAAATCGAATTCTCTACAACATGGAACAATCAAAACATGAAAATAATGAAGTTTAATAGATCAAAATCCAAGAAAACCGAAAATAATATAAACTTAGATCTACAAGAAAATATCCATCAAAATGAAAAATGCCAAGTTCTAAAGTATCTTAGAATCTTGCAAGGAAGACAATAGAACAACAACAATGGAGTTTCTCCATGAAGCAAGTTGCACTTGCCTAAGACTTGGTAGGTGGGAGGAGTAAATGAAGAAGATGAAGAAAATAAATGAAGAAGTGAATGAAGAGAGAGAGAGAGAAGGAGTTGGGTTATATATCAACCCTCTCCATCTCAAACCAAGCCAAGCCAAGTCAGACCAAGTTAGATTGAACCGAACCGATCAAATAAACCAAGTCAAGATTAAACCAAGACTAGGCTAAGCAAAACAAGCCTAACTACGGTCCACCTAATAAATGCCAGAAATCTCGTATACGCATACGAACATACGTAAAACGGGAAACGGGAGTGACAGTCTAGTATCTGTGACTTGTACTATATCATTTTTTTAACCACAATCCTACTGCAGGCTGTTGTGATACTCTAGTTCGAATACCACTACATAAACTCGACCTACATAGGCCAACACTAAAAACGTGTCACGACCCGCACCCTAGAGTAAGGGCACGAGAAGTGGGTACGTCCAGCCTACGCCGCAGTGTCGACGATAGAACGCTGTCCTAGGTCAATCATCTAACAATATAAGGTACCTGTACAGTATATACACTCCGAATGGAGGTGACATAGCAGAATACAGTCTCAATCACATCTAAAGGTAGAATATAGCACGATAGAAAAGATAGAGAAATCCTCAACTGAGGTACAACAAATATGAAATAACATAAGTCTCAACAACTACCAGTCTCAACATCTCTAAAATATACAACTCTGAAATCAAGGATAACAACTAAACATGAAAAGGAAAAATAGTCTAAGCTATCTATACTAAGCAAGGTGTCGTCCTCAGCAGCTGCCTGAACCTCCCCAGGGGTCCAGGTCGCAAGTGTCATCTAGGCAAGCTCCAAGGTAAGGGGTACAGGGTTCCTCATCATCCTCTATAAAATTTTCAACAGGTCCAGTCAGGACGGGAGCGAGCACAATACATCTCACGCAGATCATAACAGGTTAGAAAATATAAACATACAAGAGAGTACGATACCTGAAACTGAAAGAAGTACATGATGTAAATAGAGAGAACTGCAATAGAATATCTACTATAAGTAGAGAGCTACCAGTGACTAGTGATTTAGAGTACAAAGTCGACATGTGAACGACTTGATTTGCACATGACTATACTAAAGAGGCGTACATGGCTATTCTACTTTGGAATTGTTCACATGACTATTTATACTCCCCCATACCCCAATCAATATACAAGGATCCAGACAAGTTATGTTACGTACATGGTTTTCACATGAAAGCCAATGAAGGGTGCACATGAAGTATAGGTTATACATGAGATACATGAGAAACACGACCGAAACATGATAGCACATGAGAGTACACGAGCGAGCACGAACGAGCATGAAGCACATGATAAACATGAATAACATGAGAGCGAGGAATACATGATGTACATAAAACACACGACATGATATATCCGATGCTCCCGAGGGGGATAACATCGCATGAAAGGATCCATATAGTACCAATCCGTGATAATATCGTGACAGCATCAAATAAGGTAAACTAGAGCAGGAATATAATTCTAAGCAAGTTATGAAATGATCAGAGAATGTACTCGCCTGGTATCTGAATGTCTGAAGTAAATGTACTGTCCGAGATGAGATACCTGACTCCTAGTTAGAGCAACACAAGTCAAGATGTATACAGGGGATGATAAATGTAATCTATAATGCATCTGCATGCTGTCTAGGTCAAACTAGACTATAGTCAACACTTGGTCAACTCTAGTCAACGACACTGGTCAAACTAGGTCAACTAGGTCAAGTCCTAGCTCAAATAAGTCTAACAAGTCTCACTACGCCTAACCAAGCCTAGGCTAGCACTCATACAATCACAAGGCAATGTGAACCACAACAATACATAATATAAAATAGATACTATATATAAATACATACCTTCTTACATACATGTATATCCACATTACATACATATTTATATATATAGGCATATGTTACATCATGCATATTTACATAGTTACATAGATATATACATTCATGCACATTTACATACATACTTTTATACATTATATATGTTAACATTCATTACAATGCATTATATTTTACTTATACCTTTGATTGATTGATTCATTCATATATGACATTCATTCATGCATTTATACATTCATTTATATCCCATATGCATGCATATTTCAGTTCAGGCATTATATCCATTCACATATCATTAAGTTGCATACATATACTTATTTTTATTACATACATGTCATTCATGCATATTATATACTTACATGCATCTATACATTATATACATTGTATACAACATGTAAAAATAGAAGAGGAAAAATGGGGGAAAAAAACTGAAATGGAAAGGAAAAGGAAGGAAAATGTAAGGAAAAGGGAAAACAGTGGACATATACATGCTTGCATCATATATTCTACATTACCATACATGCTATCATTATATATTATATTACATTATTTATACATTATGCATTCATATCTATCATTACATATATACCTTGTATTTATATCTTGTTGGTGTTTTTGCCTTTGGACTAGAAAAGATAGTCCCATATCGGCTACACCAAATGGTGAGTATCTCAATATAATGCATTGCTTGTGTTGAGGTGTGCACATGAGGTGTAGTGGGGCACAAGTTTGTGCCATGTGGAAGTATTTTCCTAGAAGAAAAAAGGATTAAATCCAACAAGGATGCAAGTTAATTTTGTTGTGCGGACTCGGACTCGGACACGGACTCCAGGATGTCTCGTGCATGCACGGGAGTGTTCGGGGGGTAGGCGTGGACTGGCACACTTCTATGCTGATTGTGGGATGATCTAAAATATCAAACTCTATTTTTGAGTATTGGTATTTTAGTCCCACATCGGATAGGAGAAGAGGTGAAGTCTCAACTCCACTCTATAAATAAAGCCCCTTGGCCTCCTTTGAAAGATGCACCAAGAAGAGAGTTGAAGGAGTCTGTTAAGTCCAGGAAGCCCGTTCAAGTCTCAAATATTGACTTACGAGCGTTCCAGAAGTTCTTCGTGAACTTGCTAGTTCCTGGAAGCTGTTCGTGCTCGTGTGGGACGAATAAAGCTTTGAACAATGGTGGTTCATTCACCCCAGCATCTCATTCTCGCCTGTCATCGCTGCTGTTGCCTTTACAGTAACTTCTTTTTAGAAGCTCTACTGCCGATAGTTGCTTGCACAAAATCTCTTTAGATTTTTTGTGTATTACGTAGAATCTTTTTAGATCCTCGTAATTCAGAATCCTCCAGGATCTCTGTTGCACATCTTTTTTAAGGTGCTGCATTTGAAACATTGTGTGTACAATTGTTTCAGTTTCAGAATTTTCTATCGAAAATTGTGCCTCGGCACTAACAATCTCAAAGCTTTATTGAGAAGATGGAAATTAGCTTGAAAGATTTCTTACAAGAGATCCATGTTGAGGACGAGATGCGCTCTCAACAGAAGATGGATACTCTGTCCAAACAACTGGCGAAGGTAAATCTGGTCCAAACCAGAGAGTACCAAGGGAAGCAGGCTGCTTCTCATCGCAAAAAGAAGGACTTCACGAATCTGAAAGTGAAGGGTCCTGCTTTCAAGCAGCAGAAGTCCAAGTCCCATGTGACTTGCTTCAATTATGGCAAGAAGGGCCACCACAAATCCGAATGCAAGTCCAAGCCCAAAGAACAAGGTGAGCCTAGTAAGGTTTCTATGATTACTAATCTAGTTGCCATGATAGCACAGGTTGCAACTGTGGGGGCTGACTTGGACTGGTGGATAGACACTGGTCTGACATGCCATGTCTGTTCAGACAAAGACTGGTTCGTCTCTTATGAGCCAACTTCAGAGAAGGTCATAATGGCAAACCAGGCACAAGCTGAAGTACTGGGGATCGGGACGGTGGAGCTGAAACTCACATCGGGGAACACTCTGACGCTTCAAGGTGTGAAGCATGTTCCAGTAATTGCTAAGAACCTGATCTCTGGAAGTCTGCTCTGTCACACAGGCTTGAGGATGAACATCAATGCTGGCCAGTTGGTGATGTCCAAGAAGGGTACATTCTTCGGGAAAGCTTTCCAAACTGAAGGAATGTACAAGATTCAGCTTGTTGTAACCCAGCATGATAATATAAATGCAATCACTTTTTCTGATTATTCTCTTGAGTTGTGGCATAATAGGCTAGGACATGTTCATTATAAAAGGATTAACAGAATATCTAGTCTAGGACTTATCTCCAAGTATGGGGGTAAGGTAGAGAAATGCGAAGTATGTGCTCAGACGAAGATCACAAGGAAACCCTTTCACATGGTCCATCGAAGCACAGATCTTCTGGAGTTGGTTCACTCAGATATCTGTGACTTCAAACAATTCTCTACAAAGGCCGGGATAAAGTATTTCATTACTTTCATCGATGACTTCTCAAAGTATGCTTTCGTCTACTCGCTCAAGTCTAAAGACGAAGCATTCGAGAAGTTCAAGGAATTCAGGGCCGAGGCTGAGCGGCAAACTGGACAACAACTCAAGAGGTTAAGGAGTGATCGAGGCGGGGAGTATCGGTCTCATGAATTCTTATCATTCTGCAAAGAACATGGAATCATCAATGAGACAACGGCTCCGTACTCTCCTCAATCCAACGGAGTAGCAGAGAGGAAGAACAGAACATTGACAGAGATGATGAATGCCATGCTGTTGACTGCGGGTCTTCCAAAGTGTTACTGGGGAGAAGCTGCACTAACAGCAACGTTCATTCTGAACAGAGTGCCATATGCAACTTCCGACATAACTTCTCATGAACTCTAGTTCAAAGTCAGACCTAACTTGAATGTCATTCGAGTGTGGGGGTGTCTGGCTTATGTGAAGCTCCCGGATCTGAAGATTCAGAAGCTGGGGACAAGGACTACGAAGGCGATCTTCTTGGGGTATGTCGAGAAGAGTGATGCTCGGAGATTCCTTGATATCGAGTCAAACCATATCATCGAATCTCGCGATGCTGAATACTTTGAAGACAAGTTTGCAAAACACAAGAATATTATTCTCGCGGATCTTCCGGAGAATGATGAGGGTACAAAACAGATAGAAGTCTTTAATGAACCAGTAGTCCAAGATGAAGCTGTCGTCAAGGAGACACCAGCTGAACCAGAACTCGCTGAGCCGTCAACTAAGCGAACGAGGAGGCCGAAAGACTTCGGAGATGACTTCGTCACCTATCATGTGAAAGCAGATCCGCTTACCTATGATGAGGCGATGAAGACCAGAGATGCTGTATTCTGGAAGGAGGCGATAGACAACGAGATTGACTCAATCACCTCCAACAACACATGGGTATTGGTTGACCTGCCAGAAGGAGCAAGACCCATCGGATGCAAAAGGATCTTTAAGAAAAAGATGAAAGCAGATGGAACCATTGACAAGTTCAAGGCCAGGCTAGTGGCCAAGGGGTTTGCTCAGAAGCAGGGGATCGACTACTTTGACACTTATGCTCCAGTAGCTCGGATGACAACCATCAGATTGTTAATTACTCTAGCAGCAATACACAAGCTGGTGATACATCAGATGGATGTAAAAATAGTATTCCTTAATGGCGAGCTGACCGAATAGATCTATATGCAACAACCAAAAGGTTTTGTCGTCAGAGGTCTGGAAGACAAAGTCTGCAAGTTGATGAAGTCTCTGTATGGTTTAAAACAAGCTCCCAAAATATGGCATGAGAAGTTTGACAAGGTGATAAGGTCAAATGGCTATAGGGTCAGTAAAACTGACAAGTGTGTCTATACGAAGTTTGCTGACGGAAGAGGAGTAATCGTTTGTCTTTACGTGGACGACATGCTAATCCTAGGTACGGATTTAAACTGCGTCACAGAGACAAAGAAATTCCTCTCGACCAAGTTTAGTATGAAGGACTTGGGGGATGCCGACGTAATCTTGGGGCTCAAGATCATCCGGACAAGCACTGGAATAGCGCTGTCATAATCTCATTATATTGAGAAGATGCTCACTCGCTACGGGTATCAAGATCTTTCTATTATTGATACACCGTACCGGAGTGATCAGAAGCTGGAGCCAAATTCGAGGGAAAGCGTCAGGGAGTTGGAGTACGCTAGCGTCATCGAAAGCTTGATGTACGCTACTACTGCCACAAGGCCTGACATAGCTTTTGTCGTGGAAATGCTGAGTCGGTTCACTAGCAATCCAGGCGTTGAGCACTGGAAAGCTGTGAAGCGTGTTATAAGATATCTTAAGAAAACTCAGATATATGTACTTTTCTACAGCGGAGATCCGTCAGTAGTGGAAGGCTTCAGTGATGCTAACTGGTGTTCAGATATGGAGAGCGAGTATTCCACAGGTGGATTCGTATTCGCCATGGACGGAGCTGCTATATCGTGGAAGTCGAAAAAGCAGACTATGTTATCTTGCTCCTCCATGGAATCTGAATTCTTTGCATTGAATGCTACTGCAGATGAAGCAGAGTGGCTTCGGGAGCTCATTTATGATCTTCCGGTGGTTGGGGCTCAGATACCGGCAATACCGATATGCTGTGACAACCAGGCGGCAGCTGTAGTGGCATCAAATGACCTCTTCAACGGAAAGAAGAAGACTGTACGATTGAAGCACAGGGCAGTACACGATCTTATCAAAAGAGGTATAATTGTAGTGATTGATGTTCGGAGTCAGGAGAACCTGGCAGATCCGTTCACGAAAGGCCTCAAGCGCCAGTTGGTCGATGACACAGCTTGGAAAATGGGCTTGAAGGCATTCTGATAGTGTGTCTTTGTAATCCTACCATAAAGTTTTATGCTATTAGTTCAAAGAGAAATCTACTAGGCATCTAACTTTTGGTTCAAAGGAGGATCACTGACTGGAAAACTATCAGGTAGCAGTGGGTACTTGTTCTCTGGAACATGGAAGGGATACAGACCCATAACCACTGTTGTCTACTATGTATTTTTTCTACGGAAAAAACTGATCCTGTGGAAGGTTGGCTTAAACGCCTTAATGAGTTCTCAGGCAGAGTGAATGCCTGGTGTGCTTTACAGGAAGCACGGTAGAGCAGCACTACAAGGAGTGAAACTCCATGCTACAGTGGGGTGACTCCACCATGAGGTTCCCAGGTAGGGGTAATGCCTCGGCTTTGCAAGCCAAGTCACAGCGGCGTAGCACCGCAAATAGGCAGGTAGCCTAATGCTGTATGACGTAATTAAAGAGTTGTAGACAGCACTACAAAGAGGACGATGTCCTCATGTTACAGTGGCATGACACCATGAAGAGGTACCAGGTAGGGTAAAGCCTCGGCTTTGTGAGCCATGTCATAGCGGCGTAACACCGCACGAAAGCGCAAGGCTTCATGCTGGGTAGTTTGGCACTACAAAGAGGCCTGTGACCTCATGCTACAGTAGTATGAGACTACGATGAGGTACCCAGGTGGGGTAAAGCCTCGGCTTTAAGCCATGTCATAGCGGCATAGCATCGCAAAGAAGCGCAATGCTTCATGCCATGACTCTTTATAAAGAACTCACCTATAGTGTATGGACAGAGATATCAGGCCGTCTCTTGAGGATAAACTTGTAGACGCCCAAAAATTATACACTGAAACCAGGCTGGCACAAGGCCTTCAATGTGCAGCCAGAAGCACAGTTGATGTCATTATGTGAGTAGGAAGAATTGCAGTTATGGTGCAGAATTCAAGGCTTAGTCCATTCTTGTATCATGCTGTTATTTAACCTATGCGGGAAGATTCAAGTCGTAGCGACATCTCTCCTAATGCATGATGGGCAGTCACTGTGGGGAACGCTCAATCCATATATTGAGATATGTGGGGGATTGTTGGTGTTTTTGCCTTTGGATTAGAAAAGATAGTCCCACATCGGCTATACCAAATGGTGAGTATCTCAATATAATGCATTGCTTGTGTTGAGGTGTGCACATGAGGTGTAGTGGGGCACAAGTTTGTGCCATGTGGAAGTATTTTCCTAGAAGGAAAAAAGATTAAATCCAACAAGGATGCAAGTTAATTTTTGTTGTGCGGACTCGGACTCGGACTCGGACACGGACTCCAGGATGTCTCGTGCATGCACGGGAGTGTTCGGGGGGTAGGCGTGGACTGGCACACTTCTATGCTGATTGTGGGATGATCTAAAATATCAAACTCTATTTTGAGTATTGGTATTTTAGTCCCACATCGGATAGGAGAAGAGGTAAAGTCTCAACTCCACTCTATAAATAGAGCCCCTTGGCCTCCTTTGAAAGATGCACCAAGAAGAGAGTTGAGGGAGTCTGTTAAGTCTAGGAAGCCCGTTCAAGTCTCAAATATTGACTTACGAGCGTTCCAGAAGTTTTTCGTGAACTTATTGGTTCCTG
The DNA here is from genome assembly GCA_029216955.1 of Iris pallida. Taxonomy (NCBI): domain Eukaryota; kingdom Viridiplantae; phylum Streptophyta; class Magnoliopsida; order Asparagales; family Iridaceae; genus Iris; species Iris pallida. Next base: position 7,176,729 of record JANAVB010008198.1, on the reverse strand, counting down.
GAAGCTGTTCGTGCTCGTGTGGGGCGAATAAAGCTTTGAGCAACGGTGGTTCATTCACCCCAGCATCTCATTCTCGCCTGTCATCGCTGTTGTTGCCTTTTACAGTAACTTCTTTTTAGAAGCTCTACTGCCGATAGTTGCTTGCACAAAATCTTTTTAGATTTTTTGTGTATTACGTAGAATCTTTTTAGATCCTCGTAATTCAGAATCCTCTAGGATCTCTGTTGCACATCTTCTTTAAGGTGCTGTATTTGAAACGTTGTGTGTACAATTGTTTTAGTTTCATAATTTTCCATCGAAAATTGTGCGTCGGCACTAACATATCTAGCATTCATTATATACTTTCATGCATACGTTGTATATCATTCTTTCATTCATGCATTTATGCATTGTTTACATACATTACATTGATTGCATTCCTACATGCTTGTATTCAACCATATATATACATATTTGTAAAGAGAATATATATCATATATATCATTTCATTTATCTAACATATCATGTATTACGTACTCTATATTCATTTAATATCCATACTACATAGGCTCATAGGTTACACAAAATGCATATATCGTATAGTCACTCTTCTACTTAAAACCAATACTGTACCAATTGGGCGTTTACTAAATTCTAGGATTAAAATATATTGTAGCCCTTCGTGTTAGCTTTTCGAAACTTCAAACGGATCGTATTTTCGTGTCCGGAAGCTCCCGAAATTGTGAAAATACCGAAACACATTCGTCTTTCATACAGCTGACACTCAAATAATTCTACAGTAAGTTATAGAAAGAATTTGGCTTATTAAAATATATATTTGGAAAGCTAACTTCGATACGGTTCTTTTAAAAAAAAATGAGAGATAAATCAGAGTCCTAAGCTAAAAGTTATGACATTTCTAAGTTGCTTTGGTTAATAAAAACGTGGATGAATATTATGACAAATTTGAGTTGTTTTGGACAAAAGAACACATATAGGCCAAGATACTTGAATACAAACATAGGTATCCAAATGAAACTCATTCTAACCATTCTAAAACTGAATTTAAATATCTATTTAAACTATTATCATTCATACATACACATGGGGTGTCCTAATTTGGGATCTATCAAGTAGGACACAAGACACATATCTAAAATCCTCAAGAGAGCTCCAAATGGCCTCAAATTTGAATATAAAGGGGACACATACATGAGAATGGATCCTACGGATTCAAAACTAATTTATATGCAAAGGAAATCGATTTAGAGGATGGGTTTTACCTATTGGGAGTGGAATCCCAATGAAATCCTTTAGGACACGGCTCCGATACGAAGATCCCCAAAGTGGACACTCCTTCTTGCACTTCTCTTCCAATCCTTGGTAGCACCCTTCCCTTGGAGAATGAGAATGATTGAGGGAAGATTTGGTGAAGGAATAATTTGATTTGGAGATCAAATCAAAGGGAAGGCTATCTAAAATTAGGGAAGAACAAAAGAAAAATAAAAGAGGCAAGATTGAAATGAATGAAATGAATCATTCTCCCCTAAAGGTGGCTGCCATAAAGAGTCCATTAGGACTAATGGAAAATGTCCTAATTGCCCCTCTCTAGTCTCATATGGTTAAGTCTAGACTAGGTTCAAGTTTGGGGTCAAAAGGATCTAGTTTTGAGTCTCTAACTTAACCATTCTAACATGATAAAAATTAGTCTAACTAACTAACTTAAGTGTTGGATTTTGTGGGCCATGCTTAACTTAATATTGGATCCCATCTAGAGTTTATGCTACCCGGGTCACAATACAAGTCGGAACGAGACGAAACTCAAACCCGACTAAACAAATCCAATAAAAACAATATAAAAAATATAAAATTTTCCTAAAATATTAAAATATGAAAAATGACCAAAATCATAATACATCAATTTAAATATTATTAAAATAATCTAAAATTCATCAATTAATCAAAATTCTAAATAATTCGAAAGTCACAAAATAAACAAAATACCCTTAGCCTAAAAAGTTGTAAATAGTCATTCTAATCACATGGTTATGTCTACATGGTCATGGTTAGTCTCTAGGCTCAACAGTTCTAGGGTTCACTAGCTAACAAATCAAAATTATAATTCACCAATTTTAAATAGTTTTAAATTAATTAAAAATTCCCATAAATCATAAATCCTATTGTTAAATAATAAACTTTTACAAAATTTCAAAATTATCCTCATTTAGAAAAGTGGGTGTTACACTTGACAACCGCAGACAACAGGGGACAGTGCTTGCTATGACTTCGATAGCCTAACAAAACTCTTGTCTAATGTGTTCATGCAACGACTTGACAAGCAAGGGCTACGTCAAGCCTTGCATCGAGGGAATGTGTTGTGCACGCGTTCGACTTGAACAATCAAGTTCTGTGGGTGCCTAGACTTAAGCAACAAGCAGTAAAATACGACTTAAACTACGGGACAAGCGAATATTAATATTAATTGTAGTTCCAATAATATTGTACATTTTAAATAAAAAAGAATGAAATTTTAACTTTAACTAGTTTGAAGTTGTGAATTTAAATCTAAGTTTAAATGTTAAATCAAAAACTAATTTAAATTTTAGTATTAATATTAGTTTCAATAATATTGTAAATTTTAAATTAACAGGAATGCCACGGTATTAGAAACCTAGCTGATGTCACGTTGCTCGGGCTCGGTTAGTGTTCGTCTAAAGTCGTACGTGAGAACTAGTTATTAGTAATGAAAATCAAAAATTGAATTTTAAGTTTAAAATCTAATCGAGCTCGATCCTTTCTCTTTATTCCATCTCCCACTCTCTCTCTCCCTCAGGTTCTCTCTCACAGATTGTGTTCACTAATACCATATCATTAGAAATAATTACACAATAGTAAACGTAGCATTAAATGCTGCTGCATGCGTTATCCTACACAATTTAATAATACATGTACGCAGAAGACGAGAAAGTTGTATTGTTGGAAGTTGTTTCTTTAAAATTATGCTTGCTTTTAGAATTACTCAAGCATTTCATGAGCCAACAGAAGAGGGCCACGTGGCGGAGGTACAAGGAAGACGAAAAGGTTGTGTTGTTGCCTTGTTGGAAGTTATTTCTTTCTGAATAATACTATTTGTACCTCCAAATTGTACCTTCAAATTGTACCTCCTTACGTGGCAGCTGACATGATATGTTGATGTGGCAGCTGACGTGACAAATTTTAAAATAAAAATAAAAATAAAAATTAACATTAAAATTAATGTTAACATTAACATTAACATTAACATTAAAATTAATATTATTGTTAACATTAACAATAATATTAATATTAACATTAACATTAACATTAATATTAATATTAATGTTAACATCAATTAATATTAACATTAAATTAACATTAATATTAATGTTAATTTAATATGGACAAAATTGGGTAGTTAACTTTTTGGGTTAAAATTTGCCATGTCATCGGTCATGTCAGATGACACACAATATTATTTAACATGCCACAATAGATGCCACATAAGGAGGGATATATTAGAGGGACAATTTGGAGGTACGAATATCATTACTCTTTCTTTTTATATTGTTTCTTGTCCTTCGTTTCTTCTGTTCGTTTCTAACACACTCTATTTTCTTTAATAGCGACGTCACATGGAGAAACTAATCGTCGTGTGAAAGAATTAGTTGATGAAGAAAGATTCGCTTCAAGAGCAGTGTCAGATGATTTGGATGATGAGCAAAGTTTGGAAGCTGTTAACTTAGGAGGCAATAAAGAACAAGAGGAAAGAAACAACAGAGGAATGCATCATAACGATAATGATGACATCAACGCAAACAACGAAATGTTATTTCGCATCACCCTTTCTAATGGATTTAAGAAATGTATTATATTTTTACATTAATTTCTCATACTTATTTTGTTTTATTCTATTCTTAGGGACGATGGTGAATCTCCATTGGATTTTGATGCAGCGACGATGAAAAATATATTGCAGTCTGCCAACATTAACAAAGACCCAAAGGATCTCTTAGATGAAGATATTGTTGGCTTACAGTTCAACTCTATTGAAGAAGCAGAGACATTCTACCGGATATATTCAAAAGCATTTGGTTTCAGTATTGGAAAGAACGAAGTAAAGAAAAATAAATCTGGGATGGTGATGGTCAGTAGTTGGTGTTGTTCGAATGCGGGATTCAGACAGAAGAAATACAATGAAGCTCCGAACAGGGTTCGTGAGCCAAGAAGTGAAAGCATAAGTGGTTGTAAAGCAATTTTTTGTATTGGGTACACCAATTCTACAAAGCTGTGGATCGTCAAAAAATTTCACGTACATCACAACCATATCCTGGCGAATGATTATGAAACAGTTTTTTTTGAGATCCCATCGTAAGATATCACCCGCAGAGTTGGAACAAGCTAAGCTTATGAATCAATCAGGAATGGGGACAGAAGATATATGGAATTTACTTGTCCACCAGAAAGGTGGCTGGGATAAGGTTGGATGGACAAATTTTTTTTTATACAACGCTTTAGCTAAAGATAGTAGAGCACTACACGATGTTGATGCTACAACAACACTTACATTTCTTCAATCTAAGGAGGGCATTGACCCAGATTTCTTCTACGCATACAAGGTAGACGAAGATTCCAGATTGACCCATCTCTTTTGGGCTAACGGTGCATGTCGATTCGATTACGAATTATTTAGAGATTCACTAGCATTTGATTCCACATATAAAACAAATTGAAGTCAAATGCCGTTGGTGGTTTTAGTGGATGCAAACAATCATGCAATGACTTGTGTGTTTGGGTTTGCAATGATCCATAATGAGACTGCAGAGACATATTCTTAGGTTTTAGAAAAATTCCAAGAGTGTATGAATGGCAAATTACCAGTGACAGTTCTCACGGATGGTTGCAGATCCATGAATAAAGCAATTGAGGATTTAATGCCCAGCGTAGTTCATTGAACGTGCTCATGGCATATCCTAAACAATTCAGCCAAACATGTACACCGAGATGGTTTTGCAAATGAATTGAGTCTTATAATTAAAAGGTACATCGCACACTTGCTACTTTACTTTGAAGTATGTTGTTGTTACAATATTAAAACTTTAGTTACTGTCCATGTTTTCTAAACAGGTACTATTTAGTCGAAGAATTTGAAAACCGTTGGCAGCAGATGCTAAGGGATTATAATGTAGAGAACAATGAGTGGACCACTGCATTGTACAGAACGAGGGAGCGATGAGCGGACACATTCCTACGTGGAAATTATTTTGGTGGTTCTACTGCAACAAATAAATGTGAATCTATGAACGCATTTCTGAATTTTTTTTGAATAAAAAGCTGCCACTATAGAAGACCCTTCAAAATTGTGACCACGGTTTGACAGCCTTACGTTACGGCCAGATAAGTAAGCATGTCACTGATAAACTCTCAATACCAGCTATGAAGCAAACTAGCATGGCCGAAATAGAAGATAAATTTGCCGCAATTTATACTAAAACGGTGTTTATAGAGGTAAGGAAGGAAATCACACATTCTGATACATATACTGTTCTCCACCATCACATCATAAGAGAGGCAGAAGTTTGCACTATCCAAAAGTATATGTTGCTAAACAGTATCAACCGAAAGGTTACATTAGATCGGGCCGACACCATCATAAACTGTGACTGCTTGCGGATGGAGACCAAGGGGATTCCTTGTAGGCATATTTTTTTAGCAATGAAGAGATTGCAAATTGGAGATATTCCAAAGAACTTGATAAAACTCGTTGGCTCAAGGATTGCAAAGAGAGTTATCTCTCCGGACCTGGCGCAGAAAGAAGATTCATCCACCTAGACAGTATTGAGAGCAGAAGGTATGGTGGTATTAATGAACAAGTTAATCTGTTTACGTATTATTGTAAAAAATTATGCAAAATTCAAGAGAAGGGAACAGAGTTGATGTCGTCTGTTCTGATGGAGTTGAAAAAAATGGTGACCGATATTGGTGAAGAAGAAAAAATGGTAGCTGATACAGTTCATGGAGTGCATGAATCTTTTAAAGAGCCAAATCTGGTAGCAACAAAAGGAAGGCCTTCTCAAGGGAAATCAAGCCAGCCTAAAGTAATTCAGACTATCCCGAAGCCTAGAATTTGTAGAGTTTGTAAAAAATTAGGTCACAATTTTCGTAATTGTAAAGTACGAAAGCGAAATAGCGACAAAGAAAAATTGGAATAAAATAAAACATCGTTGACTTAAGAGCATCTCCAACCCTATTGTCTTGTTTTATGTTGTGAATCCTATGTGGCATGAGACATAAGACAATATCTTTTCTATGTGGCAAGATGACATTCACACAAGACAATGAGATAAAAATACGTTCTCCAATGCAAAAGTTTGAGAAGACAATAAATTGAATTGGAGAATCCTATGTGGCATAAGACAATAAATTGAATTGGAGAGTCCTATTGTCTTATTTTGTGTTGTGAATCCTGTGTGGCATAAGACAACCAACTTCACATTCTCCTTGCCATGACAACTTAACAATTTATTTCACATTTGCATTGGAGAAGTACTTTTGAAAAATATGCTTGTCATTCCTACGTGGCAACCATTTTTTCCAAACTCACAATAGGGTTGGAGATGCTCTAATAATCAACTTTTTTTTTATAATTCTCTGTCAATTGGGCGCATCAGTACACGGAGAATAGTGTTGTCTTGGTAAAATTCGAAGGGGCAGATTCATTGGTGTTAATGGCATATAAATGGCAGTAGCTGGGAGAGTTTGTTCTCGTCTTACTTAGCTTTTCTTGTGAAGGGACAGATGCATTGGTATTAATCAAATTAATTGAATTGAATTCGAAGTGACTGCTACTTGGCACATGAGTTCGAGTTGTTCTTGCCTATAAATGGTAGTAGTGTAGGAAGAGTTTGTTCTCGTCTCACTTAGCTTTTCTTGTGGAGATGGACTCTACCGATCCCCCGCCTTGGCAAGACGCTTTCCTGTTGGTTGTCGATCTCCTCGTTCGAAGAAGCTTTGGTGGTGAAGTCCTTTAGAAGACTGAGATGTGCCTAGTGGACTGTCCGTGTTTATGCACTTCATCGACTGTTGGCCATGATGTTGGTTACTGGAAGAGCCCTAGGGTTTGGGTTGATTGCCAACCCACACTCTGTCGAAGCGCCCGCACGTTGATTCTCTCTGACTATGCACGGTGTTCCGTCTACGAACGTTGACGATGAAGTGATTTGCTCTGACGATGTACGGTGTTCCGTGTTTGTGCACTTCATCAGAAGACTGAGATGTGCCGAGTGGACTGTCCGTGTTCGTGTACTTCAACGACTGTGTGCCATGATATTGGTTACTGGGTACGGGATCGCCGTGGCCCAATTTTTGTTATACTGGAAGAGCCACAGGTTGTCGGGGTCGGACGATGGAGTGATTTGATCTGACGATGTTACTCCTACGCACGTTGACGATGAAGTGATTGCCAACCCACACTATGTCGAAGATGTAGCTTTTAGGCTTTTTTCTTGGTAGTAGGATTTTATGTAGTAGCTCAGACTTTCATATATAAATAAAAAGTCAAACTTTTCATGGTTTTGACACGGTGAATGGCCATCCTCCGTGATTTTAACAATGTAAATGTAATTCAAAAATGATTTTATTATAAAAGACAGAGCAGACCAGACGTTATAAAAGATAGAAGTTCCTTGCCCAATTACATTGTTGTTTTACAATGTCATTGCTAGGTTGGTAGTGTTACATATTCGCTTGAAAGCAACTTCTTAGCCCATCCCAACCTCATCATTATAATCTTCTGGTGAGTGTCATTGTCATTTTCTCTCGGTATTTCGAAGGGAGTAGTCATCAAGCTCATCATATAATACGCCGTGTACAAGAGGCAATTGGCTGCCTGTTGTTGTGGGTATCGTGGAGAACAATTCAGCACTGTGCTCTCATACTCCATCTTCGTCGGGCATCTCTCCCTCATCATATCAACTTTCCTCCTAACGATAGGCTCTAAGGTCTTCTTCATTAATTCTGCATCTACTATGCCCTTTTCGTACGTGGTTTGCCTCAAGGAGTTGTAGTGTGTCCAGTCGTAGGAGATAAAGTTGAATGTGAGCAGCGTATAGTGTTTGATGGATACATGAAAGAGTGGGATGAATAGCAACTCTATGTTGTCCTCTAAACCCATGATGAAGTCTTCTACATCTGTTTTGAAAGTGTCAAGGGCGCTGACTTTTGCTTCTGGTTCAATGGCACGTTCAACGATGTTCTGTTTCCCAAAAATAAAATACAATATCATGAGTAATTTTTTTATGTCATTTTTATCGGTGTACACATGAATATGGATTTTTCTGTTTAGATTCTTACCAATGTGTGGGGCATCAAGAATGCAGACCACTTATGTTGCACGTCCTTTGAACTTGACCGGACATACCTTCTTGTAATGCCTTGAATTTCTCTCAGCTTCCTTATTATTAGGTTGAGTATGCCAGCCTCCATGTCTTCATAGTTTAGTATGTCTTGCATGTCTATTGCCGATAGCTGGATTGTAACTTCATTTTCACCCTCTTTCGGCAAACTCAAGTATACAATATCACTACATATAAATTTAGTTTAAATTAAATTAATAGAGATTCTCAGGACATAATCGTGAAAAAAGTCTAGAAAAAAAGAAAAAAAAAGAGGTTATTCGTCGTCCAACAGACACGGAGAATGATAATTCGCCGTCCAACTGACACGAAGAATGGTAATTCACCGTCCAACTGACACGGAGAATGATCATCCTTCGGACAACTGTCATGGAGAATGGTTGTTCTCCGTTATGAATTGGACGGAGATTGATCGAGTTCAGAATACATACTTTGGACTCATCTTTCTGGGGATTACGATGTCGATGTAATGCTTCTTCAGCTCTTCATCCGCACCCATCCAAAGTACGAGTTCATTGCATTCCCTTAGTATGACACCCATTCTCTTTTGTTCAGCCATTTTGGCGTCTTCTCCGGATTTTGGAGCGACATTCATCTTCCGCTTTTTATTAGCATCTCTAACTGTATTCTTTTCCAATGGAGTAACATCTTCATCGGCTAATGCCGCTAATGGTTTGCTGGGCCTCTTTCCCTCCGATCCTCCTCTTCTTTTGGCTTCTTTTGGAGCAGCAAGTTCAGCAGCTGCTTGAGTCTCCTCATGCTGCAATGCTACAACAATGGCTTCGAGATCAATGATTTTTGCATCCTTTTCAATGGCTTCAATATTCGACGATTCAACTTTATTTTGTAGCTCCCTTTTCTCATTAGCGAGCCTTTTATTTATTTCTCTGAGCTGCTCGGTTATTTGTACTGAAATAAAATAAACAACAATGAAATGTATGATATGAATCTAATACGGAGAATGACCATTCTCCGTGACCTTAACAGGGAGAATGGCCGTTCTCCTTCCATCCAAACACGGAGAATGGCCATTGTCCTGCATTCTAAAATAGGGAATGTCCATTCTCCGTCTTATTAACACGGAGAATGGCCATTATCCTTCCATTTAACACAGAATGTCCATTCTCCGTGATATTACCATGGAGAATGGCCATTCTCCGTGGTAATGAAACGGAGAATATACATTCTCCGTTATTTTAACACGGAGAATTACAAATCAAAACTTCGAAAAAGAGAAAATTTTACCTTGTGCCTGTAGCTCTTTAACCTTTTCGCTAAGCTTTCCATTTTCAGCAAGAATCTTATATTTCTCTCTTTGCAAGGAGTCCAATTCCTACGCCAATATCTCCATCGAGGTGTTCCTTTAAATTTATTAGGCTCCTTGTTCCTCTAGCTCTTTAAGCTTCTTATGGAGATTCTCGTTCTCAGCAAGAATCTTAGATTTCTCTCTTCGCAAGAAGTCCAATTCCTGCGCCAACATCTCCATCGAGGTGTTCTTTTGAATCTGTTGGGCTCCTTGTTCCTCTAGCTCTTTAACCTTCTTATGGAGATTCTCGTTCTCAGCAAGAATCTCAGATTTCTCTCTTCGCAAGGAGTCCAATTCATGCACCGAGCCCTCCATCTCAACGTTGACTAAACGTTGTTGGGCTTCTTGTGCCTCTAGCACTCTAAGCTTTTCATTCAGTTTTTTATTCTCAGCAAGAACCTGAGAATGCTGTCTTCTCAACTCCTCTAATTCCTGCACCGACCCCTCCATCACGGTGTTCATTCCAAGTTGTTGGGGTCTTTCTTGTTCAGCATCCTCATCCCTACCAGTATGGTGGTGTCCCTCTCCCTCAAATGTATCTTCTTCTCGTATTTCTACGTCCTCTTCTAGGTGGCCTTCCTCTTTTTCGATAGCTATAACCAAATCTTTGAATATCTGTTTTGATCAAAATTTAATATGATATTCGCGTTTGAGGAAGACCGAGATTTCGTACCCATTCTATGTGTAAAATCTCGAGTATTCATGTATTGGTGCAGACTTCCTTTCCACAAGCGTACTATGTTTCGCAAACCAATAGAGGAAGTATATTGTACAACCTTCCATTTTGGAGTATGCATCAGAGTAATCCCCCCTTAGTTTTACTTGTAGTCCTCTTGATGCTCTCCATGACATACTCCAAGATTAACCTTGGCCATCATATTCTGTTGATAACTTCTATGTTGTCTACCAAGGCCAAAAATCTGTACGGCAAATTTGAACCGTCGGACTTTGTGAAAAATACTGTTTGGCACAAGTGGAAGATTATTAGCTTGGCCTGTAGAAGCATGGAAAAGAATAAAGAAAGGTTCATACGGCCAAGGATCCCCATGCGGCTCAGATAGCCCATGCGGCTCAGAGGTCCATGCGGCTCACGCGTCTATGCGGCTTGGATAGACCCAGAGCCACGTGGCCTTCAACAGCTCTTTCCTTCGTTTTTTACTGCATTTAATGCCCTGACGGCTGACAGCTCTGACAAACGATAGCTCTGACATAAAGACGCAATAATGACTGGCATAAAGGCGTGTTCCTAGGGAAGATGAGGAAATATTTTCACAGTTGGCAGAATCCACCAAATTTTGAGGCATGCGGCTGCTGCATTTATGCGACCGACCACTTCATGCAGCCGCCGATCCCCATGCGGCTGCCTCCTTCATGCGGCCGTCCCCTTCATGCGGCCACCATCTTCATGCGGATGCATCCTTTATGCGGCCACCCGTCAGCATGCGGCTGTCTATCCTTATGCGGCTGTTCATCACCATACGGCTGCCCATCTTCATGCGGCTGTTCATCACCATGCGGCTGCCCATCTTCATGCGGCCGGTCATCACTATACAGCTGCTCATTTTCATGCGGCTGTTCATCACTATGCGGCTGCCCATCTTCATACGGCTGCCCATCTTCATACGATCGTTCATCCTCATGCGGCCCACTCATATGCGGCTCGGCCAAGATGACCCAATGGAGGACACGTGGCGCTTGTCACGACGATTGAGACACGTGGCAGTCGTATCTTCCTGGAATCAGATTTAATACAATCACCATAATTGCCCAGATCAAGTCAAATCGAGCAAATTGGACACGTGGCAAGCCATTACAAGTCGCAAATATTCATGGCAATCAATATTTATTGCCCACAGAGATTTGATACAATCTACATTAATTGCCTAGATTTGCTACAATCAGAATGAAGGGCCCAGATTAATTGGGTCTTAACCGCCGACATATCAAGGAGGCAATCATCGCAAACCCTAATGATTGCATCCCCACTCCTATAAATAGCAAGGTGCTATTCCTTTGCAAAGAGGAACTTTTTTGGAGAAGAGCACCAAAGTACCTGAAGAGACTTAAAAAGAAAGAGCAAAGAGAGCATTTCTTCAACGCCAAGCAGATCTTCCCCGGAGCCAAGGCTACATCCGATCGTCCAAGGAGTAAGGCAGAGCTGCCGTCGCTTTCCCGAGCCTCTACCGTCACCCTCCAGAATCTAAAATAAACAATTATACTTAGATTGCTGTACCTAGGTTTTCGTCCCTATGCTTTCTTTGTACAAGCGAGTTTGTATTGTGAAGTAAAAGTCCAGTCCTCCGATAATTGTTCTATTTTTTTATATTTCATGGCAAACACGATGGCGACTCTGCTGGGGACAAACTTCTCCATGGCTGAGGAGTTGTTGACGCAATCGGATGCAGCCAAACTTGGCTCCACACAATAGAAGATGGTCGTCCACTTCGACCAACAGGCGTTCGAAGAAATGCTCTCCGAAGGAAGTGCTGCCCGATCCAGAAGCACACCCGCACAAAGAAGGCTCGCAAGGAGTGGAGGCCAAAATCATTTGCTCCTCCCCAGGCCCTCGACGGAGTACCCTCTGCTGCCCAAGACGGTGAAGGCGACCCTCATACGGCTCCACTTCAAGCCATAGAGGACTATGTTGTCCCAAAGTCCGGCAGAGGAAAGCATTACGATGCTGGACTTACAGGGGCAAAGAGTGATTCTATGTGCTCCAGGAAGAAGCCGAACAAAGGCACTAGCCGCGAGACGAAGACTCATGCGGCCAAACTCGCCAGCCGCATGAATGATGTCCATGCGGCCGAAATTGCCAGCCAAATGCATAACACTCTTGCGGCCAGGATTTCTAGCCGCATGGAGAAGACCTATGCGGCTGACACTTCCAGCCGTATGAAAAAAGCCCATGCGGCTACGACTACCAGCCGCATGAAGACTATTGACTCCAGCCGCATGTCGCCTGCACCACGCAGCTCAGTCTTCGATCGCCTCTCCTATGGTCCTGATCTCTCGTACTCCCGAGAAGACATGTCTGACTCTCTCCAGCACCACTTAGACTCTTCCTACTATGTGCCTTTACGCTCTAGAGTGAAGAAGTCCAAGGCAGTAAGAGCTTGGCAAGCTCAGTCCGTTGTCTTGACCTCTGACCATCCGAGCGCTCCACATACTGTTATACGGGCCTCTAATGGAAAGTTGTACAGAACCACTCGAGTCCAGCCCCCGGTGGCAAACAGACAGAGTGGTTCCCAAAAGTCTCCCAAAATCCAGGGAGCAAACATGGTCGTTCCAGATCCATCTGACTTGCGTAAGGCTATCCTCCACAAGCGCAAGGAAAGAGAGGGGGCCTCGGGGTGCAAAGAGTCCTCCCACGAACGTCACTACACCCAAATTATTGTCAACTGCTGTTGCAACAACGAGACAATACGAAAAGACCGACAGTCCGTCTTCCAAAGATTACAACAGCCGAGCTTAGAGGATGAGGCGCCACCCGTCGTCTCTTGCAACTCCACTCAGAAAATCCTCACCGATGGGAGAGGGAAGAAGATAAACGTTTCCATCCCGAAGATCTCAACCACTGTGACTAAGAAACTGTCGTCTAAACGGTTATCCACCACCGGAGTTTTCTAAGGTACCCGTTCGAAGACGAAATCTACTACAATAGGAGATTCATCATCCACACCACTGGGGGTTACTGAAACTGGGGGTAGCACTCCTCAGAGCATCCACGATAATCCGATGTTCTAAGGAGATGAGCCCGGGGAAACAACTCTCCCATCAGATACAACAGGTACCGACGTCCCCGAGGACGTCCACGACTCTCAAGATGAAGCAAGCTCTGAAGCTGGAGGTACTATTCCTTCTGAGTCCGAACCAGAGGAGAACATTTCCACATACCCCGATGACTTCTCGGTACATGGGTATGATTCGGAGGGCACATCCTCCACCGTTCCTTCCATCTCCTCTCATGTAAGGATGGTATTCATGACGGACAGCAATCAAGGCGGTTCCAGTGATCGCCAACGCATCGACACTCTAGAGGCCATACTGCATGCCTTGGTCAAGTCTGTAGACGAGATCAAAGCGGCCCTCCCAACTCTGTAAGGAGGGACGCCTGGCCAAACAAGCGTGGGTCCCGCGGTCAATAAGGACTCAAATTCAGCGGCACCAAACCCGGGCAATAATCCTCCTGAAACATCGGCTTCCACCATTGCGGATGAGGCCAGAGAAGCAATAAGAGAGGTCCAGGAGCTCCGAGCCATGTTTCACGCTCGAGAAAACTCCCAAGACCTCAGAATACGATAACCATACCCTGCTGAATGGAGGGATGTCCCCTTCCTACCAAGATATAAGCCGTTCAACATTAATCCTTATGATGGTAAGACCTCCGCAAGTCGGTACATCACTTACTTCGAGGTCACCACCGACCATCTGCCCCATGACGATGCCATCCTCACACGATTATTTATTGGGGTATTGGAAGGGGTCATCTTCGACTGGTACCGCAACCTGCCAGACAACTGCATCCACTCCTTCGCCAGCTTCAAGCGCATATTTTTGGAGAGATTCTACGAAGTAGGACAGGACGTCACAATGTCCACCCTTATGGACGTCATCCAGGGGGGAGAAGGAGCTGACAAGGAACTATATTGAGCGGTTTTGCCAAACCGCAATGAAGTTACCGTCTGGTAATCCGGATTCCTCCTTAATTAAAATTTGTCAAAAGAGACTGCTCCCAACAATCAGTCTCTGGATGGACAAAAGTCAATTTAAGGACTGGAAGACATTTATCATCAGTGCCACTAGCGCCGAAGAACGGTTGAAGAAGGCCCGCCAACTGGGATTGCACATCTCAGAGGGAGAGGACAAGGGCAAGCACCCTAATACCAACAACAACAATGGTGGTAACTCCTCCAACAATCGGGACAACAAGGGCAAGCAGGCTATGGTGGCCGACACAGCCCAGAAGCCTGAGTCAAAACCGGCGGACAAACAATGGCCGTAAGTGACCTACTCCTTCGAAGACGGCCACGTCAAGCCCATCTTGGACATGCTCATACAAGGAGACAGAATTTAGCTCCCTCCACCAAGACGGGAACCTCGGCCGGCAGAAATGGAGAGCCCAAAGTATTGCCATTACCACTGCTACGTCCACCATGCTACACACGACTGCTACCAACTGAAATGATACATCCAACATCTCATCGATTCAAACGCTCTAGCCATTGATTTCGAAGAGGTAACCGTGGCAGCCAATATGGTGTCAGTACAATTTGGCAGCTTCCCTCCAACCGAAGCTCAAGACGGTGTGGTACCCATCCCTCTGACGACAATAGAGATTGCTAATCTTCCACCTCCTCGGGATCAGGCTGCTGGTCTAGTGCCCCTCACCACATCACGAGGGGAGGTCATGTGGGTCCATCCAGATTTGGTATCTGAAGTGACTTAATCCACACCATCTTTCATTCGCAAGAAGAAGAGTGGAAAAGTCAGATCCTGCCGCACAATCTCAGCAGATGTCGAAGAAGTCACGGCTGTCGTTACTCGGTCTGGGGCACAATCCCAACCTGTGGCTGATAACTCGGCTGAAGATCATCAGCCAACCACCGCTGATACTCCAGGACCTTCTCAGCCTCCGACGACCGATAAGCCTAGGCCGAAGGAGAATCGCTTTAACAAATCCCTTCGAAAAGAGGCACCTCAGGGGCTGGAGAGGCCCTATAACTTCGACATCTTAGCACAATTGGCCAACACACCGGCCAAATTATCATTATACGAGCTCCTGAGACTCTCAAAGGATATTCGTACGGCTTTGAGCGATGCACTCCAAAATGCCGACGCCTATCTGGCTCAGGTCAACCTCACAGGAGGGATCCCGCCTGCAAATCTCCAAGACAGCGCTTGTACAGGACCGATGCCCAATATTGTCTTCACTCCGCAAGATATGCTCATTAAGACCAACCTGCACGATCGTCCGTTATACTACACTGGATATATCGGTGACGTAAAGGTGAATCAGATGCACATTAATCCTGGTTCTTCCGTAAGCATCATCCCGAAGGGTCTGTTACATCATCTCCGCATTCCTATGCATCGCCTGATGCCAACAAGCACCGCCATCAGCGGTTTCAATTCGGGCAGGAGCTACCCGATCGGAAAGATTCGCTTGAAGTGCCAAATTGGCGATCTCCAGTCAGAAGTAACCTGTTATGTCATAGATGCGGACACTTCCTATAATATCTTCTTGGGGCACCCTTGGATACACGATTATATGATCGTGCCTTCCATGCTGCACCAGTGCTTCAAATATGTCGACAAATACGGCTTTGTGGGGATAGAATTTGCCGACATCGATCCCTTCAAAGGGGTCGAATCCTATTACTCAGACTCCTACCTGTACGAGAAGTCGAAGTGGCACCTGGATGAAGATGTACAAGCTCGAACTGAGATAGCCTCAGGATCAGAAGAACCTCTGACGATCCACCTTCAAGCTCACAAACCTGGTAAGTCCGCACCCCTTACGGCCGCTCTGCGTAAGGACACAATCAGCCTTTCGGCACAAGAAGGGCAAATGATAATCCGGCTGCCATGGTCCGGCCAAGCATCGAGACCCACAACGGAGCCACTGACAATCAGACTACCGAGAGTCGGCCAGCCACAAGCAGAGAAGCTCAATCCCTCTGACAAGCCAATGACGATACGTCTTCCTAAGAAGAATCATCACCCCGATACAAAGTCTGGGGCTTCTAGCGAGCCAACAACTCCCCGTCCAGCATCGGGTACCAAACTGGGGGTCGCTAGTTTGCCAACAACTCCACGCTCGGCTCCACCAGCAGAACCCCTGACGATCAAGCTGTCCAGATCATCCTCTCAGCCTTCATTTATACAGGGGGTGGCCGAAGAAGAACCGGAACTAGCCAAGTATGTGGCTGCCCATACTGATGTTTCCTCCGCAGATGATGTAATCCCGCTAGAAAAGATACCTTACTTCATCAATAAAGGGCTATCTTTGAACTACCTCGAGCTTAATAAGCTTTGTACAATATATGCTATGGAACACGGTATAGGCACTCACCTACACACGCAGGTGACAAATGTTTACACCGCAAACCAGCTTACCCCAGTGGAAGACACTTACCGCATAATCGAAGGAGGGGACCATTCAATCATCTTCGGCCGGAAGAACGACCCACAGCCCTTCACCATAGAGAAGGTCGATCTCGAATCAGATGCCGAAAGACTGCCTCTTTATCTGTATAGCCCCCAATCCAAATATCTCATGCAAAAACAGGGGTATGATCTGGAGACTACGCCAAGCTTGAACTACGGCACTGGTCGACGATTACCTTTAAAGTCGCCAGTCCCGGCTCGGAAACCACGAGACTACTACAACAAAACCAGATGTGGGCTAGGTTATGTCATACCCACGACAACCCCTGAAAGCTCAGACGAGGAATACGATTGGCATTCTCACTCAACCGGATCACCCACTTCCGATTCAGATGTCAGCATCGGGGACATGCTCAGGCAAGTCTGGTCCGTCAATATGGCATTCGCCGACGCTTACGAAGAAGATGAAGATATTCCTGAAATCCTCGAGTTAGAGCCGTGGGCCCAACAGCTGGATGCATAATAGGAAAAGTGGTTTGAACAGAGAGAACCTCCTACTGAAGATAAAGTTATACAGGTCGACCTTGGCAACGAATCTTCTCCAAAACCAACCTTCATCAGTAAAAGCTTGACAGACGAAGAGCGAGAATCACTACTGGGACTTGTCAAAGAATATATCGATATGTTTGCCTGGAGTTATGAAGACATGCCAGTACTAAACCCCGAGGTTGCCCTTTACAAGATCAACATTCGGCCAGATGCAAAGCTGGTCAAACAACAACAGCGACGCTTCCGCCCGGGCATCATGGATGCGATCAAAGTCGAAGTCAACAAACTGATAGCCAGTGGCTTCATTCGTGAGGAACAACATCCAGACTAGGTCGCCAAAATAGTTTCGGTCCTCAAGAAGAATAGAAAGATTCGAATCTGCATCGACTTCCGCAATATGAACGAGGCATGTCCCAAAGATGAATTCCCCCTCCCTATCACAGACATCATGATCGACAACACATGCGGCTTCGAAAGCATGTCATTCATGGATGGCTTCTCGGGGTATAACCAAATCAAGATGTCTCCTGACGACGAGAAGCATACATCATTCCGAACACCGATTGGCACATACTGCTACACAGTCATGTCTTTCGGTTTAAAGAATACTGGCGCCACATATCAAAGATCCATGAGTATCATCTTCAGAGACCACTTGTGCAAGACTGTGGAATGCTACGTCGATGACATCGCCGTCAAGAGTCGCTATAAGGAAGACCATCTGCAGGATCTGAGGACGGTATTCAACCTGATGCGAGCGCACAACCTGAAGATGAATCCCACAAAATCCTTCTTGGGTGTATCCAGCAAAAAATTCCTGGGTTTTATTATTACTACCCAGGGAATTCATGTAGATCCAGAGCAGACGAAGACAATTATGGAGACGGGTCCCCCGAGAAATCTTCGCGAACTCAGAGGCCTTCAAGGGAGGCTAGCTTACATCAGGAGGTTCATTTCTAACCTCTCCGAGCGATGTCGGCCATTCACCCATCTCATGAAGAAAGGCATCTCGTTCGTATGGGATGAAGAATGCCAACGTGCCTTCGACAGCATGAAAGAATACTTGTCGAACCCACCAGTCCTGGTGGCCCCTGTTGCTGGGAAACCATTCTTGCTATATGTACGAGCAATGGAGCATTCCCTCGGCGCTCTGCGGGCACAAAACAATAATGCGGGCCATGAACAAGCTATATATTACCTCAGCCGAATGATGATTGGGCCAGAGCACCGATACACCGCCGTGGAAAAAGAATGCCTCGCCCTGGTGTTCGCCATTCAAAAGACGCAACACTATGTCATAGGACAAACCATACATGTGATATCACGAGTCAACCCTCTCAGGGTCCTCATGACTAAACCAGGGGAACTCAGCTCCTGCCTCATCACATGGGCAATATTGCTGTCCCCCTATCATATGATCTTCGTCCCGCAAAAGGCTGTTAAAGGTCAAGCTCTGGCAGACTTTTTAGAAGCCCACCCAGGCTCGGAGTTGTCCAGAATATATAAAGGAATCCCAGATGAGGTCGCCAACTCGCATGCAACCTCTCACGATGATATATGGCGAATGTTCTTCGACGGTGCCTCAAGGACCGGACCTAAGGGCAACATCGTCGTCGGAGTCGGGGTGGTGCTGGTTTCTCCTTCCGGGTTGGTGATCAATCGCGCTTACTCTCTCACAGAGCCCTACTCTAACAATGTGGCCGAGTACAACGCTTTGGTCATTAGCCTCCAACTTGCAAGAGAGCTGGGGGTAGAATATCTTGAAGTATACGGCGATTCGCAGTTAATCGTCAATCAGATTCGGGGTTCATATAAAGTCCGTCATGAAGACATAATCCCCTATCACCAAATAGAGATCAACATTATTTCATCATTTGATGGATTCTTCATCGAACACGTTCCCAGACTCCAAAATATCGAAGCCGATGCCTTAGCTGGCCTTGCCGCTTCCCTAGCGGTTCCAAACTATGCTCATCAATCCGTAGATGTGATAGGCCACGAATTGGTCTGTCCCAAGAACAACGTTCAATTCGTGGCGAGTTATTTCGCTCAGACGATCGACGAAGCGCCAGACTGGAGACAACCATTCATAGACTTCGTAGTCTACGACATCCTGCCCGAGAACCCAAAGGAAGCCACTTTCATCAGAAGGCGTTCTCTCAGATTCTTCTACGATACAGAGACAAAAATACTGTATCGCCGATCCTACGATGGATTATTACTGCGATGTCTGTCAAATGCAGAAGCCAAAGAAGCCGTACGCGAAGCTCATGACGGTGTCTGCGGGGCCCATCAGCCTGGCCCAAAATTGCAAGACCGTCTTCGCCGAATGGGCTACTACTGGCCCACGATGGTAGCAGATGCGATAGACTATACAAGAAAGTGCAAAGCCTGTCTAGTCCACGCGGACTTCATCCACAAACCATCCAAATTTCTACATCCGACAGTGGCGTCCTGGCCATTCGAAGCATGGGGAATGGACATCATCGGTCCGATCGCTCCACCTTCTTCCCGAGGATATCGCTTCATACTCGCAATCACGAATTACTTCTCCAAATGGGCGGAAGCTGTTCCGCTTGCAGAAGTAAATACTTCAAACGTGATTAGCTTCCTCAAGCATCATGTCATCTATCACTTTAGACTGCCCCAAAGGATCATCCACGATAATGGTCCGCAGTTTACAAGTCACGCCTTCTATCGGTTTTCCGACAAGCACAGAATTCAGAATATTGCTTCAATACCATACAATTCGGCAGCAAATGGGTTGGCAGAAGCGTTCAACAAAACCATCATCAAGTTACTCAAGAAGTTCGTGTCCTCCAACAAACGTGACTGGAACGAGAAGCTTGGTGAATGCTTATGGGCGTATCGTACTACAGTACGAACAGCCACCGGGAATATACCATTCTCCCTGGTGTACGGAAGTGAAGTAGTTCTCCAATTGGAGACTCAAATCCCCTCACTCTGCGTCGCTCTCACTTACCAATTGACGACGGACGATAACTACCGTCGCCGGCTACAAGAGTTGGAGGCCTTAGATGAAAAAGGCCTACTGGCTCAGCAACGGATCGAGCTATACCAAGCACGCATCTCCGGAGCCTTCAACAAGAAGATGAAGATCAGAACATTCCAGGTGGGCGATCTCGTTCTGGCAGTTCGGAGGCCGATGGTTATGACTCACAAGACCGCCGACAAGTTCCAACCAAAGTGGGAAGGCCCATTTATCATTGAGGCTGTATTCTCCAACGGTGCTTATCGCATCGTAAAACTAAACGGAGACTTGCTTATGCTGCCCGTCAACGGCAAGTTCCTGAAGAAATATTATGTCTAAACGATATTTTCCAGATTATTGAGTCATGTACCCACTGGTACCGCTAAACTCACATTCAAAATTCCAGATTATCGAGTTATGTACCCGCTGGTACCGCTGAACTCATATTCACAAGATTCCAGATTATCGAGTCATGTACCTGTTGGTACCGCTGAACTCATATTCACCAAATTCCAGATTATTGAGTCATGTACCCTCCGGTACCGCTGAACTCACATTCACAATATTTCAGATTATTGAGTTATGTACCCGCCGGTACCGCTGAACTCATATTCCAAAATTCCAAATTATCGAGTCATGTACCCGTTGGTACCGCTGAACTCATACTCCAAATTCTAGATTATTGAGTCATGTACCCTCCGGTACCGCTGAACTCACATTCACAATCTCCCAGATTATCGAGTTTTGTACCCGTAGGTGCCTCTGAACTCACACTCCGGTCACTCTTCCAGATAGTAAGTCATGTATGACTATACTTCTGAACTTTCTTCCTGAAAGAGCTCCTTCCTCATGATCCACTACCCGTACTTCCAGTGCACAAAAGGGGTAACAGATCCACAAATTTCCAAAACGACCATGTCGATGTTACCTCTGAGTTGTTTCACTTCCGCCAAAAATAAATCACCCCTCTACATAGAACTTCCATGTCCTCATTACCTCTGAGTCGTTCTATGTACCCTCCTTTATTGAGCCCACTCCTGCCATGTCCTCATTACCTCTGAGTGGGAAGGCTCCGTCGAAGAAACCTTCATGCTTGCCATGTCCTCATTACCTCTGAGTAAGTAAGTTGATTCCCTTTCGACTTATTATCCGTACCCACAACCGGAGTACACCAAGGATAATAGGTCCACAAATATCCTCCGTTGAGTCCACTCCTGCCATGTCCTCATTACCTCTGAGTAGGAAGACTCCGCGGTAAAACCCTCATGCTTGCCATGTCCTCATTACCTCTGAGTAAGTATGTTGGTTCCCTTTCATCCTATTATCCATATCCTGAGCCAAGGTACGCCAAGGATAATAGGCCCACAAATTTCCTTTGCTAAGTCTCTTAGCACAGGCCCGTCATTTCTCATCATGCCCCGGGAGCCCAGTTGCTCCATGGCATTCTTTCTCTCGACACCAGGAACGTCCATGACCACCTTACCGTGGAACTGTTCTAGGTATCCCCTATCAAACTTGTTATTCGTACCTAAAACCAAGGTATGCCAAGGGTAACAGGTCCACAAACAAGTCCCCCATGTGGGACAAACATCACCATAACACCACAAGCATAACAAGCAGTACAAATAAAGGATAGAATAAAGCATACTCTTTTATTTGGAAGGCGAAAGTACTACATGTTCTAGGGATAATGTCCCACTTAAAGAAAGAAAGAGAACAGAAACAAAAGAAGGAAAAAAGGGGGCCGACTATGGTTCGGCATTACATAATTCCAGGAGGCGGTTTCTCACCAAAGTGGTCCTCCGTTCAAGCCGCTGTCTAGCTCGACGCTCGGCTTCCTGGGATAATCGCTCCGCATCATCCAAGTACATATGTACCCACCAGTCATCCTCCATCTTTTTCAGGGCGAGTTCCAGATTGGCAGAAGCTCGACTAAGTCTGTCAGCCTCCTGGAGAACAAGCCCCTTCTCGGTACGGGCAACTTCGAGATCGGACTCCAGAAAGGCCAGCTTTCTCTGGAGTTCGAGGATCTGCTCCCTGGTGTCGATTACCCCACGGGAGGCGGTCGCTTTCCGAGTCGTACAATCTTCATTTCTACGGCTCAATTGATCGTATAACTGAGATAGATCACGGCGGTCCTTCAGTATAGTCGACTTGATCGATTCCCGAGCGAGCCTCACCTTCTCCACCGCGGTTATGAGGAAAGTGTGCTCTTGATCTATTGCCGCGGACAGATCAGCTTGCCGCAGCACGTGAAACTGGGCCACAAGACGATCAGCCTCTAACAACTTGGGCTCCAGAAGCACAGCTAGCCCCGTCCCGCCGGGAAGTGTTCTAAGGATGTCGATTTGGCCACCGGTGCACTGACGGGCCATAGCAAAGGGAGTCCCCCTTTCCACAGCTGCCTCGATCCCTCTCTTCAGATGGCGGTAAAAGCTTTCAACCACATCCTGTGATACTTCATCCAAAACTTCTGTAGAGGACGGCGTCAAAGGGAGTGTGGCTGGCAATGTCGAAGGAGTAGCATCGGAACTTTCCATCCCTGCCACCAGAAAAACAAATTCTGTACGAAAAGATGCATAAATAGCGGCTAGCTCCTCTTCCGCCGCCCGAAGAGCTTGGATACTCGGCAAGGTGGAAAGGTTAACCCCCAAAACCATATTCGCAGAGGAGGACGCAGGAAGCATCGTTTCTTGCCCCGGCTGTGCCGCCACTTGGGCCCCCGAACTCGACCCAGCTGGCGGCCCGTCGATATAGGTTGGAAGAGAAGGAGGCACACGTGCTTCCATCAGATCCCCTCCGGTAGAGTCCACCCCAACAATGTCCATCGCCGGCAATAAAGGGGCGGGACCTGTACGTCCAAAGCAACCATCAATCGACGTAACCCAAAGGATATGATGATAGAGCAGATAGGCCTCCTCACAAGTTAATATTCGGCTTATCTTACCAGGGGAGGAGCATAGAGGTCGCAGCTCATTCGTAGCTGGCATAGTCTTCTCACCCGCGACCTCCAAGTTAAATTCAACTGGTTTCTCTGCCCCAGACACCTCTGAAAGGGAGCCAGCCAATTCAGCATCACCCCGTTGAAATTCAGTTATCTCAGGGACATGTGCAGTAGAACCCCCATCCCCATGGGTTGAGGTCTCAGCAAGGCGGGACTCCTCGGCCGCCTCCGGAAGAACCCCAGCAGAAATGATAGCGGTGCACATATCATTGACCAAAGTGGTCAGGGTCGGATCGACCTCAGCGGCCGGTTCCCGAGAAACCGACTCCTCTGACGCCTACAAGAGCAAAAAGAAATAATTAGGCCATAGTTTAGAAAAAAGAAGGAGAAGGTATTTGAAATTCAAATCACCTCAGAAACAGCGTCAGCATCATCAATAAACAGCCTACGACGTCTTACCGCAGCTCGCTTCGTGGAGTAGGTTTTGCCATCATCAGTGAACGTATGCCTGCTTCGTTTACGCGAAGGACCAGGCACAGCAGGCGGCTGCCCCACCACCTCATCCGGCACAATAGGAGGCTGATCTCCCACCCCCTCGTCCGAGGGATGGAACGAATCATCGGCATCCTGATCATCACCCTCTTCGCCTGCCGTAGTAGACTCCGAGTCCGGCACATGAACCATATTTGCCTTTTTCTTTCTCTTCCTGGACCCCTCGGGCTTCTCTGCCAAGCCATTACCGACGAAAAAGCTGGTACTTATGTCAAAATTAACGGGAGGCCTGCTCGCCGTAACATGATAGAGGGCCGCCATGTACAAAATCTCCCCTGAGGTATTAGCATCGGGGACCGAGAAGCTAGCTCGGGTATGAACCGTATTGTAATAATGCCAAGCCCTGATACCATCAAGGACACTACCCTCAAAGCCTAGGCAAGCACTGGGACAATCAAGGAACAGCTGGCTATACCCGAACTGACGGGAGAACCTGCTGGGCAAATAGGGCTCCAGGTATACGGTATTGCGGTAACGATACACTAAGTGCGCTGGACGAATATTGCGCAGCCAAAGGAGCATTTTCTCAGATAAGAGGAGGGGAGGTTCAATGCCATCAACATGTACACCCCTCACTTCTCTAGCGGTAAATTGAGGAACAGACACAAAGAAGTCGTGTCCGTCTACTCTCGCCAACGCCTTCCGACAGGCTGGTATGGTGTCATATTTCCAAGGTTGACGACGATATCGGAAAAGGAAAGCGTCATCAGCGGTAACGCCATCTTCAGCTCCGGGCCTCATCAACGACCGATAATGCATCAATAGCCACCCCATTAGATAATGGTAGGGTAGCTCTATTCGCTCAAAGTCCAGTGTCGTCTCGCGGGCAATGACTTTGGACGAAAAGGCACGGAGACCGTGGTGTATGCTACACACCATAGCCGAAAGAAGGGCCAGCCTGACTCTGAAGACCAGCTTCACGGCCGGGAGGATGAAATGGCGGCTGATCCTTTCAATGGAACCTGCCTCTCCCGAGACTACACAATTCCGTAGCCACACCATCAAGAATTCGGCCAAGAGCGCTTTCTCAGACATCTGCCGGGTACCGTGGTAGAAATAGCTGAAGGAGTCAGTACGACTCCCAAATTTGTCATCGGTGGACCTCGACCTCTTGGCAGTCGACATCATGTTTTTTATCTCCTCCCGGGTCTGAGGACCTCGAGAAAAAACCCGGCCAGAGGGACTAAATTAGAAAAGATACGAGACCCAAGACGTGGTATGGGGAGCATTCCCTTCTGAGCTATTGTTCTTCTTGATAGCCGTTTGGTGACAAATACTATGGTGGCATAGCAGATCCCGGTACACGGCAACGAAACCCGGGAATCGTCGATCCAGATCCTCGAATTCCTCGTTTGTCGGGGTGTATACCTCAAAGGCCTCGCCCCCCATGGCAGCTTAGAAATAGCATACATTTCATGGAGAGCAAGTCCCAACTCCCCTCCGGGCACGAAGAAAGTTTCCGTTCGCCGGTTATACAATTCCAAAAGAGCCATGAACAACGGCTTATTAATGGGTAACCCGTAACAGGTACCCCGGATGGCATAATAGAGGTCAATCTCCCGAAGGAATTCCTCGTATTTCTTCAGGATCCATGAGGTTAGGTTGGCCCACGTAGGGATTGGGTTTATCCAGTTCAACAGCGACAACCTGCCAACAGGATAAGACCCCTTGCGAGCGAGCTGATTCAGGAAGGTATCGGCTGGAGTAAACGTAAAGTTGGGACCAAATACGTTTATGAAGGTACCCGGAATCAGTCCCATCACGCTCCGACTGACCGAGTCCCTGCTCGCATATGCTGACCTAACATTCCTATTATAATAGATGTTGCCCACGAACATCCCCAATTGGGTTTGGAGTTAGGGATCCCGCCATCTGCCTACTCAACTGTACCATATTGAACCACGAGAGGGGAAAATAACGTTCCATTTCGGGAATATGGATCTCTACATCATCTACAGTAAAGTCCCAGCTCTCAGAAATGTCTAGCACTCGGGAGTTCTTTATGGATAGAGCATTCCCGAAGAGAAAGGCTGGTTTCATATACTCCCCCTCCAGCCTTCCTGAGTTCATTATAGTACAAAAAAAGTGGAAAGGCTGGTTATTGATGACGCTCACCCTCTCCAAAGGCTCATCGGAGGGAAGCTGATCTGACACACGTCGAACCAAGTCGTCGAGCCGCACACCCATGGCATATTGGGCTGAACCCACCAAAAGCTCTCCTGCTGGATTGATTGGCAGATTCACTGAAGAAAGAACAAAAGAAACATGATTAAAAGATGGTTAAAACGAAAACACTTGGAGTTTCTAAAAAAGCTCCCACGGGCCTATGCGGCTCGGTTCAACGTAGCCTTATGCGGCCTAATTCAGTTGGGTTTCATGCGGCACTGATAAAGGTTATGCGGTTCGGTTGAGCTTATGCGGTTCTATTCAACAGATG
The DNA here is from genome assembly GCA_029216955.1 of Iris pallida. Classification (NCBI taxonomy): domain Eukaryota; kingdom Viridiplantae; phylum Streptophyta; class Magnoliopsida; order Asparagales; family Iridaceae; genus Iris; species Iris pallida. The sequence continues at coordinate 7,150,434 of JANAVB010008198.1, read as the reverse complement.
AGCTTATGCGGCACGACTTAGCAAAGCTTTATGCGGTCCAGTTCATCAGGAGCACATGCGGCCCCGTTCTATGGGACTTCATGCGGTTCAAATCAAGAAGTGCTCCTGCAGCTCAAGTCCTTCTCATGCGGCTCAAACACAGGGCATGCCCCATGCGGCTCGAATATAAGAAGGTCATGTGGCCCACGCAACGTATGCGGTTTCATCATGATTGAACCTAGGCAGTTCAATAAAGACGAAGGATGAAGGCTTGTGCATAAATTATGCAACAGAGCCATGGTTTTTAGGGCTGAAAGCGTTCAAATATTCCATCCAATCCTTACCCTTAAAAGCAGGGTGGACGTCGGGGTGCACTTCAGACGTAGTGGCCGATAAGGAAGCCGTTTTCTTGCCCTTTGCAGCAGCAGAAGCAGCCTTGGAAGACTTGGGGTCCATTATCGTCCGACGGTCGGAGAAGGAAGACAAAAGGGAGAAAAATTAAGGCAACAAGAGTTGAAGACGAAGAAAAGAGTAAAGTAAGTCTCTCCGACTGAACACGTTTATATTTATAGGTAGGCGCCTCGATCCACGTACATCCTGAAAAAACTGACTCTTCGGTTATCGAGACGAGCCGACTGAAATAAAGACCAAACTCTTGGGATCCTGCCCCAAAAAGCGGCCTTAAAACTGACAGCAAATCAACAGCAATTAATACAAAAGATTTACACACGTGGCAGGATGACGTGGTAAGAAGCACATGCGGCCAGACAGCCTATGCGGCTGGTTGGCCAATGCGGCTAAAGAGGCCATACGGCTAGGACATCCATGCGACCAGAACATCATATGCGGCCAGAGGAGTTTATACATAGCCATGCTTCTTATTCAAAGTATTTTAATTTGGCAAATTAAAAACTTTGAAGGGGGTCTTGTAGAAGCATGGAAAAGAATAAAGAAAGGTTCATACGGCCAAGGATCCCCATGCGGCTCAGAGAGCCCATACGGCTCAGATAGCCCATGCGGCTCAGGGGTCCATACGGCTCACACGTCTATGCAGCTCGGATAGACCCAGAGCCACGTGGCCTTCAACAGCTCTTTCCTTCGTCTTTTACTGTATTTAATGCCCTGACGGCTGACAGCTCTGACAAATGACATCTCTGACATAAAGACGCAATAATGACTGGCATAAAGGCGTGTTCCTAGGAAAGATGAGAAAATTTTTTCACAGTTGGCAGAATCCACCAAATTCCGAGGCATGCGGCTGCTACATTTATGCGACCGATCACTTCATGCGGCCGCCCATCCCCATACGGCTGCCCCCTTCATGCGGCCGCCCCCTTCATGCGGCCACCATCTTCATACGGCTGCATCCTTTATGCGGCTACCCGTCAGCATGCGGCTGCCTATCCTTATGCGGCTGTTCATCACCATACGGCTGCCCATCTTCATGCAGCTGTTCATCACCATGCGACTGCCCATCTTCATACGGCTGTTCATCACCATACGGCTGTTCATCACTATGCGGCTGCCCATCTTCATGCGGCCGTTCATCCTCATGCGGCCCACTCATATGCGGCTTGGCCAAGACGATCCAATGGAGGACACGTGGTGCTTGTCACGACGATTGAGACACGTGGTATTCGTATCTTTCTGGAATCAGATTTAATGCTATCACCATAATTGCCCAGATCAAGTCAAATCGAACAAATTGGACACGTGGCAAGCCATTACAAGTCGCAAATATTCATGGCAATCAACATTTATTGTCCACAGAGATTTGATGCAATCTACATTAATTACCTAGATTTGCTACAATCAGAATGAAGGGCCCAGATTAATTGGGCCTTAACCGCCGATATATCAAGGAGGCAATCATCGCAAACCCTAATGATTGCATCCCCACTCCTATAAATAGCAAGGTGCTATTCCCTTGCAAAGAGGGCCTTTTTTGGAGAAGAGCACTAGAGTACCTGAAGAGACTTAAAAAGAGAGAGCAAAGAGAGCATTTTTTCAACGCCAAGCAGATCTTCCCCGGAGCCAAGGCTGCATCTGATCGTCCAAGGAGTAAGGCAGAGCTGCCGTCGCTTTTCCGAGCCTCTAAAGCCACCCCCCAGAATCTAAAATAAATAATTGTACATAGATTGCTGTAACTAGGTTTTCGTCTCTAGGCTTTCTTTGTACAAGCGAGTTTGTATTGTGAAGTAAAAGTCCAGTCCTCCGATAATTGTTCTGTTCTTTTATATTTTATGGCAAACATGGCCAAATCATCTGGATTAACAGCGTTATCTCCGCCATGAAGCCGTTGTAACAATTTAAAGAGCTTCTCCCTCACTTCCTTATTCGTGACTTCTGAGTGTTTGTCCTTAAAATTAGCCAACAATCTTGTGAAGTGATCTCTACACAGGATCAACGATGCTGGTGGTGTGGGCTGTTGTTGTTTTTCCATTATCAATCTTCTGTAAGTAGCATCATCCTCTCTATCATCCTTCAGCGGTAGACCGAAAATGGCTGCCATATCGCCCACACTAGGTGCTATTTTAACAGTAGTGCTCAGTTGAAAATATCCGATACCAGATTTGTCTTCCACATAAGTTCCTATCAAATTCTTAAAACCTTCTGAAACCTTGGCCAATTCTTGAGTGCAAACTTTGTTTTTGTAGAATACCTCAACAAAATTGTAGAAACCGATATTCTTCAAAGAATCGATAACTGGCTCGGACAAACGGTCGCCATCTTCTTTGATATCATCCATAAGAGTTTGCATCATCTTGAAAGAAGAACGAAAAACTCTTGAATCTTTATTTCTGATAGTTTTTTCCCTACAAAAAGACAAAAAATTAGGTTTCTGTCAATTGTTCTCCGTCAATCTAACACAGAGAATGGCCATTTCCTATGACTTTAACACGGATAATGGTCATTCTCCGTGATATTTTTTACAGGAGAATGAACATTCTCTGTGATATTTGCACGAAGAATAACCATTCTCCTACATTTTAACACGAGATGGCCATTCTCTGTGATAATTGCATGGAGAATAGTCTTTAACACGGACAATGGTCATTCTCCGTGATATTTTTCACAGGAGAATGAACATTCTCTGTGATATTTGCACGAAGAATGACCATTCTCCTAAATTTTAACACGAGATGGCCATTCTCCGTGATAATTGCATGGAGAATGACCATTCTCCTACATTTTAACACGGAGATGGCCATTCGTCGTGGTTTTAACACGGAGAATGGCAGTTCCCTTTCATTTTAACACGGGAATAGCCATTCTCCATCAAGTCAACACGGAGAATGGAATTAATCCTTCAATCTAACAAGGAGAATGGTTATTCACCGTGATATTATCATGGAGAATGGACCATTCTCCGTCAATATAACTTGTAGAATGGCCATTCTCCATGACTTTAACACGGATAATGAACATTCTCTGTGATATTTGCATGGAGAATAACTATTCTCCTACATTTTAACACTTATAGTTATACCTTCTTTTTGCCCTCCTTCTTGATTACTAGCGTCTGGCTCATGTGCCACCTTCTTAAATCTCTTCACAATAGCTCTCTTTTCTTGCATATCTACATCTTCTCCCTCTTCTCTAACTGGGGTTCTATTTGATGCTGATGTTTGCGACATGGTGTGAAGATTGCGAATGGAGATTCGCTGACGAATTTTTGAAAGAGGGTTTGAAGATTTTGGAGGATGAAACCTAAAAACGAAAAGGAGCAGCATAAGGAAGAAGAGGAAGAATAGAAACTTTTTGGTTTTGAAGAGTCGGTTTCGTGAGTGTTTTGAAAAAATTAGAAGGGCAATAAGGTCATGCCGTACCATTTTATATATTTTTAGCTAATTCTGGGCACGCGATGAAATGTTATTTTGCGGTGGTTTTTTCATAAAACTTTTGCGGTTTTTGGGCATTTTATAAATTTTCTCTTGTCAATAACTTGAGAATTTTTCTCGATACATAGGGTCAGAGTCATAAATCACTTTAGCACGAAGAGAGGGTAAACCCATATGGTCGGAGGCACATGTTAGGAAATTTTAGGATTATATGGCAGCAAGATTAAGAAACAAATGAACATTTTGATATCATTTCTATCCCACATTTTAAGAATATTACAACTCAACAAAACAAATGAATATAATACATTAGATATAAAAAAAAAATATCGTCTTCCATATTCAATTATTTCAGTTTGGACTCCTTTCTGCTTAATTATATTATATACGCAACTTGGATAGTACTTCATTGTGCTCTGAAGTTGCAATCCATTCAGAAGCTTTGCGTCTTTCCATTCCCGTATCAAACTGCATATAACAAACATAACATCAAAAATATTGCTCTAAAAAGTGTAAGTTTTTGACGACATATTTTCAGACTTACATTGAGAGAACGATAGTCCAGACTACATCGGTCTTTCATGAATACAATTACAAAAATCCTACAATCAAGTAAATTGCCTTGGCGGGGAACATAAGGATGACGTTTTATGGCAAAAGTAGAAAAGCTGAACCTAGCATCTCTCAACTTCAAAATCTCTTCTACGAGAAAGAGATCCCAATTTGAAAGCTACAATTACCAGAATACAATATGTATTAGTATACCGCAGATTTTGTACGCAATTCATAAAAATTGATGAATATGAGCTTACTTTTTCTTTTATGGCTGATTTGTTTTGAATCAGATCATCTTTAGATGCAAGTGTGTCCTAAATTTCAACAGTCCTTGTTTTAACCATAAATCTTACAAGAGTATAGTGTCCAGACAAAAAAATGGGTATGTATATCTAAATCAGGATTAATTAGGTAAAACAAATTAGTAAATTTTCAGAAAATTAGGATTAATATTTAAACAGAAATACATTAATACCTCGTTACAAATGCTTAAAGATTCTATATAATCCTGAAAATATTTGTACTTCTTCCATATTTCAAGAAGCTGTTTGTCAGATGGAGGTAACATTGCTTTCTATATACATATCAATTAATACATTACGAATGACAAACAAACGAAAAAATGTTAATTCATAACCATTGAAGAATAAAATGCTCACTCACCGTTATCCTTATTGGTAAAAACCATACATTAGCTTTATTGGAGGTTCTTTTCTGTTCCTCCGCGGTGAGAAGAGTAGAGACAAGGGTTACAACCTGAATATCTCATTAAAAATGTCAGCAATGGAATCGAAGTAAACATATATGGCATCTAAGAAGAAATATACTATCTATACATACCCCATCTTTAATTCTCGTTAAAGGAGCTAAGGATTTCATCTTATCCCGAGACACATAGATTTTGTTGCGAGATGATATTATTTTACTAAGAAAAGAAACAAATAAATTAGGAGAAAAAAATTGTTGGAATTAAATCAAAACTCATATTACTTACTCTTCAGGTCTATCATCCGCAAAAATAAAGTCGTAATAACTCGAAGAACCACTACTACACTTGCTAGGCTTCGAGGTTGAAGTTTTTGTTAAACTTTTCAAAGGTGTGACCGGATCTAAACTTCTACGCATTCTTTTCAAAAACTGCTAAAGTCAGTTTCTTCTGTAGGACACAATGCGAGAATTCGGTCCATTGCTTTATCATGATTCTGTAGCAGCACGTCCTCCTCATCGGAAGATTCAACACAAACCTCCTCCACATTATTAAATACTCCAGATGAAGATGCCTTCTTCAAAGCTGGAGATTCTTCAATCTTATCCAAATGCCGAGATATATTCATTTATTCAATTTTGATTGAACCAAGCTTAGAATTGATCGATACAATTTGAGCTGAAATCGTCGACAGTTTTTCTTCAAACCTGCGCAACATACGTGGAGTGAAGGTTTCATTTGGAGCTGGCAACCAATCTTCTACGTCTTCTACATTTCCTACCACACGAGTATACATCTTTCTCCAGTACTACAAAATAAAATAAAAAAACTATTCTATGTATTTCAGAATAAATAATAGTTGAAACAAGAAAACTATTGCATATATAGCAAGAGAAAAGTACAAATCGTGGGGAAGATGGAAAGACAAATAAATTTTGAGACTAGCAAAGAATATACTAGCCATTTTTGAGGAGGGCTCGAGGAAATTTCTACTAGCCGTTTGAAAAGTACAAAGGTAATCATGATTAACAATTTGAGGAAATCTATAAGAGGTTTATTTTCGTTTGTACTCTTCGTTGTTTGAGGTGGGCTCGACAAAGTCTGCCGCAAACCGGAACTTCTTCTTCTTTCCTTCTTCATCTCTGTTTCTCCTTCCACCACCACCACCATGGCCTGTAGCTTTATAACCAAAATATTCATAGAAAACATGAGATTAAAGATGAAAATGTTACATAAGCAACACCACAATTTTTCAACAACTAAGCAGACTCTGCTAAGTAATAACAAAAATTAGGGAATGTGTCCTCCTTGGATTTAATTTACACAAAGAAGAGATTTGAGAGAACAAGCTTTTATCGGCTTCCTACCACTCTTCTTCATCTGAATTCTTTCCTTACTATTATCCACATTGGCTACAGGAACTTCGTCCATGTCGTCGTTGGTGTTATCATCTAGATCGCTGGCAGCAGTGGTGTTGTCGTCTACATCGCCTACAGACCTGGACACACTGTGTCCTTCTTTTTCGGCCGACACATAATTATTGTTATATATACGTGGTTGCACAAAATATTAAATTACATGGACGAAAGAGAAAGTAAATACGAGTTAATTTAGGGTGTTCATTGAAAAAATTACATTAAAGAATGACCTGCTATAGCAAGTTAACAAGAGGTCAAAAGTCAAAAACAACATTAAATGATGTCTTCTGCATTATTTAATCAGATTTGGGATGTATTGATACATCCCAAAAGGGTGGATGTATTGTAGAATTTTCCTATATATATATATATATATATATATATATATAATATATATATATGGCTCCTCTTCCCTCCCTCCCTTCTTCTTTCTCCCGCCCCCCTTTCTGTGGAGTCCTAGACGGTCGTGCCGCCCGGCGTTAGCCGGGCCGCTCTTCCTCTGGGCCCTCCTGCGCTCCTCCCCCCTTGTAGCCTCCGCCATATCTTCAGGCTCTCCTCCCCCCTCTCAGTCGTCCCGAGCCCTTCGGCCGCCACCTTGGTCGGAAGACCAGCTCCGCCTGGTCGGCGCCCTCTCGTCCGGAGCTACGGTGGCTCCCCCTCTCTTGGCCTCGTCGGGCGAACCCCTCCATCCTCCGTCTCGTTCTGCCTCGTCCCCCGCCCAGTCTCTGCCTCGACCCCCGCCTTCCTCCTCTCTCCGGTCCCCCTCCGTTGCTCCGCCTCCCATCCCTCCGTCGCCCCTCATAACCGTCATCCTCCCAGTCTTCGTCCCTCCAAAGCCCATCCTCTCCACCCACCGCCCTATCCTCATCCCCTCTGCCTCCTTCTTCCGCCAACCCCTATGCCTTTTTTCTAATTTTGAATGAGGCATTTTCTCGTCCAGCCCCCCTCGTCTTCTATGGCGCAGATGCTATCTAGCATTGCGCCAGGCTACGTGTCGCCCCATCCTCTGGTGCATGTGCCCTCAGGCCAAGCCCCGGTTTTCGCTCGCTTGCCCCCTCTACCTCTATGGCATCTCTTATTATGCGCCCCTATCTTTCCCGCCAGGCAGCGCACCCCGGTGTGCGTATAGCCTAGGCTCTCCTGCTTCCTCCTTTGTGCTGCCCCCTTCCCTCACTAGTGAGCCCCTTTCGCTCACCCTTTCCCCTGAGCTTTCTATGCGCCCGATCCCCTCTGGGCCATCTATGCGCCCATCTTCTCCCGAGATCCCCATGCGTCCCCCAGTCTACCCTATGCGCCCACCTTTGGACCCTCCTCCTCTTGCAGCCGCCCTCTACTGGCCTTCCCCAGACCAGCATACCCCTTCCTTTGGCCCCAACCCCATCCACTGGCGAGGAGCTCCCTCCTCGGTCCCTAGATATCTGGCTGGCACCACATCTTTTGTAAACATCTTGCGACCGGACCGAGTGGCCCAGAAACTCCCCATCCTTCCAAATGTATACCTCACCGAGATCGACTACCCTACTCCTGCGAAAAGGCAATTGCTATCTATTCCGTTCACCTCCGAGGATCTAGACATGCTCTACGAGAGGTTCTCCTCGACGTTCGTGTTGCGATTCCCGTCGGGATACCCCAAGCTGGCCCGTGTTTATGAAAAAGTGGCAAAAATGGAACCTTATAGCAGAATATCGCGTCGCTCCTCTCGACCCCAAAAACATTCTTTTCCACCTATCCTCAGCATCAGACCAAAAGATTGTCCAGTCCCGGGGACCTAACAAAATAGACTCCAAAAGCATGAAGGTGGTCAGATGGTCACAAAATCTCAACCCAATTGAGGATTCCCCCATTGTGTCCGTATGGGTCACCCTACCCAACCCACCCCTGATATGTTTCATACCTGCAGCCCTGAAAAGAATCGTCAACTCCTTCGGCACCCTCGTTGACATGGCAGAGGAAACTAAAAATTTGACCAGAGCCAATTACGCAAAAGTTTGTATGGAACTCGACATATCCACAGAACTCCCTAAATCCATCAACATTGAGCTAGGAAATAAGACTCACTCGCAGCAAATCCTATATGATAACAATGTCATATACTGCAATCACTGTAAAAAGAGAGGACATCAGATCAAGCACTGCTATAAAGCACACCCAAATTTGAACCACAGGCAGACATCTAAGGAACCCACATATAAAAAGATTCAGGAGAAAAGATCCCCCCTTTTACCCCCTCACAACTCGCATACCAGATTTGAGGCCAACCCAACATCGATTCAGACATCTAAACATGAAGACGGGTAGGAAAGTCCTTCTACACCCTAAAAGTATCAGCGTCAACAACCACAATAGGTTCGCCGCTCTGGCGGAAGAAGAAAACAACTCAGAAGATGCACACTCAAGCACAGCTAACACTACCAGGGAAAGCAACCCCTCACCCAACAATATCACCAATCAGTTTAACCTCCACAGTAACTCCGCTCCCCGCCACAGAGCCCAGAGCAATGAAGGAAGGACAGACCACAACAAACCCAATGCATGTTGCGACACGACGAGCACCGAATCCCAGGAGAGCCTATCTTCGAGACACATTCAGACAGAAGACCTGGCCATTATCGGACCCGAGCAAGTCTTTCATTGTCAGCAAGACATTGACGCAGGAGCTTTTACCCCATCAACCAACTTAGGACCACCTCTGAGTCCGGAGAAAGAATCAGAGATCCTCTTTTCAGAAGAAGACCCCTCAAGCACACTCCGGAAGCAGAACCCCGACAAGCAAGAAGCAAACAAAAGACAGAGTACTACGACAAGGACCACTAGGTCTGCCGCAAAGCTCGTCAAACAACAACAACCAAACAAGTCAAATGCCTGACATCCTATCCTGGAATGTTAGAGGCGTGGCAAATAAGCCAACCTTGAAGAGATTATGCAGCCTCAAGAAAATTTACAAAATTGACATCCTGATCATCTTAAAACCCAAAATTCCCCCTAACAGACTCAAATCGATTCAGCTGCAGCTAGGATTCCACAACGCTGCTGCCGATCGTCACAATATTTGGATCCTGTATTCCGTTGATGTTAAGATCAGCATTGTGCTTGATACCATACAAGCTCTATCGTGTTGGTTAGAACACCCTACTTTTCTGAATCGTACCCTAATATTTGTCGTCCATGGTAGCAGTGACATCATTGAACGTAAACAGCTCTGGGAAGACCTCCTCGACACTATATCCAGCACCTCCTACCCTCCTTGGATGTGTGTTAGAGATTTCAACGCTGTCACTGCCAGAGATGAGAAGACAGGAGGCAAATCTCCGCCCCCGATGGCCATGTCAGACTTCAATAACTTTATCTTCAACGCCTACCTATCTCAACTCCTGTTCACCGGCAGCGCTTTTACTTGGTGTAACATGCAGGATGGTGACCATAGGAAGTACTCCCGGCTGGACTGAGCCCTCGTCAACACTCAATTGAATCACTTGAGCATCACATCCAACCTCGCTCACCTGAATGCCATCGAATCCAACCACGCTCCCCTCCTTATTGAAATCAATCGTAACTTAAACTAGATCAAGAAAAAATTCACTTTCCTGGAATTTCGGTGCCAGCACCCTTAATTATTAGGGATCGTTAAAGACGCATGGTCCAGGACGCATTCCCCCGACCCCCTCATTCGTGTGGCCAACAAACTCAAGGCCAGCAAAAAAGATCTCACCACTTGGAGCAAGCAGGCTTTTGGAGACATTTTTCAAGCAGTGTGCACCGTTGAAGATGACGTTACTCGTACCGAGGCTCTATTGTTCTCGTAAAATTCGCAAGCCACGAGAACTGCCCTGAACCTCTCCAAAGCTATCCTCAAATTTTGTGTCAAAGTCGAAACTGATTTCTGGAAGCAGAAAGCCAGGATCAAATGGTACATCGATGGGGACAAAAATACCAGTTACTTCCACGCCTGCGTTAAGGGTCGCAGACAGAAGCTCAACATCCACCAGATAGCTGATGACAACGGAAACATATTCAAGGACCAACAGGCCGCGACTAACTTCTATCCGTAGCTATTCTCTAAAGAAATTGTCACTCGAGATAATGATTTCCTTTCTGAAATCCCTCAACTTATCTCTGACACGGACAACAGCCGCTGGAGATCATCCCCTCAGAACAGAAAGTGAAAGCTGCAGCTTGGGTGCTGGATGCTCACAGTGCCCCTGGCCCACCTGGCTTCTCTGGCGTTTTCTTCTGCACTTATTGGGACATTGTCAAGTATGATATTCATGAAGCGACAACTGACTTTTTTCAAGGAGCCAGATACCCTAGATCGATTTCTTGCACTAATCTGGTCCTTATCCCCAAGCAGGACAATCCGGCGACCTTCTGCAACTTCAGACCCATCAGTTTATGCACCTTCACTAACAAAATTATCTCCAAGATTATTGCCATGCGTATGGCGGATATTCTTCCCAAAATTATATCAGAAGAACAGAGTAGATTTGTCCGGGGCAAAAACATCCAAGACAACATTATGCTGGCCCAGGAGATGGTTATATGCATGAAATTGCCATCGAGAGGCGGGGACATTGCCATTAAATTAGACATGGAGAAGGCTTATGACAGGCTTGACTAGTAGTTTATGATCTGGGTGTGCAGAGCGTTCGGCTTCTCGAAAAACTGGATCAGTATTATCTGGCGTTCGATCAACAATTCATGGTTTTCTACGGTTATTAACGGGCAAGCGGACGAATTCTTCCATGCTAGTCGAGAAGTTAGGCAAGAGGACCCTCTGTCATCCACTATTTTCATCATTGCTGCTGAAGCCCTCAACAGAAATATTAACAAACTGCCTAGGACCCCTAACTTCAAACATTTTCATACCGTCAGCGGATGTCCGATCATTACTCACCTAGCTTACGCTGACGGCATCCTTATCTTCTCCTTCGGAGAAGCATGGTCGGTAGAAGACATTCAGAACGTCCTCGAAAGATACGCAGGTCGTTCTGGCCAAAGAGTCAATCCCAGGAAAAGTGTCATTTATGTCCACCAAAAAGCCAACAGAGAGCATACTGCTACTCTGGCAAACATCACCGCCTTCTCAGTCGTGTACCCTTCTTTTTCTTATATGGGCTGCTTGCTAGTATACGGCAGATCGGGCGCGAACATCTTCGACGGTCTCATCGACAAAATCTTGAAAAAATTAGAAGATTGGCATAATGCTACACTATCGTCCGACGGCAAAATTATACTGATGAACCATGTGCTCTCTTCCATCCCAATTTATACCCTAGCAGCTTGCTCCCCTCCGAAAAAGGTTCTTAACTCTATCGAAAAACTCTTCGCCAACTTCTTCTGGGGCTACAATGACACCAAAGACAAACACCATTGGGCCAGCTGGAACTCTATGGCCAAGCCAACCAACGAGGGTGGTTTGGGTTTCTCTCGATTATAGCACATCATCGACGCTTTCTCTATGAAACTATGGTGGAAGCTTCGTGTAGGACGCAACCTTTGGGTACGGTTCATGAAGGCCAGATACTTTAAACACATACACCCGGCTGAAGCTATCATCAATAGCAGAGCATCTGCGGCTTGGTGTCGCATACTTTATGGTCGTAATCTCGCTGAACCTAAGATCCGCCTTCAGCTGGGTGAAGGAGAATCAGCTATTTTCCTTGAGAGATGGATAGAAGATGACCTTATTCCTCGACTTCCGGTTGCTCCGCTTGCCGAGAAGATCAAAGATATGTGGAACAACGACGACAACTGGAATTGACAGAAAGTCCGAGACTGGAGTGACGACGAGACCGTGATAGCCCTTCGGAACTCTGGTCTCAAGATTGGCACGGACAAAGGCACTCTGAAGTGGGCAGAGAGCACCAACGGCACATTTAATATCGTATTCACGAGAAGGGTAGTACGCGGAACCGGAATGCCTGTCCCTATTTTGAGCCCCTTTTGGCACCCACGTATTCCGAAGAAATGGTCGTTCCTTCTCTGGCGTGCAGTTCGCAAGAAACTACCCACTGACGGCACCCTCACCACCATCGGTTTTAGCCTTGCATCAGCTTGTCATTGTTGTGTCGAGAAACAGTCGAAAACGATTGACCACATCCTTCGCCACGGAGATTCCTCGACCACCATTTGGGCGCACATCTCCCAATGGTGCATTATGACTATTGTTGATGGGTGCTTCAACGATCTCCTTGCTATCTGGGCCTCCGTATCGCACTGCCATCAGATCGTTGCAGCCGCCACAACGTGGATAATTTAGAAGAACCGCCACAAAGCAGGATTCGAAGGGCGCTAATTTTCCACCGATCAGCTCATTCGAGAGGTCATCCGCCAGAGTAGTAAGACATGTCGCCTTTGTGCACATGGACAACAGTCTTTCTGGGATTTTTTGTCCTCCTGAGCTTCTCAGGAGTACCCCCCTTTTGTTTCTTTTCTAGACTTCTTTTTGCGCTTACTTGTAAAGGCTTCGGCATTTTACACTTTACATGAATAAAAAGGGGGGGGGTTTCAAATATATATATATATATATATATATATATATATATATATATATATATATATAGAGAGAGAGAGAGAGAGAGAGAGAGCTATATGTATATAAGATATGTATAGCCTATGGGTATTGGATATATGAGGGTTACCTTCAAATCTAGTCTATATGTTGTTAGAGTATATATAGATATTAGGCTATATTGTTTGTTAGAGTATATATGATATTTATATATATTGTACCTTGGTATCCTAGCCTATGGTTGTGTTACTTATAGATTGACATATAATTGACCAATATAGGCCTAATTGAACTTGTTGACTAGAGTTTGACGAAACCCTAGACTAGTTGACTAGTTTGACTAGAGTTGACCTAGTTTGACTAGATTGTTGACCAGAGTTGACCAAGAGTTAACTTTAACCTAGAATGATCTAGAATCATGTAGAATGCATTTTAAACTTTATTTATTACATCTTGGATACATTGTAACATGTGTTGCTCTAAATAGAACCCAGTTACTCCTGTACGGACATCTATTCTCATCAGTCGATTGGGATATCAGGCGAGTACATTCTCTGATCGTTTCAAACTTTCTAGGACTTATATTCTTGCTCTAGACTACTTTACTTGATGTTGTCACGTTGTTATCACAGATTAGTACTATATTGATCTTTTTACTAGATGTTATCCCCCTCGGGTGCATCGGATATTTCATGTTCATGTACTTTATCAAGTGCATCATGTACTCCTTGTACTCGTACCTATTCATGTATACACATGTTTTCATGTGCCTTCATGTACACTCATGTTTACATGAGCTTCATGTATAAAATTAGTTGTCATTCATGTGCAATAACATAACTTGAATGGATCCTTGTGTATTGATTGGGGTAGGGGTGAGTATAAGTGGTTATGTGATTATTATCTCTAATAGGTATTCATGTGCAACTCGGTAACTTATTCATATGCAACCCAACCTGTTTACATAACTATCTAGTACTCTAAATTACTTAGTCACTTACAGTTCTTATTTATCATATATATATATTTCCAATTGACAAATCTCTCTCTTATCTTTCATGTATATTTTTTTACAACATTCCATGTATATTATTCTATTTCTTGTTTTACATTTCCTGCCATGATATGAACTATTTGAGAGATATGTGCTCGTTTCTGTCCTGATTGGACCTGTTGATAAATTTTATAAATAACTTGGCGGTTCCCGGCTAGCCTAGAGGAGACTCAGTAGAACTTGGAGTAGAGGGCTAGAGTTTTACTTATCTTATTTCATTTATGTTTGACTTCTAAGTTGTATTATTTGGGATGTTGAGATGTTGGTGTCGTTTAGACACTTGGACTTATTTCCTTCTGTTTGTGTTTCTCATTTGAGATTTCACATCTATTTTATCGTGCTAATTATGTACCTCTAGTTTGTTAGTTTGTGTGATTGAGTTGTATCCTTCTGAGATTGTCCTCCGTTGGAAGAGTATATTATAATTGTGTTTAGTTGTGGTTGTGATCTAGAATAGCGTTCTACCGTCGACACTGCGGCGTAGGATGGATGTACCCACTTCTCGTGCCCCTACACTGGGTGCGGGGCATGACACATTTTTAGTGGTGGCTCATACAGGTCAAGATTCGTATTAGTACGGAGTCGTGGTAGTGCGACGATTAGTTGTACTGCTGCGCACCTGCGATAAGAGATAAGGAATAGGTCTTAGAATGAGAGGATACTCAATCACAGTTAGAATTCCTTCAGAGATTTTTGGGATGATGCTTGAGAATCTCATTATAAACTATCTCGAAATTCGATTCCAACAGTTTCTGTCTACCTTCTTTGTTCATTGATAAATTTGATTCTTGGTATTCAATGTTGATTTGATTTTCTACGAAGATAAATCATATGGGCTAGTTCGCCTCAGTTATGGAATCTAGAGTATTCTACAGTCATATTAGCTGGCATGGCAAGGACATATAGTCTGATTTTGGATGTATTTCTTGGGTGGGAAAATTTAAGATTTTCGCAGCCAAGCTAGCGGCAATGCAAACATTTTAAATACCATTATTCTAGAGGTATGTACCTTAGTTGCGGACTTTATGGTTTATCATAGCCTTGCTTACTAGTATGGCAAGGATTCTGAGTATCATGATTTTGGATAGACGCATATGATTATCAGATTGTATCTCAAAAGGTTTCTAAACATATCATCTCTACCTTTCGTTTCAGTCTTTTTCAAAATTTTTTTTGTTTTCCATCCTTAATTAACTTAGCAGTAGGGATAGTTTTAGTTATTTAGTCTAATTATTTGTAGAACTTCATTTAGTTATAATTCTTTCGTAGTATAATGATTTGATAGCTTGTATTAGAGTTTATCTTAGAAATGATAGTCTAGTTTTCACATTAGAACAGTAACCCTTGTAGTTAAATCTCTGTTGTTTATGATTACCATTTTTCGCATAGGATGTTAGTCTACTCAAGAGGTAGAGATCCCTCAGAATGATAAGAAGGATGTAGAATGTATATATATATATATATGGTTAAAACAGTATATAGAAAAAATTTAAGGATTTGGGGATATTTTAAGATTTGAGAAGGATGATATTGAAGGTGTATGTGAAGAAAATACGAAGGTTGATTTTATAATGGAGAATAAGTTCCTGCATGACATAGTAGTATTAGCTTTGGAAGATTTTGAGGACAGTGATTTGAACAAATTTGAGGATTTCATAAACTTTGATATAGAGATTTTGGATCCAAGTTAGGACAAGGTGTAGGAATTTAATTTTTGGGATGATTAAGTTGATAAGGAAGAGTAAGATCAAAAAGAAGAAGAGTCTTAACAAGAGAATGATTCATGAGAAATGCCTTGGGAATTTAGGCCCTACTTCCAAGAGGGAGTTGTAGTTCTCAAAACTAGATGGAGGTGAGTTTTGACCTAGACCTTAGCATGTCTTTGATGAATTGATGCACCCTACTATTGCTTATATTGTCATGCCCCGCTCCCGTAGGAGCGATCATCCTCGCTAAGGCGTGATTCCGCACGAGCCTAGATTGCGCTCCTGCAAGGCGGATTCCATAACAACCGATTACAGCGGCTGCGACGGGGTCGTCGCACAGAAGTCCCAAGCAGAGACATTGAATAATAGCAACAAAAATTTAGAACAAAATACAAGTCATTCAAAAGATACATTTTATTGATATTGAAACAATGATTACAATAGGGCGCAAGGCCAAAATTACAAGTCAGTCAAGCTCACTCTTCTCACATTACAAGTCACTCAGCTCTCAATACAAGTCTTGAACCAGCGGATGCTTCGGAAGACGACGTTCATACATTATGTCCCGTATAAGTCTTGACTCCACGCGGTCGCACGCTTCGAATCACCAAGGAACTCTATGCCTCGACGCATCCAAGCGAGCTTTATGCCACGAGCTTCTACCTGTGCCTGTACATAAAAACTGTATGGGTGTCAGTACTTAACTGTACTGGTGGAATGAGCTCCTCACCCACCCATACAAAATCGACACGTTCATTTACTTTGTGCGACATAACCCTTTTGATTGTCTTTCTACTCTTATCTTAGGATCAGTTTTAGGACCGACGCATTGGCCTATTTTGTGTCTCTAGACCATCCCGTGCTTGCAACAACAATGTCAACTCATACTTTGCCTCTAGACCCCTTCTCGTACCAACAATATTAACCTATCAAGTCGTGTTTGCCTTACGGCCCAAAATCAGAGACGCAACTCACGATAAAACTCCATTTCTATGTGACCGTGCTACGAGTCCATTGTGCCGTACCTCGCAACTCAGTATGACTTAACCATATCGCGGCCCTTGCTACTTTAATCACTAACTGACCCAAATCAAGACTTGTGGGCTAAGTGTCACACTACCGACTTTGCCTTGCGGCATTTCCTGACTTAAACTCAAGATGACTCAAATCCAAATTATGCAACTTATATGTCAACAACTTAAGACTCGGCGCCACATCTCTTGCCGAAGCACGTCGCCTACGTTGAAGCCAAATCTTAGGCCCAATATTGTGTTCTAACTGCACACACACATTCAACTCGACTTAATCCAAAGGCATACATGCGGGTTGCCGCAATGTCGACTCATCTATATGAACTAGTCACTAGCGCCCAACACTATTATGGACTCCATAGCTTGTTAGGCGGACGTCCTTGCCAGCGCGAGTAGCGAGCTCCACAGCAAGTCTCTGCGCTAACCCGTACGGTCATCCAGCACTACTAATCATGTATACCATCGAAACGGTCCCGTTGGCCGCCTGGATTGCCGTTCGAGAAACAAACTCACCTTGTACAAGTTGTCCGATGACCATGTAAGACTCGACTCGAGCTGACGTCTCACACAGTTATTCTAATTCTAGTGTTACCATCTCTTTCAGGGCCTAGTTAAATACTTCTCACATCTGAGACCTCGCTTCGACGACCCATGGTCGCGAGCATTCTTCTTTCTTGCCCTACCTTTTCCTTCAACTCATGAACAACTATTTGAAAGCCCCTTTTTTTTTACCAAACTCAATGAATCAACTGTGGCCCGTGCCATAAACACTAAGTTCGTGCGTCATACCTTAAGCCAACTGTGCTCTACGCGACACTCCCACCCAAGTCGATGGGCCTTGAGATCGTGGGACTACTTAACTTGACAACTGCAGAAAGAGCGGGACAGTACTTGGAATGTCTTAGGTTGACCGGCATAACTTTGCCTAACTTACTCAAGCCTACAACTTAACCCGAAGGATGAGCAAAGACTATGCCAAGCCTTGTATGGTGGAAGCGTGTATGCTTTATCGAGCATTTACGCGGGCGACGCCTATGACTTAGGCTAATTTACAACTTTTCATCGAAGACCAACTTTTTTTTCTTCCAAGCCACGAGATGAAGGACCGAGTGTCATTTTCAAAGCACGCCGTGCACCAACTCTAAGCCGACCATTGGACCTTTCCATATTCTATCTCAATTCGACTCGTCAGAATTATTCCCTTAGCTATGTGGATTCGTCTCTTTTATTATCAAGCCTACTTGTACAATTTGAAAACATACGATTTATTATGTGAAGGCTAAGATGAAGCAAGTTCACCGAAACTACTTCACCTGAGCGAGGAGTCGCCTTGACCGAGCGATGTCTTCGAGCAAGCCGTGGCAAGGCTAAGTCCGAACGCCATCGGCATTTCGATTCTTCCGATTGACTGAGCGGGACGGGGCACTACATTTATGATTTGATACCTTATGACTGTCTAGTGCTGTAGTATGACTAGTATAACTAGATAAGACCCCAGACTGAAATTATATGCCATGACCCCGTAGGTTACTCTTTCAAATTGTATGATTTAGATAAAGTTTTTGAGACTATGATTGTTGGGGATGCGGACTTAAGAGGAGTACGACCACCTTAAATTTCGAGGACAAAATTATTCTAAGGAGGGTAGACTTGTATATAGAGGCTAAAAATCAAGCCGTGGCACCTATTAAAGTGTTTTGATCATCAAATGGCACAAAATTATTACATTGCGCCAAAACATCAGGTTGTGCCAACATCTGGTTGCGCCGGAGTCAGGTTGCGCGAGCGCCACGTGGCGTACTTTCTCGAGAAGCTATAAGGGCATCATCATTATACTGACATCACGGAGATTAAGTAAAATCTATTCAAATCCCGCGCAACGTGGCACTCGAGAAGATTTTGTCAGCATGTAACTAATGCTGACAGCTGGTTCGTGCAAGTCATTGAGTGGTGCGAGAATTAATCAGTAGAGTACAAAAGACCTAGTCAAAGGCACCAGTTGTTGAGTATCGCCTATGCGCAGCCTGACTAGTTGGCGCCACTTGATCAACTCTTATTTTAAAACAGGGTGATGTGGCACGCAAGCCATCAACTTCGCAGAGCGTGCCCACTGCACTGCCCATGACCATGCGTATCTCAATCAAACGATGCCACGCGTCCATAGTAGTTGGTGCAACCTCTCACGCAAATTGCTACATTGTGCCCATGTGCAACCTGATAAAGCACGCGCAAGGTGACAAAAAATAGTGTTCAGAACAGAGTGACGTGGCGCACAAGCCACTAACTTCACAAAACGTGCCAACTACACTGACCACGACCACGCGCATCTCAATCAAACGATACCATATGTCCTCAATAGTTAGTGCAACCGTTCGCACAAGTGAACAAGAGGCGCGCAACCTGAAGTGCGTGCAACCCAGAATAACTGCTAAACAGTTATTTCAAGAACTCTATAAATAGAGTTTCAAATCAATATCAAATCATCAAAAGTGATCATAACCTCCTGCTAAAGTGCTGTTGTATCCTCCAGAGGCTCGTATCTTCGATATCACATCATCCAAGGGATAAAGTGATCGTCTTCTGATCAGATTTCTATAGTTGTACTTTCCCAAAAATCAATTGTACTATTGTACTCTTTTCTAAGTTTGTAATAAAAGAATTTTTTTGTTCTTGCAAACAAAATGGCGACTCTGTTGGGGACGACTTTCTTCTCCGATGAGAAAGTGACAACTCAATGTGATACCACATCAATTGGCAAGACGCAGAAGACCCTGGTCGTTCAGGTCGGCCAGACAGCCTACGAGGCCATGATCAATGCTGGGGGTACCAAGTGTACTGCTGCCACTGTTAAGAGCAAGACGCACTCTGTTTGGACTCCTAAGTCCTCGACGGCACAATTTCCTGCCTCTGCGCAACTTGTGTCCATCACTGCCTTGGCACAATCTAAGGGAGACAGTCTTTTAGCTAATCCCTCCACTTCTCCGATTCTGAAATCGAAGGAGACTTCGTCTCGACACACTGCTGTCCAAAGTAAGGGAAAGCGCCCTTTGGCCTTTACTTCCCTGGTGCAACTTGTACCTGTTCTTGCTTCTGTGCAACTTGCGCCCAGCACTGCCTTGGCACAATCTAAAGGAGACAGTCTTTTGGCTAATCTCTCCAGTTCTCTGATTCTGAAATCGAAGGAGACATTATCTTGACACACTGTTGTCCAAAGCAAGGGAAAGCGCCCGTTGGCCTTTTCCTCCCTGGTGCAACCTGCGTATGTTCCTGCTCCGGCACAACTTGCATATGTTCATGCTCTGGCGCAACCTGTATACACTTCTACACTAGCGCAACGTAAAGAGAAACACTATTTAGTGGCTCCCTCTTTGCCACCAAACTAGAAGTTTAGTAAGAAATCACTAAATCAAGGAAAACGCTCTTTAGATTTAGCTCATTCTGCTCGAGCCATTGATTGGGTGAAAAGTACTGCTAATTCATATAACAATTCTATTCTCCTTAATAGAGACAACCAAATCTCTGTCGGAAAGATGGGTTCTATTCAGAATAAACTTTCCACGCAAAATGGTATTATGCCTACTCCAAAGAGGTCGGGACAGGATCTACCAACCCTATGTATTTCAAGATTCCGACAAGGCAAATTTCTAGTATCTCAAGTAGATGCACAAGTAGCTCCCCTATCAGACTTGCGCACCTATATCAACAGGTGCCAATTAGGGTCAACTCGGGAAATCATAAGATGTATCAAGTGCAACCTGCACCAGTTGCTAACTTGCGCCAAAGGAAGAATTCTGAGGTGAAAAATCCTGAGACTTATGCTAACTATCTTAGCACGTCCTTGTACACTCAAGGTACGGGACACCTCAAGTGTAAAAACTCTAAATTTCTACTATAATTTTTTTAATAAATATGGTATTGAATTTTGTACTTTGTATTTGTACGTCGCGTACGAGTTTGCATTTCGTAAATTTTTTGTCAAGTGCGAATAAGTACGAAGTGCATATTTTTATAAAACGTTTTAATTATATAGATATAGAAAATATTTCAAAATAATAGACAATAAATATTTTATATTGTTTGAAGTTGTAAATGCGTTGCGCCCAGGATTTCCAAACTTTATTTTTATTAAAAAAAGGCCATTTTATTTTATGGTACAAGTATAACTAGTAATTTAGAAAAACTGTGTTTTTTGTATGTATTATTTTTGCATACGAGTGTATATATATTTGTATTTTCAAAATTAATTATTATTACTAATATATTATTTCAAAAAAGGTATATTAAATATGGGTTGATTTAATATGTAATTAATTACGATAATTTAAGTGGAAAAAAATTATTAAGTTATTTAAATACAGTTTAAATTAGAGGTAGAATCTGTCTACATTGGATTATATCTGATTGAGTTACTTTTAAATCAATTTGAGTTAAATACCGAAAAATCTAAGGGAAATTAAAACTCTTCTTAGTCCTTATCTAGATAAGACTTTTGTAAACCCCCTGATTTTTCAAAATAAATATTTGTAGAATTTTTGGATTTTAAATAACTATTTATTGACTTATTATATAATTTATATTATTTTACATATATTTAGTATAGTGCTCATTAGTGAATTTAGTATAAAAATATATGAAGCTATTTTTCTAGTACATTAAGGATCTAAACTATATTATACAATTTTTTTCAAAATTTTAGAATTTATTTCATAACTTTTATTACTTTTTACATGTTACTTATATTGTACACTATTTACATAATATAGAATAAATGTCAATTTAATATTAAATATTTCAGCTTGTATAAATGAGATTAGATGAAGTTTGTTTAAATAAATATTAACTCTATTTATTATCTATAGTAATTTTAAATAATGTTATAGATAATTTAGATAAATATGAACTATATTTTAAGTTAATCATAATCCTAAGTCTAATAGGAAAGCATCCATATCGATATTATATCATAACAAAGTAACACCTATCAATTTAAATCAAATCCTATCTAATTTAGAAGATAAATCTGAAATAAGTAGCTATATATATCCAAGACATTTCCTTCCTATCAACCATAATTCAAAATTATTTTTAGTCTAATAGGAACTCAAAAATTCGTCATCAGAATTCAGTCCCGCTTTTTAGTAGCAAGAGCAACTTGGAACGACAATATCTCCTAGCTCCGAACTCCGTTTCACCTCCAATTTTTTTTAAAAGAAGCGCATCGAGGTAGGCTTTCCATAAACATATTTCAATAAACAAAATTCATTCTGTAGATTTCTGCAAAACTGTTTGAGTATCTAGTGTCTCAAAAATAAACATGTTTCAGTATTTTTGCGATTTCAGGAGATTCCGGAAACGAAAAATGCGATTCGTTTAGTTTTTCGGAAAGCTGATAAGAAAACCTATGCCATATCCTAATTTTAGAATCTATTAAATAAATGTAATAGGTGTAGTATTAATTATAATTAGATAATAGACTATTTTTGGCATCCAAAGTTGTTCCTATACCTTTCCCTTTGTGCGTTGTTGTTGATTCGTCGCCAGGACATCATCTTACCTCACTCCAGACATCAGACAAGATACCTTGTCTTATTTACTATTTATAATTAGTTGTATCTTTATTTATTTACTGTATATTTATTTTTTGTTTATTTTCAGTTGGATCCATGACTTGCTGTTCATAGTTACTTTATTTTGCTTTCAATTATTTTTTTGCTTGTATTTTAATATGCATGTGGACCTAGTCTTAGCGGACTACCTTTTGTTTGTGACCCTTGGGAGGGTGAAGACAGTTTGATATATGGGCTACCTAAAACCAAAGGCCGTAGTAGCTGTGTACTACCGTACTCGAGTCGCGAGGGTCACTAGCCTCGAGCTATGTGGACTGATGGGTCACGTGGGCCACTAGCCTCGAGTTATGCCGGCCCGGCTGATAGTATTGGTACTTAATGTGTGTGTGTTGTGAGTTGTTACCTTGTCCTGGGAGAGTCAGCCTTTACTTGCCCATATATTGAGATGTCTTCTAAATTGCATACTAGATTGGTTAGGTGACCATAGTTAATGTCATGTCATACTTCATTCTAGTTGTGGCACGGGGCAATGTCATATCGCAGAATAGTGCATTACCTTCTTGTCCTTGTTTGGTTGTAGGAGTAGTCTACCGTTTCGATGATTGGATATTGGCCGTGTTATGGTTGGGACACTTTACCTTATCTTGTGACTTTATAACAGATTTTCTATTCAGTTTATATGGCATATTCTTTATGTATCTTGTTACGTCCCTCTAAGGACCTGGTGATCTCTCCAGGTGTGTGTTTTGTTCCTTTTCGCAGGTGTTCTAGCCAGGGCTGTGATCTTCTCCATTTCTTCGAAGCGGATTGCTCTTGGTTCGTCTTGCCATTTTTTCGATCCTTTCCTTGTATATTTTCTCTCATCTAAAATAGTTGGTAGTTGATTTGTCTCTGCCCAACTACATGTACGAATGACAAATTCATAGTTGATTATATTATTATTCTTTATTTTGGTGGATGAGATTTAGTTATCCTGGTTTACTGTATTTTACAGCTTATGTATACATACGGGGGTTCCATTGGAGTATACTTCGTATGTATACAGCTGGCATGTCTACGTACTTATTCCTCAGTATTTTGGGACTGGAGCATTACATGTTTTTGTGGTGGCCCATGCAGGTCAAGTTTATCACTTCGGGTACGTTAATGTACTGATGTGAGCCTGCAGATAGGATTAGAGTCTAGGATCTCATCCATATACTTGACATTCTTTATTGACTCCAAACTTCGAACTCTCGTTTGCCTCCCTTGATTGCATCTTGTTTGACCCCTTTCTACCGTGAATCCTTACTTTCTCGTGCTTAATATCGGTTAGGAAGATGACTACACTAGTATATGCTCATAGGTCAAACACGTGACTAGAAGGATTACATTCACAATTAGTATATATTGAGGTCTTATTTAAGATATAGCGGCATTTATTTTTTAAAAAGTATGATCTTAAGGATTAGTTAATTCTAAGTTTGGTAGTAGCAATATTACCAACTTTGAGGACAAAGAGAATTTTATCTTGAGACTACTAGGAGTATTCACCAAAGGATTGATAGAAGATTGAATAAAATCTTTGATTTTGAAGATTTAGAAAATATTTATGATTTTTGGGTTATAGCTATTCATATCTTTTGAGGATATAAATTGATTTGAGGAGAATTTTAAATTTTGAACTGTGTCATACGATCTATGATTGATAAATTTATTTAGATTTTGAGTTTAATATTTCAATTGTGAAAAAAAAATCTTCAAATTTTGTCGCATAATTTACGATTGATAAGATTATCTAAATATTGAGTTTAAAGTTTGGATTTATAATATTGTGATTTTTTGGAAAATTTATTAAGAGATATGATAAAGCTTATTTTGAGATTGATTAGAGGAATCTAATTTTTTTTAAGTTATGATGGATGACCTCAACCGACTAGAGAATAAGAAAGTTTAGTTTGTGCATATTGGAGGAAATATATATATATATATATATATATATATATATATATATATATATATATATATATATATATATATATATATATATATAGCTTGAATATCGTAGTTTATGTCAAGCTTGGAAATACATATTGGAAACTCAAATTTTGGGATAAAATCTTATCTTAATAGAGAACCAAGAAGCATACAAGGTCACCCTAATGAGATAGAGGTACTCTACATTCCATCCATGACCAAGATAGTTGTATATACACAAGTATAGTTAGTCTTCGACCAAACCATGTGACTATATCTCAATTTTGACTTACTCGACCTTTTCCTAAATCCAGATATTTTATTGTGACCTTCTAACCGTTTGAAATTTGAGAAACGATTTAATCGTTCCTTGACTGTATCCACCTAGGAGACTATCTTCTCTCCGAAAACTGTATCCCTAAATTATTTTACTAGATTCCTTAATTAATTTTATTTCATGCTTTAACTTGATCTTATTTAATGTTTGTGCATTAATTGTCACTTCATGAACTCCCATTTTCTATTTTAGATCTTTTTGTGTCCTTTACCGTGACTTTGATATTTGGAGTGTAATACTAGCCGTTACCTTCTAACAAATTTCATATGTAAGACCTAGACGAGCTTACCTTTGTGTAGGTATATCATGTCCCACTCAAATACGTCTCTTGGTACTTTATTTTTATGATAAGACTTTTGGGTCATAAAGACTAGACTATAACCTTTACCATGATACTGATATATTTTTTGACCAAGGATAGGGACTTAACCTCGACTCAATTCTTTCGATCCGATATGTGATTTTGTTCTACTTAATTCCTTAAATGCTTAACTTTGTGCTTTATCTTGATTGCTTGACCCATTATCCCATCACTCTACTAGCTTAACTCTTGTAAGTTATGTAGAATACCTCAAGACCTAACAAACGTTTTTTCTTGTGGCCCATATTGATAAGTTTCTTTGGACTATAGAATTCAGAGGACCCTAACTTATATAGTCAACCAAGCTATAGATAAGAAAATATTAGGACGACTGCATAAGCCCAAACTTCGGGCAAGACTTAGATTTTAATGGATCTTCGACTATTTAATTTCCTTCATTAGTATTCCTTCTTATATTTTGACTATCTTATGATGCTAATTTAGCATTAGTTTTGCAAGCTTATTCTTTTAACGAGCTTGTTCACGACATATGTGTTATTGGGGACGCCCACTAATACATTGTCTAATCAGAATCAGTGCATGATGATCTGATCAACTTAGTGCACTTTGGTTCGCTTTTCATATATTGTTCGACGTAGATGGAGACATAGTTAAACTTGTCCTCTAAAATTCCATCCACGACTGCCTTGGCAATTCTTCATGAAATTTTTTAATCATCTTTGAACCACTTATTCGTATTCGATAATATCTTCTTCGAACTCTTTATTATTTTCGTCTTTCACCTATATTAGAAAGACAAACACTCGTTCTTGATATAACCTTAGTTGCCCACCATCTATTGTCAAGATAGTTAACCACTGACCAACCAATGTGACTATATCCTCGTCTTGAGTTACCTTTTTCCTCTACCCTAGATTCATTATCGCAACCTTCTAATCGTTCTTGAAACTTGAAAATGATTCAAATCATTTCCTTAACTATACTTTAAACCTAGACGACTATATTCGCTCAAGAAACCATATCTCCTAAATGTCTAAATTATTCTCTTTGACCTACTCAATTCCTTTCTATTCTCTAATTCGTGTTATCATAATTTTATTACCTTAACTAGCGACCCTTCTTTAATTCCATAACCATGATGTATTTTCATAGATATCAAAATCACGATTTTCCAATGCATGTTTGCGTCGAACGTCGTTTCTTCGTCACATCCAAATTTTTTTAATCGTATTTCGGTATTGATTAACTCTCTCTATCTCCCCTACCCTAGCTATTCCTAAATTTTAAGGACGAAATTCTTGTAAGTTGGGTAGGATGTAAAATCCCTGAATTTCTGCTACGATTTTTTTTAATTAATATGGTATTGAATTTTGTACTTTGTATTTGTACGTCGCGTATGAGTTTGCGTTTCGTAAATTTCTCGTCAAGTGCGAATAAGTGCGAAGTGCATATTTTTATAAAACGTTTTAATTATATAAATGTAGAAGATATTTCAAAATAATAGACAATAAATATTTTATATTGCTTGAAGTTGTAAATGCGTCGCGCCGAGGATTGCCAAACTTTATTTTTATTTAAAAAAGGCCATTTTATTTTATGGTACAAGTATAACTAATAATTTTGAAAAACTTTGTTTTATGTATGTATTATTTTTGCATGCGAGTGTATATATATTTATATTTTCAAAATTAATTATTATCATTAATATATTATTTTGAAAAAGGTATATTAAATATGGGTTGATTTAATATGTAATTAATTATGGTAATTTATGAGGAAAAAAATTATTAAGTTATTCAAATACAGTTTAAATTAGAGGTATAATCTATCTACATTGGATTATATCTAATTGAGTTACTTTTAAATCAATTTGAATTAAATAGTGGAAAATCTAAGGAAAATTAAAACTCTTCTTAGTCCTTATCTAGATAAGACTTTTGTAAACTCCCTGATTTTTCAAAATAAATATTTTTGGAATTTTTGGATTTTTAAATAACTATTTATTGACTTATTATATAATTTGTATTATTTTACATATATTTAGTATAGTGCTCATTAGTGAATTTAGTATTAAAATATATAAAGCTATTTTTCTAGTACATTAAGGATCTAAACTATATTATACAATTTTTCTCAAAATCTTAGAATTTATTTTATAACTTTTATTACTTTTAACATGTTACTTATATTGTACACTATTTACATAATATAGAATAAATGCCAATTTAGTATTAAATATTTCAGCTTGTATAAATGAGATTAGATGAAGGTTGTTTAAATAAATATTAACTATATTTATTATCTATAGTAATTTTAAATAATGTTATAGATAATTTAGATAAATATGAACTATATTTTAAGTTAATCATAATCCTAAGTCTAATAGGAAAGCATCCCCATCTATATTATATCATAACAAAGTAACTCCTATCAATTTAAATCAAATCCTATCTAATTTAGGAGGTAAATTTGAAATAAGTACCTATATATACCCAATACATTCCCTTCCTATCAACCATAATTTGAAATTATTTTTAGTCCAATAGGAACTCAAAAATTCGTCATCAGAATTTAGCCCCGCTTTTTAGTAGCAAGAGCAACTTGGAACGACGATATCTCCTAACTCCGAACTCCTTTCGCCTCCAGTTTTTTTTAAAAGAAGCATATCGAGGCAAGCTTTACAGAAACATATTTTAATAGACAAAATTCATTCTTAGATTTCTCCAAAACTGTTTGAGTATCTAGTGTCCCAAAAATAAACGTATTTCAGTATTTTTGCGATTTCGGGAGATTCCGGAAACGAAAATACGATCCGTTTAGTTTTTCGAAAAGCTGATATGAAAACCTATGCCATATCCTAATTTTAGAATCTATTAAATAAATGTAATATGTGCAGTATTAATTATAATTAGATAATAGACTATTTTCAGCATCCGAAGTTGTTCCTACACCTTCCCCTTTATGCGTTGTTGTTGATTCATCGCCAGGACATCATCTTATCCCACTCCGGACATCAGGCAAGATACCTTGTCTTATTTACTGTTTATAATTAGTTGTATCTTTCTTTATTTACTGTATATTTATTTTTTGTTTATTTTCAGTTGCATCCATGACTTGTTGTTCATAGTTACTTTATTTTGATTTCAATTGTTTTTCTTGCTTGTGTTTTAATATGCATGTGGACCTAGTCTTAGCGGACTACCTTTTGTTAGTGACCCTTGGGAGGGTGAAGATAGTTTGATGTATGGGCTACCCAAAACCAAAGGCCGTAGTAGCTGCGTACTACAGTAGTCGAGTCGCGAGGGTCACTAGCCTCGAGCTATGTCTGATGGGTCATGTGGGCCGCTAGCCTCGAGTTATGCTGGCTGATAGTATTGGTACTTGGCGTATGCGTGTTGTGAGTTGTTACCTTATCCTAGGGGAGTCAGCCTTTACTTGCCCATACATTGAGATGTCTTCTAAATTGCATACTAGATTGGTTAGGTAACCATAATTAATGTCATGTCATACTTCGTTCTAGTCATAGCACGGGACAATGTCACATCGCAGAATAGTGCATTACCTTCTTGTCCTTGTTTGGTTGTGTAGAGCCTAAAAATCAAGTTGCGCCATGGTTTTATTATCCAGCAATTGAGTTGCGTCCCAGAAATCAAGTTGTGCCACTTATTTAAAGCTTAAAGGATCAAACTGCGCCACTGATTAGGTTGTGCCTGACAACAGACTGCACCCAAATCACATTACGCACAAGCCTACGGTGCGTCTGACATTAATAGACATCATTACCTGACAGCACTGACAGCCGACAGCACAATAAACGAAGAAAATCTCTTTGAATCTTTTAAAGCGTGCCGCTCGAGATAATTTGGACAGCTGTCCTGCACACCTTACTGAGTTGCGCCTAGGCACAATCTGAACAACTTCTTCTCATACATTCATAAGCTGCCACGTGCCTATACACTGAGTTGTGTCTAGGCGTAACCTAATCAGGCACAGTTTGACTAGTTGACTGAAGCTCGCGCAACCTGATAAAGTTTAGACAACTTACATTCTAAAGCAGGATGACTGACGCACATGTAATCTCTCAAAACGTGTCCACTACTCTGTATACGACCACGCGCATCTCAATCACATGATGCCACGTGTCTAAATATAGTTAGTACACGATTGAGTAACTGAATGAAAGTTGGCACAACATAAGGTTGGCGCAACCCAAAGTGGCGCAGTCCAGTCTCGCGCACATCAGAATAACTGCTAAAACAGTTATTTCCAGAACTCTATAAATATAGTTTCCAATCATTGTTGAAGGGACACTGAGATCAAGAACTCTTGCAAAATTGCTGTTGTATTGTCCAGAGGCTCTAGTCTTCAAGTTCACATAGTCCAAGGGATAAAGTGATCGTCTTCTGATCAGATTCCTACAGTTGTACTTTCCCAAAAATTATTGTACTCTTCTACTCTTTTCTTAGTTTGTAATCAAACTTTAGTTTTTTGCAAACAAAAAGGCGACTCTGCTGGGGACGACTTTATCCTCCGACGAGAAGGTGACAACTCAATGTGACGCTGCATCGATCGACAAGACGCAGAAGACTCTGGTTGTTCAAGTCAACCAGACAACCTATGAAGATATGATCAACAAGAAGAGCAACAAGCGCACTGTGGCTATCACCAAGAACAAAACTGTGTGGACTCTTAAGTCTTCTACAGTTGTTGTTGCCCAGGCGCAACCTGCCTCTGCTGCCCAGGCATAATCTATCTCTGTGGTTCAGGCTCAGTCCACTCTACCTGCTGCCCGTGCGCAGTATGCTTCTGTTGCTCATGCGCAATCCACTCTTCCTGCTGCCCATGCGCAATCCACTCTTCCTGCTGCCCAGGCGCAGTCTGCTTCTGTTGCCCGTGCGCAGTCCACTCTTTCTGTTACCAAGGCGCAGTCCAATTATGCTGCTGCCAAGGCACAGTCAGCCCATCTTATTGCCAAGGTGCAACCTGTTGCTAGAGCATAACTAGTAGCTCATATGGCAATGGCACAACCTAAGCACTCAGCTGTCCAGGTGAAGTCTGCTCATCATGCTGCTCTGGCGCAACCCAAAGGAACCACTCTTTTGGCTATTCCTTCCTCCAATTCTCTAGTTCTGAACTTGGAAAAATAATGTTCTAGTACCAAAACTAGACAGAACAAAGGAAAAGTTCCTTTGACACTGGCGCAACCTGCGTCTAAGGTGGTTCTACAACAAAACAGAGGAAAATGCTTTTTAGCTAACCGTGCATAAAATAAAGGAAAGCACCCTTTGGTCTTTTCTTAATCTTTCCTAGTCTATGACTTAGAGGAAGATATATCAGATTCTATTCCCTTAAACAGAGGTTTTCAAATCTCTGCCGAGGAAAAGAATACTGATCAAAGAGGGCATCTTGCCTACCCCTATGGGCACTGCTCAAGATCTTCCAACCTTGCAGATCTCTAGATCCAAGCAAGAAAAATTGATGGTGTCTCAAACAGAGGCACCAGGTGCAAAATTCTCTGATTTACGTGCTTATCTCAACAGGCGTCAATCAGTAACAACTTCGGTGAAACGTAAAAATCCTATGCCGAAGGCCAATTTGCACCAGAAACAGAAATTTGAAAAAAAGACCCAATCACATATGCCAATAAGTTAAGTACTTCTTTGTACACTCACGGAACTAAGCACCTTAAGAACAGGAGGCATGTTCCTAATATCATTAAGGAATATGTTCCTCCGACTTCTTCTCGTCCTATAGTGATGACTGATCTTCGGGAACGTCTTACACAAAGACGGAAGGTCACAGAGATATCTCACTCACCTCTAAATCACTCATCAGAACTCTATTGTCTTCATGAAGTGGTTATCAAGTGTTGTTGCCAATCAGCTAAACGATCTGTCTTCGATCGCCTAAATTATACTTCAACTCCTGAACCTATGACGGGAGATGAAGACGAGCTGTTATATGCTTATGTCAATATGACTTCTCGAGACACTGGGGGTAGAAAATCCTTAAAGCGTGACACATCTCGCAATCCGATTCAGTAATACTTGAGACAACTCCGTGAATCTAGTGAAGGGGTCTTTCAACATACCAGATTGAAAGATCGGAATTCATGTCAGAATGTCTTCAATCTAGAAGATCTTCCCATTACTTATCTAAGAGAGGATTCCTTGTCTAACTTTGACGCAGATAGTGAAAGTTCTGAACAAACTATCTCTTCAATAATGGCAAGAGAATTGATAGCATATGCCATTACAGAAGACCAAGATCCCTCTACTTCAGCTAGTCAAGAGCAACAAATTGCTGCACTGGAAGATAAATTGAAGACCATGGCTGAAATGGTCGCAAGTATGCACACTATAATCATGGCCCAACATACAGTGCCACTGGTTATAAATTCTGCTACAAATCCTGAGCTCATAGCATCTTCGGTACCGGTTAATGTTAGTCTGGGGGTGCCTCCTCCTCAGGTTGCTTCTGTACTAGTCCAAGCAGCTCCCAGTCAGTCTGGTACTGGGGTGGTAATTACCATGTTGTTCCTCCCCCTAACAATTCTAACCAACCCACCAATTCCTAGACATCGGGAGATGCTAATGAGGCTGTAAAACTCTTACGCACTCAGTTTGAGGCCTTTAAGCAGAAGGACGGTCTACAAAGACTTGGAATAAAACAACCTTATCCTGCTGAGTGGAAGGAAGTTCAATTTCCTGCTAAATATAAGCTTCCCACTATTATGTTGTTTGATGGCAGCACCTCTCCAAGTCAGTACATCAATCAATTTGAAGTGATGACTCACTAATTGTAGCCAAATGATGCTCTCCTTACCAGAGTGTTCGTCGGTTGTTTAGCCGGTGCAGCATACGACTGGTACCGAAGCTTGCCTGATGGCTGCATAACTTCATTGCCGGTTTCAAGCAAATGTTCTTGGAACGATTCTATAAAGGGGTCAATGACATAACTATGTCCGCCCTTATTAAAATTAGGCAAAGGCACGATGAATATACGGAAAGTTTTATTGAAAGATTCCCCCGAGAGGCACTTAAAATGCCTCTAGGAACTCCATCTACTGTAACGATAGACACTTGTAAATCAAACTTGTTTCCTATCATCAGTATGTGGACGGGATCTACATAATTCCAAAATTGGCCTTCTTTCATTGTGAATGCCAAGGCGGCAGAGGTTAGTGCCAAAAAGTTCAAACAGTTAGGAGTTCAAATGAATCATCCTAATCAAGATGAACATTCTACACCCGGTGGTAATAATTGCCAGAACAACCGCAAGGGCAAAGAAATATTGGCCATCAATCTCAAAGACAAGGAGTCATTGGCTGTTAATGTTGCTCAGACAGCACCCACTCCATCAGCACCACCACAGAAAGAGCCTCGTCCAAAAGAAGAGTATTTTTTTGACGAGGATGATATTATGAGCATTTTTGATTGCTTAATCAAAAGCAATAAACTTCAACTGTCTGAGGTAAAACGACCAGAAGAAGTTGGTAAAACTGACCACCCTAAATATTGTGTTTATCACAGATTCATAGGGCACCCAACTCCATCAGCATGCTATGTGCTCAAAGGAAAAATACAAGAAATGGTCAACTCTGGAGCAATTACTCTTCAACAAGATGAGAAGACTGTGACAACCAATGTTGTCTCTGTACAATTTGGTGATTTTCTACCACAACTAGTAAAAGATGGTGTTATCCCTATCCCGAGGGCTACTCTCGAGATCGTGAATCTCCCACCTCCCCAAAATGAGGGTCTTGTTCCATTATCTACTGACAAAGGGGAAATCATGTGGATTCACCCAGATCTGGTAACAGACTTTGAGCGCCTTCTTCTTCCAATCAAAAGAAGCGCTCTAAAACTAAATCTAAGAGCTGCAATATGGTATCCTTTGAACCGGTAGCAGAAGAAGAAATTCTAATCGACACCAGATCTGGGAAACCTTACCTCAGAGAGTATCCCAAAACTCAAGAGAATTCTGCCCCATCTCCTGATGTTCCTCCTACATCATCTTTCCCTGCTGAGAATATACCGTCTATATCTTCACCAGTAGTGGAACCAACTCCTCCCAAACCAACATCAGTAGACAAGAAAAAACAACCTGTTCGCTTTGACAAAGCATTAAAGAAGTCCTCATCTCTTTGACTTGAAAAGACATATAATTTTGATATATTGGCTCAACTGGCCAACACTCTAGCAAGATTTTCAATCTTCGAACTCTTACATCTTTCAAAAGAAACTCGAGAGCCGTTAAGTGAGGCTTTGATGCAGGCTGATGCTTGTCTTGCTCTCCTCAAGAAGCCTGAAAAGGAGCCTGTCAGCTGCACACATTGTCATTGTGTATTTGAATTAATGCCCAATATTCCTTTTACACAAGATGACATGTTTTTAGAAGACAATCATCATGATCGTCCTCTCTACTTCACGGGATATGTGGACATTATGAAAGTCGATTGCATTCTGATTAACCCAGGGTCTGCTCTTAGTATCATACCGAAATCTTTGCTGGATGCCTTAAAGATCCCAGTGCATAATCTTTCTACAACTATCACTACCAACTTAGGGTTCAATCAAGGAAGAAGTGAACCTTTGGGGAAGATACGCCTGAAACTCCAAATCGATAATCTTCGTACAAAGGTGACTTTCTACGTGATTGATAATCATGGTTCATACAATACTCTGTTGGGAAGACCATTCCTCCATGAACACAACATTGTATCTTCTACTCTTCACCAATGTTTTAAATATGTGGACGGCAATGGAGAGGTCCAGAAAGAAGTGGCAGACCTAAATCCTTTCAAGGGGTTGAAGTGTACTACAATGACTCTCGTATGTACAAAGAGGAATTCATGAAGGTAGTGCTGGCAATGGATACTGACGAAGAACAGAAAGGCATACCGAATGATACTTTAGTAATTCCTGTCAAAGGACGTACTTCCTATCTTTAATCTTCCAAACCACTGACTATCTACCTTCCTTCTCACAAGAAATAGCCCCCTGGTGTTAGCCAGGAACAAAGGGAGCTCACTTCTTCTGAGCCACTTGTAATCGACCTTCGTCGTAAGAAGCTCCCTCCTCCTTCTTGTTCTTCTTCTCCTCCTCTCGTTATCAATCTGACTAAGCCCGTTAAGGCTAAAGGTTCTGTTGTAAATGGTGGTATAAAAATCAATAAAGCATCTTCTTTGCAGTATACTGATTTTTCTTATTATGCTCAATGTTATTTGGATATGCTAAATAGCCAGTTACAATAGGAGTTGTATCATCTCTACGAAATACGGTATCGTTGGATTTAATACAAGAATCATGCTTCTTAGTACCGTCTCGAAAGAAAGGCGAAATGCCTATATTTTTTAATAAACGAGAAGAACAAAAAAACGTACCTGATAACGATAATAAAGATGATACAGGAAGGCTACAATTACATTACTATAGTTCACAATCAAAGGCAATCATCCATAAAATGGGCTATGATTTCAGAACTGGTCTTAATAGTGGCAAAGGAAGGAAAACTCATATTCGTATTTCTGTTCCAAAAGAAAAATCACAACAATACTATAGTAAAACAAAGTGGGGATTAGGTTATATTTCACCAATTCCGACTCTAGAACCTTCCGAATCTGATGAAGAAGAACGATCGAACTCTTCTGACTCTATCTCATGGGATTCTGATACCAGTATTGTCCATGTTCATCGGGTAACAGTATCTTCTAATATGGTAACAGCTGAATTCTCAGACAATAACGAAGATGATATTGAAGAAGCTCCTGAAGTAGACCATTGGGCACAAAAGATGGACAATCAGTAGGAACTCCGTTTTGAACAACGAGAACCACTTACTGAGGATCAACTAATTCAGATCGATATTGGAGAAAAAGATGTACCACGACCGATCTTTATTAGCAAAAATCTCCCAGAAGATGGTAAACAAGAACTAATTCACCTCATTCGTAAATATATTGATGTCTTCGCCTAGAGTTATGAAGATATGCCGGGTTTAGATTCTCAAATCGCAACTCATAAACTTAACATCTTGCCTAATGCCAAGCCAGTTAAACAACAGCAACGGCGATTCAAGCCTAAAAGGATGGATGCGATTGATGATGAAGTCAAAAAGCTTATTTCTTGTGATTTTATCAGAGAAGAACAACATCCTGACTGGGTAGCCAACGTCGTACCAGTTCTAAAGAAAATCGGGAAGGTTCTGGTATGTACAGACTTTCGGGATCTCAATGTGTAAAACCCCTCATAATTTAAGAGAATATTTAAATTATTTTTGGATTTTATTTCATTCTAATTTATTTTTATCTTATTTATATTATATAAAAGTACTATAGCCATGGTTGAATTTGAATATGGAAGACGACTAGAAAGTATGGCATGCCTAGCGTAGTCGGGTATTTTAACTAGCATGCTAGCCATGTTAGGAATGCCATGGTCATATTATAATCTCTTGCATGTTAACCATTCAAATTATGGCATAAGTTATATTTTTATTTAATTAATTAGTTAAGAAATCCTTTATGACTTTTTAGGAGACCCGGTTGCTCCAAATATTCCCAAACCTCTTCCAAGCCAAACCCAACCCTATGTAGGCATGTTGGGCATTAATTTATATTAATAATGACATATTTTTGTATTTAAATTCAAATTTGGATTGAAATTCTATAGATAGAATTAGTTAGTTCTATATTAGGAAACACCTTTTCAAATCATCAATCCAATCAATTAGCCAACTCACCAAACAACCAAATCATGCCATAGTGGACCCCCACCATAGATTTCGACCAAGCAATCCCCCTCATGGCCGAATACCCCATAGGAAAAGGATTCCCATTCCTTTTCATACATGCAACCCAATAAAGCCCATATATATAAATCAACTTAGTCGAAATCCTAATCCTAACTTAAATTCTCCTTTATTTCCACCTCCATAGCCGACCATGTCACGACCTGCACCCTAGAGTAAGGGCACGAGACGTGGTTATGTCCAGCCTACGCCACAGTGTCGGCGGTAGAACGCTGTCCTAGGTCACATACATCTAACAGTTATAAGGTACCTGTACAGTTTATACACTCCGAACGGAGGTGACATAATAAAGTACAACTCAATCACAACTAAGAAAAAAAGTACGATAAGATAGAATAGATGATAACACAGAATCCACAGATGATAAATACAGATAAGGGAGTGCTAAAAGTCTAAGATAAACAACTCCACAAATCCATAATACAAACTCCAAATATATACAAGTGTATCCAGCAAGACATGAAGATAAATATAAACTAGTCTAGCTAACTAGCCTAGTCTACTGGGGTAGTATCGTCTGCAAGTGCTGGGTCCTCCTGAGAGTCCAGCTCACATGTGTCGTCTAGGCCTGCTCCGTAATAAGTGGGACAGAACTCCTCAGTGTCGTTTGTAAAATTTCAACAGGTCCAGTCAGGACGGAAGCGAGCACAGTACATCTTACGCAGTTCATAATATGACAAGATATATAAAATATGCAATAGAGTAAGATACATGAAACACTGCAGAATATACATGAAGTAAAAGAGAGAGCTGTAATGTAAATAGATACTATAAATAGAGAACTAACAGTGAACTAGTGATTTAGAGTACAAGATGAATATGTGAATGGCTTGAATTTGCACATAAGTAATCTAAGAGTTTGCACATGAGTATACTACTTTGGAATTGTTGACATGACAATTTATACTCCCCCGTACCCCAATCAATACACAAGGATCCAGACAGGTTATGTTGTTGCACATGATATCACATGAAGGCCCATAATAGGGTACATATGATTGTATACATGAGGGCTCCGTGAACATGAGAGTACATGAATCACGAGATTGTACATGAATGGTGAAAGCACCAGAGTACATGATGAAAGTGAAACGCATATGACATACTGTAACCCGATGCTCCGGAGGGGGATAACATCTCATGAAGGGATCCATATAGTACCAATCCGTGTTAACATCATGACAGCATCAAGTAAAGTAATATAGAGCATAAATGTAAATCCTATCAAGTATGAAACGGTCAGAGAATGTACTCGCCTGATATCCTAAATATCTGAATAAAATACTGCCTGAGGAGTGGTGTCTGGCTCCTAATCAGAACAGTACAAGTCACAACATATCCAAATTAGTAAAACAACTGCTACGATGCATACTACATGATGTTGGGTCAATTCTAGACTAAAGTCAACCCTGGTCAATTAACGAGTCAATACTAGGTCAACTTGGTCAACCTAGACCCAATCAAGTCTCACTAGTCCTAACCAGGGCTATCCTAGCAAGCACACACCATACACAAGTCACACAAGTCTACATCACCCTACTCATGTGTATATTCCATATACACTAGACTATACTATATAGGCCATGAGCCATAATCACATATTATAGGTCATACACACATTCAATAACCATTTTCACATGCATCCCAATTGTAGACATTTTCATATACTACATTACCACACAACGTTATATATATGCAAATATATTTATATATACATATAGAAGGATAGGGGGAAAAATCATGCATATGCATGTGTGTAAGTATGTATGAGTGTTTGTGTGTGTAATAGAGCATAGGCATATGGTTATCCTCATTCTCATATTTCAGTTTCCAGTTTTCAGAGTGTACAGGAGTGTATAGTGGACAAGTCTAGATTTTGTGTGTGGGTGTATAGGCTTACATAGTGTTAAGGGGTTTTAGTTAGTTCCTGTGTGTGTATATGCGGGAACATCCTGTTCTCAGTTATTGCAATATGAATGTGTGGGTCATTTGAGTACATGGTTTATAGATTTCAGGTTTTTGTGTGTGTTAGTATGTACCTGTCCTAATGTGTGTGTCTCAGATTCCAGTTTTCAACAGTGTGAGTGAGTGTCTACAGACCATCATCCAACAGTGCATCACTCCTTGTTAATCAGTTAATCATGTGTATGTGTGTTTATAAGGGTATAACAATCTCAGATTTTAGTTCAAGAGTGTGACAGTGTAGTTGGTGTGCTAGGGTGTACATAAGAGTTCTCAGGAACAGGAAGAAACAGTGCATCAGTCCAATGTAATTCCAAATACCAAATGCAAGATTTGAAGACTTAAACACTACCACCACCATGAATCCTAATGTAACTAAACTCAGCTGAGCATATAGGTAATAACATTGGAATTTGCCAAATCATTTCAGATT
Source organism: Iris pallida (assembly GCA_029216955.1). NCBI lineage: Eukaryota > Viridiplantae > Streptophyta > Magnoliopsida > Asparagales > Iridaceae > Iris > Iris pallida. The sequence goes on along the minus strand of JANAVB010008198.1, from coordinate 7,112,246 downwards.
TCTCAATGTAACCAAAGTTCAGTTCACAACAGGGTGTATTTACAAGTATCAGTTAATAAAATCCCAAGCAACTGCCAAACTAATCTCTATGCCAAGTGAACCCTAGCATTCTAGCAATTTCCCAGATTTATTTAAGTGTATTACAATCAAATTAAACCACAAAAAGACAGGTTAATAATACATTCAATTTCAGATTTAAAACAGGAAACCCAATGTATCAGGGAAATGGGGAACCTAATTTCGAATACTAAATCAATCAATTAACACACAAATTAGGGTTGGTAATGAAGTGCCAAGTGTGAACGTGTCCAACAAGTCGTCTCATGTCCAAAATTTGGACACGTGTCCCAGAAACCACACGAACCAGCACACCAAACCTGGACTCAGACAGTACGACCAGTGCACGAATCCTAGCTCCCTCGATACGAAACGAGGGCAGCTCTAACTCGACACATGTGGTGTCAGACACTGCCCCCAGCCCCACACCAAGTTTGGTGGGGCCACGTGGCCTGTGTCGGTAGAAATCGAGTTCGTGTAGCAGGGCACTGAACCAGGCCCAGTGCACAGCGTTTCAAAGACCCAAAAGCGACACGAACTGGACACGATTTATGCTCAGTCAAAAAGAAAGTGATAAGCCACCCCAAAATACGAATTTCTATTCAAATACATTTTGAAAAGAGTGATGAAAATCGCTCTGTAGCATTTCATCGAACACATCAAACATAGACAGATACGTGTCCAATACGGACACGAAATGGACACGACTCAACACGAAACCAATACCTACAGCTAGGGGACACCAAGGGCTATGCAAATATACAAAGAAATCATAAATCTAATGGGTTTAGAGAGTGTTACCTATATGTTGTTCTTCCTCAAGAAAACACCCAAAATGAGGATCCCTTCTTGCTAGCTCAACGCTCCAAACTGCTACAAAACTGAGATTCACCTCCACCAACAGTAAGAGGACAATATTCAGATTGTAATGCAAAAGATTTGAATGAAAAAGGATAAGAAATGATCACAATAGGAAGGGTTGAGGGAAGAACCAAACATTTGCTCTTTGAAAATGGAAAGATATGTAAAAGTGGCAAGAGGTTTTTGAGAGACATTAAATAGGAGGGGGGATCCCTATGTGGCCGGCCCAAAAATCTAGGGCTAGGGTTTTGGGGATCATCAATGGTCTCTCCTATCATCAAGTCAAATCAAGGGTCTAAATACATTCTAGGTTTACACACTAGTCTAACTTATGCATCCTAGTTAGCTCTAACTAACCATGGCTAGCTAAGACTAACCATGACTAACTAAGACTAATCTGGGCTAGGTCCAGTCTAGGTTAGGGCAACCACAACACAAGGCAATACTTTAATAATAAAATCACATAATTCTCATAATCCCAATAATTTCTAATAAATCATAATAAGTTCAAATAAACCCCAAAATGACCAAAAAGCCCTCAAGCTAGAATTGTGGTAGTGACAAATCTACCCTCCTTTAAATAATTTTGTCCTCGAAATTGAAAGACGAAACTAAACAGATGAGAAGGATAGACAATCATACCTCAAGGTCCAAAAAGTTAAGGGTATCGCTCGCGCATCTCATCCTCCCGCTCCCAGGTAGACTCTCCTGGAGAATGATGCCTCCATGCGATACGAACCAAGGGTATCACCTGGTTCCTCAGTACCTTCTCTCGGTGATCCAGAATCTTCACTGGCTGCTCTGGATAACTGATAGTAGGTCCCACCTCAATCTCCGAGTGATCGAGTACATGGCTAGGGTCAGCCACGTACCGTCTAAACTGTGATACGTAGAATACGTTGTGGACAACCACTAGTGCAGGTGACAAGTCTAGCTTGTATGCCACGTTACCGACTCTTCCGCTGATCACGAAATTTCCAATGAAGCACGGGCTAAGCTTCCCACCTCCACCAAAACGTATGGTACCACGAGTCGGAGATATCCGCAGAAAAACCATATCTTCGACCTAAACACAAACAAGGTCTCATGTTACTAAATAATCAAACATGAACAAACAAACAAAACAAACAAACAACCTACTTCTAATCCTATCTCTAATCTGTACCTCAAACTCCAAAGGCCTCCGGTGGCTATCGGCCCAGTGCCGATGTATGTTCTGTGCCACACGAAGTCTGTCCCTGATGAGCTTCACCTTTTCGGCTGCGTCAACAACAATCTCTGGTCCCAGTAAAGCCCGCTCACCAACATCATCCAAAGATAAGGGTGTACGACACCTACGCCCGTACAGAGCCTCGAAAGGTGACATCTCAATGCTGGCCTGGAAACTGTTGTTGTAAGCAAACTCTACCAAATATAGGTGATCCTCCCAGGAACCTCCAAAATCCAAGATATACGTCTGAAGCATGTTCTCGAGCGTCTGAATCGTCCTCTCTGACTGTCTGTCTGTTTGGGGGTGGTATGCAGTACTAAACTTGAGCTGAGTGCCCAAACTAGTTTGCAGACTCCTCCAGAAATGGAAAGTAAAGCGACTATCCCGATCTGAGGTGATGCTGACTAGAACTCTGTGAATCCTGGCAAACTGTTGCATGTATATCTCTGCAAGCCTCTCCGTAGACGTACCCACCTTGAATGGCAAGAAGTGGTCCGATTTGGTCAACCTGTCAACGATGACCCAAATCGCGTCTTTTCCTCCTGGTATACGTGGCAACCCAGATACAAAATCCATGGTGATCTGCTCCCACTTTTACTCCAAAATGGGCAATGGCTACAATAATTCTCATGGTCTCTGCCTCTCTGCCTTGACCTGCTGATAGACCAGACACTTGGCTACGAAGCTAGCTACCTCCCGCTTCATCCTGTACCACCAGATATGCTTCCTCAGATCCCTGTATATCTTGTTGGCACCAGGATGTATAGAGTACTGAGATCTGTGAGCCTCCTGCATAACCTGCTCTCTGAGCTCTCCACTGGACACACATAACCTGGAACCGTGCCTTAAGGCACCATCCTCTGCAAGAGAAAACTTGCCATCCACTAGCCCTGCTCGAACCTGCTCTCGGATACACCGCAGAGCAATATTCTCGAACTGCGTCGACTTGATCCTCTCCATCAAGTTCGACTGTATCTGAAGGCCCCATATCTGCATCTGAACTCCAGGCACAATCACCTCAATCCCCAGGCTCTCCAAATCAGCAAGCAAGTGACGGTCCATAGTCAAACACATGGCTATCGGATACCTACTCAAGGCATCGGCAACTACGTTGGCCTTCCCTGGGTGATACTGAAGTAAGATGTCGAAGTCCTTCATCAGCTCTAACCATCTGCGCTGCCTCATGTTGAGCTCCTTCTGTGTAAACACATACTTCAAGCTCTTATGATATGTGAAGATCTCCACCATCTCTTCATACAAGTAGTGCTTCCACAACTTCAAAGCAAAAATTATTACTGCCAACTCCAGGTTGGGGTAGGGTAGTTCTTCTTATGGGGACATAACTGTCTGGAAGCATAGGTAATCACCTTTCCATGCTGCTGCAAGACACAATCCAACCCCTTCCCTGAAGCGTCATTATTGATAGTGAACCCTCCTAAACCAGATGGCAATGTCAGAATCGGAGCTGTCGTAAGCCGCTTCTTCAACTCATCAAAAGTAGCCTGACACTCCTCTGACCAAACATACTCAGCATCCTTTCGGGTCAGCCATCAACGGCTCTGCAATCCGGGAGAAATCCTGCACGAACCTCCTGTAGTATCCTGCCAGTCCCAAGAAGCTCCTGATCTCTGCTACTGAAGTCGGTGCTGCCCAAGCCTTAACTGCTGTGATATTCTTCGGGTCTACTGAGATCCCATCTCCAGTCACCACATGACCCAAGAAGTCAACTATGTCCAGGAAGAACTCGCACTTCGAGAGCTTTCCATACAGCCTCTCCCTCCTGAGTGTCTCCAGAACTACTCTCAAGTGCTCCTCGTGCTCCTCCTCGGTCTTGGAATACACCAGGATATCATCGATAAACACCACCACAAACTTCTACAAGTACTGGTGGAACACCTTGTAACGCCCCAGTCCCAAAATACGTAGGACTAAGTACGTAGACATGCCAGCTGTAGATATACGAAAAATACTCCAATGTATGGAATTCTCGTATAAATACATAAGCTGTAAAATGTAGAGAACCAAGACATGCTAAATCTCATCCATAAATATATAATAAAATAAAGATAGGATCAACTTGAATAGTTATGGTACAACCGTTGGGCGAAGACAAAGTCCACTACCAACTATCTCAATGATATAAATGTACAAGAAAACGATCGGCAAAATGATAAAACGAACCAAGCACAATTGTATTCGAAGGAATGGAGAAGACCACGGCCTTGGCTAGAACACCTGCAGAAAAATATGAACACATACCTGGGGAAAAACCAGGTCCTCAGAGGGACGTAGCAAGATACAGGAAGAACATGCCATTATAACTGCATAAGTAAAAATACTATAAACTACAACACAACTGGGTTCCTAACCATCTATGTGATATGCACTTTGAGGACAACGTTCTACGCAGGGGCTGTAACGGATTCACGCAAGCAAGTAATAAAGAGTGGCCGTCAAGTAGCGCTCATCCGAGACGCTATCGGCCGGGCAGCACGTAGTGTTCATCCGAGTCACTATCACCCCTAAATGTGTAAAAAGTAAATATAGCCCCTACGCTAGTAGTTGTCCCCTCCCTCCAATGATACTATACATGTATCGTAACCACGACACACCAACACGTGTCGTTTCCACAACACGGGTTTATAATAGATAACTGTCAAGTCTTCTAACATGTATCTATAGACAGTTATTCCTACGCATGCGCACGGGTGATCAGCCAACACGCAAGTGACCACTACATGATACTCACAACCCACACACAACTCGTGATACAATTGTGACAAAGTCAATGACATGCATCCTATTGACGGAAGTCTCTTAACTCTAGGTCCACAAGCAAAAAGAAAATAATAAACAAGGAATATAGATACAATAAACAAAATAAAATGCAACTAAATGTATGCAGTAAAGATGGCAAGATATCTTGTCTGAGGTTATGTGCAAAAGGAAATAATCCAGTAGCTCGAGCCGACAAAATAAACAAAGCAAGAAAAGCCAAATCCCGCAGATGACTCCGGATGCTGCAACAAACATCACGAACGAGTTTGGAATAAAAGATATGTCTAGGAAATGCCTGTCCAAAAGTTAAATTTTAGAACAGGGGCAAACTCATAATTTTGGGTCAAAACGATGTCCGTCGTTGGACCCGCTTTGCACCGAAATGCGTGCCAGAACCTACAGTCTCTAAAGTCGTCAAACTATATATCTACGAGTTTGTTTTGATGAGATGAACCCAACGGTATGTCTAATTTTGGATTTTGGTGGGCCGTGCACAAAATCGCCCGTTGAGTAGGATTGTAGGCCCGCCAAAATAGCGTCCCTATCAACTGTCTCAGAATCGGACCAAACTTGGCTCACAGTACCAGAAAAATATTTTGAGTCCAATGGCGCAAGTTTCGTCGCGATTTGATGAGTGTGCACAAAGTTGTGACTTAATTTGCAAAGGGTCGATACGGGGTATCTCGACGGATACGTACTGATTTCGTCGCGCACATGCAACAAAATCTGGTTCCGTCAGTTCTCACACATCGACAACATCTATATGCGCCTTTCGATGCGTATAGTGCGCGACCACGTCGCCCGGTTTGTCGGGGCGCACGCCGTATCGGGATTTTTAAGTTTTTAAAAACTAGTTTTTCGACAAACTTTAACAACAGATTAATTCATGCACACAAATCGAAATATAGATCTACAAGGTACATTTTAATCTCGGTTATATTGTTATGACTTCTTTCAAATAGTTTCTACGAATTTTTAATACACAGCAAGAAAATTGGCCGACAAGTTGTCGTTTAGAATTGGTTTTTAACAGTCCAGAAAATCTAAAATTTTTGCTAACTTCGGTTTGTTTTTTCGAACAAGTTAGATGGTCTTGTTAAAATCTATCTGAAGGATATCGAAGAGGGTTAAGTCTACTTTCCATAACATTTTACGGATCGGAAATTGGAGTTACGAGCAAAAAGTTACGTCGTAGGGAAGTAGGGTACCTTGAGTGGGAAAACTGCTCCGTGGGTGACGAGAGGCTGACTTCCGATGCTCCGTTCGTCGTACACACAACTCCGTTGCTGGTGAAAAGAACTCATAGACGAAGAGGGTATGTTCTGCTGTAATTTTCGTTGAAGTCTAGGGTTTTGAGGTTTGTAGAGAAAGATGTATTTATATCTACTTGTAGCAAAACCTAAGACTAATAGGTTTTAAAAAAAAACAATTGAATCCCACGGATTGTGGGTTAAGCAACGTGTAGCGTGAGCTTGCTGCTTATAGCAGCAAGCATGGAATTTGTAGGGCCCGCCCACTTTAAGTGGGTGGGTTTGTATTTTTTTTTCTTTTTCCTTTTCTTTTCCTTTTCTTTTTTCTTTTCTTTTTCTTTTCTTATTCTTTAAATCTTTTATATATATAACTATATATATTCAAAAATTATTTATATACAAATAACACTTTAAATGTCACATATCTAAATATTTAATATATTTAAATATATCTATATATATATATAAATTCATCTTACAATAAATCAATCTCAATAATAATAATAATAATATCTAAATAGAATAAACATATTTAATAAATCTCCAAAAATAACTTTAATAATAATAAATTAATAAAATTGTTCCAATGAGTGAACTCAAACCGTACACCCTCATCCGAGTCCAGAAATTGTAATGTTTTGTAAAATATTATTTTATTAATAAAATATAGATTTTTGTACCCAAAGTCAATAAATATTCAGCAAGTTCTAAAAATAATTTAAAAATATTTGTACATACACAAAATATTCCTATATAGTCACCTTAGTCACCCCACATGCTCACATGGGCTTAAATTTTGTTCGGGCGCTGTTCGGGCTGAATTGGCCAAACCGGGTCATCAAAAAATAAATAAAACCATAAATTATATAAATGCATTTTTAAGTCTAATAAAATAATAAAAAAATAAATAAATAATAGGGGTTTTACATCCTACCCAACTTACAAGAATTTCGTCCTCGAAATTTAGAAATAATAGGATAGATAGGGTTTGGGGATAGGAAGAGTTCATCAATACAAAAATATAATTAAATTTTGGAGGAGGCGATAAAATGGCGTTCAACACTACCATGCAATAGAAAATTTTGGAGTCGATATATACAAAAATATATCATGATTAGGGAATTGAATAAGGGTTGCTAATGAATGTAACAAAATTTTGAATATCCAATTTGGAGAGTAATAAGGAATTGAGTAGATCAAAGAGAATAATTTAGACTTTTGGGAGATGTGGTTCCTAGAGAGAGACTGGAGACTAATCGCCTCGATTGAGAGTTTGATTTAAGTGAATGATTAGAATCATTCTCGAGTGCTCAAGAACAATTGGAAGGACACGATAATAATTCTAGAGTTGAAGAATGAGGGGTAGTTAAAGGCGAGGATTCAGCCTCATGAGTCGGTCGGTGGCTATCTACATTTGTGTATAATAAACCGATTGGGCAACCAAAGATGATACCTTGAGTCTATCTAGCAAGTACAGTGCCTTGTCTTTCCAAAATAAGTGAAAGACAAGAACAACAAAGGTTTCAAAGACGGTGTTATATATTGAGTACGAATTACGGGGTTCATAAGCGGCAAAAATAATTCAAAAGAGAATTGTCAAGGCTGTCGCGGATAAGACTCTAAGGCAAGTTTACTATGTCTCCATCCACGTAGAATAATATGTGATAAGCGAACCAAAGTGTAATAGGTTGATCAGACCATCATGCACTGGTTCTGATTAGACAATATGTTAGTGGGTGCACCCAATAAAATATGTCATGATCAAGCTTGGTAAAGAAATAAGCTCGCAAAACTGAAGCTATGTTAGCAGCATGAGATAGCCTAATTATGAGCAAGGGAGGTATTGATGAAGAAAATTTTAGATAGTCCAAGATCTTTTAAAAGTAAGGCTCGCCCGAAGTTTGGGCCTATACAGTTGTCCTAGTGTTTCTCATTTATGGCTTGGTAGACTAGATAAGGTAGGGTCCTCTGAATTTATAGTCTAAGTGACCTTACTAATGTGGTTTACAAGGTAAAAGGTTTGTTAGGTGGTGAGGTATTCTACCCAACTTACAAGAATTAAACTAGTAGTGTGATAGGACAATGGTCAAGCAATCACGGTAAGGCACAAGGTTCAGCATTAAGGGATTTAGTAGAACATATTCACATATCGGGTTAAAGGATTGAGTCAAGGTTGGATCTCTAAATTGAAGTCAGGAATTATTTGGTGTCATGGTAGAGGTTATAGTTTGGTCATTTTGACCAGAAGGTCATATCATGAAAATAATGTACAAGGAGACATGTTTTAGTGGGACATGATATATCTACATGAAGGTGGACTTGTTTAGGTCTTACATATAAAATTTGTTGGAAGGAAAAGTCTAGTATTGTGCTCCAAATATCCAAGACACGGTATGGGACGCCAAAAGATCCAAAATAGAAGGTGGGAGTTCACGAGGTGATAATTAATGCATAAAATAAAGAAGAACAAGTTAAAGCATGAAATAAAATTAATTAAAGAATCTAAAAATAATTTAGAAACACAATTCCGGAGAGAAGATAGTCTCCAAGGTGAATACAGTTAAGGAACCATTAAATCATTATTCAAATTGCAAGTGGGTTAGAAGGTCGCAATTAGAAGATCTAGAATTGAAGGAAGGTCGAGTAAGCCGAGGTGGAAATATAGTCACATAGCTGGGTAGATTGTCACGCCCCGCTCCCGTAGGAGCGATCGTCCTTGCTAAGGCGTGATGCCGTACGAGCCTAGATTGCGCTCGTGCAAGACGGGTTCCATAACGGCCGATTTCAGCGACTGCGACGGGGTCGTCGCACAGAAGTCCCGTGCAGAGACATTGAATGATAGCAGCGGAAATTAGAACAAACACAAGTTATTCAAAAGAAGCTCTTTATTGATATTGAAAACAAAGGTTACATTTGGGGCACAAGGCCAAGATTACAATCACTCAAGCTCACATTACAAGTCACTCAGCTCTCTCTCTCATCTCTCAATACAAGTCTTGACTCCGGCGGAAGCTTCGGAAGGCGACGTCCATACATTATGTCCTGTATAAGTCTTTAATCCATGCGGCCGCACGCTTTGAGTCGCCAAGGAACTCCATGCCTCGACGCATCCAAGCGATCCCCGTGCCACGAGCTTCTACCTGTGCCTGTACATATAAACTATGTGGGTGTCAGTACTCAACTGTACTGGTGGAATGAGCTCCTCGCCCACCCATACAAAACCAACACGTTTACTTTACTTTGTGCAACATAGTCCCCTTTAGTATTGTCTTTCTACTCTTGCCTTAGGATCAGTTTTATGACCGATGCCTTGTCTATTTGTGTCTTTAGACCATCCCGTGCTTACAACAACAATGTCGACTCGAACAACGTTAACCTATCAAGTCGTGCTTGCCTTTCGGCCAAAATCAGAGACGCACTACACGATAGTACCCAATTCCTTGCGACCGTGCTACAAATCCACCGTGCCGTGCCTCGCAATTATGTGCGACTCAACCATATCGTCACCTCGCGGCCCTTTTGCTACTAAATCAACAACTGACCTAATCAAGACTTCTGGACAGAGAGTCACTCGACCGACTTTGCCTTGCAGTATTTTCTAACTTAAACTCAAGACAACTCAAACCAACTCATGCAACTTATATGCCAACAACTTTAGACCGACGCCGCATCTCGTGCCGAAGCACGGTGTCTTCGTTGCAGCCAAATCTTAGGCCCAAACATTTTTATTCTAACTGTACACACATTCAACAACTCAACTTAATCCAAAGGCACACACGCGGATTGTCGCCATGCCGACTCATCTATATGATTTGGTCACTGACTCTCAGAGCCATCCTGGACTCCTTTAGCTTGTTAGGCGGCCGCCCTTGCCAGGTGGGTAGCTAGCCCCGCTGGCAAGCCTCTGCGCTAACTTATACGGTCATCCAGCACGTGCTAATGCTGCTTCTCAAGAACCGGTCCCCTTTCGTCGGGCTACCGTTCAAGGAAACTCTACCTTGTCGACAAGTTGTCCATGACCATGCAAGACTCGACTCAACTGACGTCTCACACAATCATTCCACATCTAGTGTTATCATCTCTTTCAGGGCCAAGTTCAATACGTCACACCTCTGAGATCTTGCCTCGATGACCCGTGGTCACGAGCATTCTTCTTTCTTGCCCTATCATTTTACTCAACTCAAGAACAACTATTGGCAACACTTTCCAAACTCAATGAATCAATCGTGGCCCGTGCCTTAAAACTCTAGGACCGTGCCATCGTGTCTCAACCGACTTCCGATCTACGCGACGCTATCGTCCAAGTCATACTTCATATGACGGGCCTTGGGATCGTAGGACTATTTAACTCGACAACCGCAGAAAGAGCGGGACAGTACTAGAAATGACTTAGGTCGATCGGCGTAACTTTTCCTAACTTAATCGAGCCTATAACTTGACTCAAGGGACGAGCAAAGGCTATGCCAAGCCTTGTGTTATGGAAACGTGCATGCTTTGTCGAGCATTTACGTGGGCGACGCCTATGACTTAGGCCAACTCAAGTGTCGGGACAATTCGACGGGACCGTGCATGCTTTAACAAGCATTCACGCAGGCGATGCCTATGACTTAGGCTATTTCATAACTTTGTGTCGAAGACCAACTTTCCTTCTCCCAAGCCACGGGACGAAGGACCGAGTGTCATTTTCAAAGCACGCCGTGCACCAACTCTAAGCCGACCGTTGGACCTTTTTCCATGTTCTAACTCATTTCGATCCGTCGGAATTATTCCCTTTAGCTATGTGGATTCATCTCTTTTTATTATTAAGCCTACTTGTGCATGTTGAAAACATGCGTATTATTATGTGAAGGCAAAGATGAGGCAAGTTCACCGAAACTACCCTACCTGAGCGAGCGGTCGCCTCGATCGAGCGATGTCTCCGAGTAGCCGTTGCAAGGCTAAGTCCGAACGCCGTCGGCGTTTCGATTCCTCTGATTGACTGAGTGGGACGGGGAACTACATAGATGACTAACAACACTTGTGTATATACTACTATCATGGTCATGGGTGACATGGCAATTAGTGTGGAATACTCAGTAGGGTTATCTTGGGGCCTACCATTAAAATTTAACTCAAGTTCTCTAAAAGTTTCAAAATTAAACCTTCAAAAATAAACCACAAACATTTGTATTCACTCCAAGCCGTTCAAATTCATCATAAAAATTTAAATCACTCTCATAAATCTCAAAGCAAAATTTTATCACGTTACTACTAACCTTTTCCAAAATTAACGTTTAAATTCAACTATTTAACTCAAGAGTTCATAATTTACGAATCCATAAAGATTTCACAATCAATCAAAAATTTAACACTCTAAAATGTTTCCAACAACTCATAAAAACTCTTAGCATATTAAAAGCAATCTCAAAAAAAATTAAGCTCAATGCTCTCATCAATTTTAACTTCTATTCATGCTAAGTTATTCCAACAAAATCACAACTTTTAAATGGTAACTTCCTTTAATAAATCAAAATAACTTTCTATCACATCCTTCAAAATTCTCCTAAATTTTTTAATATTAGCAATCCCTCATTAAACTAAATTTTCAAATAACCTTTATCAGTCAAAATTCTTTTTACCAAAAATCTAAATAGATTTGTAAATCCTCAATCATAAGACACCATTTAAAATAAAAATTTCTCAAAAAAAATCGTTTTCATAATTTTCAAATATTTTTTAAACCAAATTTCACCGTCATTACTTCCACTTAAAATTTAAAATTTAATAAACACGAAAATCGCAAGTTGTACAACTCAAATTTAAATAATTCCTATGGCCATTTTTAAAAGCTAAGATTATTTTCAAACCAAATTTATAACTGTTCAAATGTGTATAACTATAATACGATAAATCATAAATATCAAAACTTAAAAATCAAATAAATTTTATATTCGTTCAAAGATGTATATCTATCACCCAAAACTCATAAATATCACAACTCGAAAAGCAAATCAATTTTATACTTGTGCGAGGATGTATAACTATAACGCAATAAATCATAAATATCAAATCTCAAACAAAGCCAATCAATTTCTTAAATCAAGGGTAAAAAGATTCTAACTATTTTTTTTTCCTTCCTGCAGTATTAATCCTATGGTGTTTACTATTTAGAAATCTCAAGATTAAAACCTTCTTTGGTAGTATGCTACTTACAAATTACTAATCATTAATTCACACACAAAAAAGAGCCTTTTTAACTCAATTAGAGTCTTGAATATATTCCAATTGCCAATATAACCATTCTAGCCATATGTGTGACCTATGAGCATATACTAATGTAGTCATCTTCGTAGTTGATGCTAAGCACGAAAATAAGAATTGACGGTAGAAAGGAATCAAGCAAGAGGAAATTCAAGAAAGTCGAACGAGAGTTCAGAATTTGAAGCCAATGGAAGAGGTCAAGCTGTATGGATGAGATTCCTAGATTCTAATCCTATGTTGTAGGCTCACACCGGTACAATTGCGTAACCGAAGTGACAAACTGGACCTGCATGGGCCACCACAAAAATATGTAACGCCCCAGTCCCAAAATACGTAGGACTAAGTACATAGACATGCCAGCTGTAGATATACGAAAAATACTCCAATGTATGGAATTCTCGTATAAATACATAAGCTGTAAAATGTAGAGAACCAAGACATGCTAAATCTCATCCATAAATATATAATAAAATAAAGATAGGATCAACTTGAATAGTTATGGTACAACCGTTGGGCGGAGACAAAGTCCACTACCAACTTTCTCAATGATATAAATGTATAAGAAAACGATCGGAAAAATGATAAAACGAACCAAACGCAATTTTCTTCGAAGGAATGGAGAAGACCACGGCCTTGGCTAGAACACCTGTAGAAAAATATGAACACACACCTGAGGAAAAACCAGGTCCTCAGAGGGACGTAGCAAGATACAGGAAGAACATGCCATTATAACTGCATAAGTAAAAATACTATAAACTACAACACAACAGGGTTCCTAACCATCTATGTGCTATGCACTTTGAGGACAACGTTCTACGCAGGGGCTGTAACGGATTCACGCAAGCAAGTAATAAAGAGTGGCCGTCAAGTAGCGCTCATCCGAGACGCTATCGGCCGGGCAGCACGTAGTGCTCATCCGAGTCACTATCACCCCTAAATATGTAAGAAGTAAATGTAGCCCCTACGCTAGTAGCTGTCACCTCCCCCCAATGATACTATACATGCATCGTAACCACGACACACCAACACGTGTCGTTTCCACAACACGGGTTTATAATAGATAACTGTCAAGTCTTCTAACATGCATCTATTGACAGTTATTCCTACGCATACGCACGGGTGATCAGCCAACATGCAAGTGACCACTACATGATACTCACAACTCACACACAACTCGTGATACAATCGTGACAAAGTCAATGACATGCATCCTATTGACGGAAGTCTCTTAACTCTAGGTCCACAAGCAAAAACAAAATAATAAACAAAGAATATAGATACAATAAATAAAATAAAATGCAACTAAATGTAAGCAGTAAAGATGGCAAGGTATCTTGCCTGAGATTATGTGCAAAAGGGAATAATCCAGTAGCTCGAGCCGGCAAAATAAACAAAGCATGAAAAGCCAAATCCCGCAGATGACTCCGGATGCTGCAACAAACATCACGAACAAGTTTGGAATAAAAGATATGTCTATGAAAAGCCTGTCCAAAAGTTAAATTCTAGAACATGGACAAAATCGTAATTTTGGGTCAAAACGATGTCTGCCGTTGGACCCGCTTTGCACCGAAATGTGCGCCAGAACCTACGGTCTCTAAAGTCGTCAAACAATATATCTACGAATTTGTTTTGATGAGACAAACCCAACGGTATGTCCAGTTTTAGATTTCGGTGGGCCGTGCACAAAATCGCCCGTTGAGTAGGATTGTGGGCTCGCAAAAATAGCGTCCCGATCAACTGTCTCAGAATCGGACCAAACTTGGCTCACAGGACGAGAAAAATATTTCGAGTCCAATGGCGCAAGTTTTATCGTGATTTGATGAGTGTGCACAAAGTTGTGACTTAATTTGTAAAGGGTCGATACGGGGTATCTCGACGGATACGCACTGATTTTGTCGCGCACATGCAACGAAATCGGGTTCCGTCAGTTCACACACGTCGACAACATCTATACGCGCCTTTCGATGCATATAGTGCGCGACCACGTCGCCCTGTTTGTCGGGGCGCACGCCGTATCGGGATGTTTATGTTTTTAAAAACTAGTTTTTCGACAAACTTTAACAACAAATTAATTCATGCACACAAATCAAAATACAGATCTACAAGATACGTTTTGATCTCGGTTATATTGTCTTTGACTTCCCTTAATTAGTTTCTACGAATTTTTAATACACAGCAAGAAAATTGGCCGACAAGTTGTCGTTTAGAATTGGTTTTTAACAGTCCAGAAAATCTAAATTTTTTGCTAACTTCGGTTTGATTTTTCGAACAAGTTAGATGGTCTTGTTAAAATCCATCTGAAGGATATCGAAGAGGGTTAAGTCTACTTTCCGGAACATTTTACGGATCGGAAATCAGAGTTACGAGCAAAAAGTTACGTCGTAGGGAAGTAGGGTACATTGAGTGGGAAAACTGCTCCGTGGGTGACGAGAGGCTGACTTTCGATGCTCCGTTCGTCGTTCACACACCTCCGTTGCTGGTGAAATGAACTCGTAGGCGAAGAGTGTATGTTCTGCTGTAATTTTTGTTTTGGAAGTCTAGGGTTTTGAGGTTTGTAGAGAAAGATGTATTTATATCTACTTGTAGCAAAACCTAAGACTAATAGGTTTTTAAAAAAAACAATTGAATCCCACGGGTTGTGGGTTAAGCAACGTGTAGCGTGAGCTTGCTGCTTATAGCAGCAAGCATGGAATTTGTAGGGCCCGCCCACTTTAAGTGGGTGAGTTTGTAATTTTTTTTTTCTTTTTCTTTTTCTTTTCCTTTTCTTTTTCTTTTCTTATTCTTTAAATCTTTTATATATATAACTATATATATTCAAAAATCATTTAAATACAAATAACACTTTAAATGTCACATATCTAAATATTTAATATATTTAAATATATCTACATATATATATAAATTCATCTTACAATAAATCAATCTCAATAATAATAATAATAATATCTAAATAGAATGAACATATTTAATAAATCTCCAAAAATAACTTTAATAATAATAAATTAATAAAATCGTCCCAATGAGTGAACTCATACCGTACACCCTCATCCGAGTCCAGAAATTGTAAAGTTTTTTAAAATATTATTTTATTAATAACATATAGATTTTTGTACCCAAAGTCAATAAATATTCAGCAAGTTCTAAAAATAATTTAAAAATATTTGTATATAAATAAAATATTTCTATATAGTCACCTTAGTCACCCCACATGCTCACATGGGCTTAAATTTGGTTCGGGCCCTGTTCGGGCTGAATTGGCCAAACCGGGTCATCAAAAAATAAATAAAACCATAAATTGTATAAATGCATTTTTAAGTCTAATAAAATAAAAATAAATAAAAAAATAAATAGGGGTTTTACACACCTTGTTCATCAAGTTCAAAAATACCGCCGGGGCATTGGTCAGCCCAAACGGCATAACCAAGAACTCAAACTGTCCATACCGCGTCCTGAAAGCGGTCTTTAGAATATCCTCCCTCTTCGCCTTCACCTGGTGATAACCTGACCTCAAATCAATCTTGGAGAAAACCCGAGCTTCGCTCAACTGATCAAAGAGATCATCGATCCACGGCAGTGGGTATCTATTCTTGATCGTCAGGTTGTTGAATGCCCTGTAGTCGATACACATCCGTACCGACCCATCCTTCTTGGGTACAAAAAGTACCGGTGCACCCCAAGGTGAAGAACTCGATCGGATAAAGCCCTTGTCCTACAGCTCATCCACCTGCTTCTTCAGTTCCACCAACTCACTGTTGTTCACTCGATAAACATACTGAGAAATCGGTTCTGTGCCGAGAACCAAGTCTATTGAGAACTCAACATCCCAATCCGGTGGAAGCCCTGGCAACTCCTACGGGAAGACGTCCATGAACTCTACAATCAAAGGATATGGAGCCGCCTGCTCCTCAACTGAAGCTCCGCAGAAAAGTCCGTTGTCCTGCTCCGCCTGCCGTCGGGTGTACTCGAACTCTGGCTCTCCTGGCGCTCCAAATAGAACTCTACCCCCTCGAAAATCTATACTGGCGTGGTATCTGCTCAACCAATCCATACCTAATACGATATCGTAGTTCGGTAGTGGCATTACGAGCAGACTCACCTCCAACTCTCGGCCTCCCAAAATGACACTCCGCCCTCTGCAAACATCACTCATGAGGATAACACCACCCCCGGTTGTGATCTTGCAGGTCCTAGGCAATGATTCAGATACAAGGCTGTGTCTAATAGCAAATGATACTGACACAAAACTGTGGAAAGCCCCAAAATAAAATAGAGCGAAAGCTGGAATGGAGTCGAAAAGAACCGAACCTGCAATCAACTCTCCAACGGCCTCTGCATCCTCGGTCGCTATGGTGAAAGCTCGCCCCTGCTGACCTCCCCGAGCCTGCTGTTGGTGCTGTACGAACTGCTGCTGCTGAGTCGGCAACGGTCCCTTCTGCGGTCCCCCTGGAGCCTTGGCTCCGGCTCCCTGAGCTGCTCGTTCCGAAGATAGAGGGCACTCCCTCAACTGATGCTCTGTCGAACCATAGAGTAGGCACCTCTCGAGCCTCTTTCTGTAGTCATTCTACACATGCCCTGGTTTCTTGTAGAAACTACAACTGACAGGCTGCTGCCTAGGTGCCTGCGGCTGAACCCTCGGCTGCTGCTGCACCGGTTGGAAAGGTGCATGGCCCTGACCCTGGAACTGCCTCTGCTGCTGCTGGTGCTGATTCTGCGACAAAAAGTACAGCCTCTTGGCCGGTCCTCCACTACCACTAGCTCCCTGGGTGTCTCGCCCCCTCTTGAGCCTAAGCTCAAGATCATCCTCTGCGGCTAAGGCATCCACCAAGATCTCCTCAAAGGTAGCGCTGCGAGTACTCTTGGTATAGGACTTAACCTCCTTTACCAACCCCTTTCTGAACCTCCGGGCCTTTATCGCCTCGGACAACCCCTCTACAAATCTGCCCAGACGGCAGAACTCCCCTGCATACTCCTCAATGGACTGGCTGCCCTGGACTAATGCCTCAAACTGAGTCTCGAGGGCTCCTAGTGCTGCATCTGGGAAAAACTTCTCCTTGAACAACTTCTTGAATGCTGCCCAAGTCTGCCATGGAGTACCAACCCTCGGGTCGGTCTGGTACCAAGTGCAGGCCAGATCCTGCATCATGCTGGCCGCCGCCTTGATCTGAATCCTTACTGGAATCTCAGCCAGTCTGAAAATCTCCTCTATATGCTCTATCCACTCGTTGGCGTACAGAATGCCCTCTGTACCCCAGAAATCCCTCGGGTGCATCTTCTGGAAGTCTTAGATGCCCTTCTCCCTCAGTGGATGCGGTTGCTGAACTGCCGCTAGCTGAGCTGCTGCCCTCTCCACTGTAGTCAGGGCAAGATCAATGCCTCTACTATACTCTGCAGTCTGCCGCTGCAGCTGGGCCTGCTGGGCCTCCATGAACTGCTGAAAGAACGAGAACAGCTGAACTGTGTCAACTGTCCCCGAAGGTGGCTGCCGCTGCTGAAGCACCTCTGGAACCACCGGGCTCGTCCCGTGTGCTACTGGTGGAGGGGCTCCTCCGAACGTAGCTGAAACGCCCACGCCAGCTGGCATAACTGGGGCTGCGGTACCAGGGGCTGGCTGCTGAGTAAGATAGGTGGCAGACCTCTCATCGGTGTCCCCCTAGCCCTGGCGATTTGATCTCGTCTCAACCATCCTGGAGACATAGATCAAACAAGAAACAATTACTGAGAATGAGTCGAAAATAGCAATGGAGGACAGTTTATATTCAAAGGGAGACAAATAGCAGCAAAATGTAGATTTACAAAATCTGATAAGGAGTTTTTCCTAATGTGATTGAGTACCTTCAAAAATATTCTAATCCTACCGCAGGCTGCAGTGATACTCTAGTTTGAATACCATTGCATTTCTAAACTAGACCTGCATGGGCCACCACTAAAAGCGAGTCACGACCCATACCCTAGAGTAAGGGCACGAGACATGGCTACGTCCAGCCTACGCCGTAGTGTTAGCGGTAGAACGCTATCCTAGGTCACATACATCTAACAATTATAAGGTACCTGTACAGTTTATACACTCCGAATGGAGGTAACATAATAAGGTACAACTCAATCACAACTAAGGAAGAAAGTACGATAAGATAGAATAGATGATAACACAGAATCCACAGATGATAAATACAGATAAAAGAGTACTAAAAGTCTAAGATAAACAACTCCACAAATCCAGAATACAAACTCCAAATATATACAAGTGTATCCAGCAAGACATGAAGATAAATAGAAACTAGTCTAGCTAACTAGCCAAGTCTACTGGGGTAGTATCGTCTGCAAGTGCTGGGTCCTCCTGAGAGTCCAGCTCACATGTGTCGTCTAGGCCTGCTCCGTAATAAGTGGGACAGAACTCCTCAGTGTCATCTGTAAAATTTTAACAGGTCCAGTCAGGATGGGAGCGAGCACAGTACATCTCACGCAGTTCATAATATGACAGGATATATAAAATACACAATATAGTAAGATACATGAAACGCTGTAGAATATATATGAAGTAAAAGAGAGAGAGCTGTAATGTAAATAGATACTATAAATAGAGAACTAACAGTGAACTAGTAATTTAGAGTACAAGATGAACATGTGAACGGCTTGAATTTGCACATAAGTAATCTAAGAGTTTGCACATGAGTATACTACTTTGGAATTGTTCACATGACCATTTATCTCCCTCGTACCCCAATCAATACACAAGGATCCAGACAGGTTATGTTATTGCACATGATATCACATGAAGGCCCATAATAGGGTGCACATGATTGTATACATAAAGGCTCCGTGAACATGAGAGTACATGAATCACGAGAGTGCACATGAATGGTGAAATCACCGGAGTACATGATGAAAGTGAAACGCACATGACATACTGTAACCCGATGCTCCCGAGGGGGATAACATCTCATGAAGGGATCTATATAGTACCAATCTGTGTTAACATCGTGACAGCATCAAGTAAAGTAATCTAGAGCGTAAATGTAAATCCTATCAAGTATGAAACGGTTAGAGAATATACTCGCCTGATATCCTGAATGTCAGAATAAAATACTGCCTGAGTAGTGGTGTATGGCTCCTAATCAGAACAGTACAAGTCACAACATATCCAAACTAGTAAAACAACTACTACGATGCATTCTACATGATGTTGGGTAAATTCTAAATTAAAGTCAACCCTGGTCAACTTCAGTCAACTAACTAGTCAATGCAAGGTCAACTAGGTCAACCTAGACCCAATCAAGTCTCACTTGGCCTAACCAGGGCTATCCTAGCAATCACACACCATACACAAGTCACATAAGTCTACATAACCCTACTCATGTGTATATTCCATATACACTAGACTATACTATATAGGCCATGAGCCATAATCACATATTATAGGTCATACACACATCCAATAACCATTTTTCCATGCATCCCAGTTATAGACATTTTCATATACTACATTACCACACAAGGTTATATATATGCATATATAGTTATATATACATATAGAAGGATAGGGAGAAAAATCATGCATATGTATGTGTGTATGTGTGTAGGAGTATGTGTGTAATAGATCATAGGCATGTGGTAATCCTCATTCTCAGATTTTAGTTTCCATTTTTCAGAGTGTCCAGGAGTGTATAGTGGACAAGTCTAGATTTTGTGTGTGGGTGTATAGGCTTATATAGTGTTACGGGGTTTTAGTTAGTTCCTGTGTGTGTATATGGGGGAACATCCTGTTCTCAGTTGTTGCAATGTGAATGTGTGGGTCATTTGTGTACATGGTTTATAGATTTCAGGTTTTTGTGTGTGCTAGTGTGTACCTGTCCTAATGTGTGTGTCTCAGATTCCAGTTTTCAACAGTGTGAGTGAGTGTTTACAGAGCATCATCCAACAGTGTATCACTCCTTGTTAATCAGTTAATCTTGTGTATGTGTGTTTATAAGGGTATAACAATCTCAAATTTCAGTTCAAGAGTGTGATAGTATAGTTGGTGTGCTAGGGTGTACATTAGAGTTCTCAGGAACTGGAAGAAACAGTACATCAGTCCAATGTAATTCCAAATGCCAAATACAAGATTTGAAGACTTAAACACTACCACCACCATGAATCCTAATGTAACTAAACTCAGCTGAGCATATAGGTAATAACATTGGAATTTGCCAAATCATTTTAGATTTCTCAATGTAACCAAAGTTCAGTTCATAGCATGGGGTATTTACAAGTATCAGTTAATAAAATCCCAAGCAACTGCCAATTCGAAAATTAATGCAATATGAAACTAATCTCTATGCCAAGTGAACCCTAGCATTCCAGCAATTTCCCAGATTTATTTAAGTGTACTACAATCAAATTAAACCATATAAAGACAGGTTAATGATACATTAAATTTCAGATTTAAAATAGGAAACCCAATGTATCACGGAAATGGGGAACCCAATTTCGAATACTAAATCAATCAATTAACACACAAATTAGGGTTGGTAATGAAGTGCCAAGTGTGAACGTGTCCAACAAGTCGTCTTGTGTCCAAAATCTGGACACAACGTATCCCAGAAACCACACGAACTAGCACACCAAAACTGGACTCAGACAGTACGACCAATACACGAGTCCTAGCTCCCTCGACACAAAATGAGGGCAGCTCTAACTCGACACACGTGGTGTCAGACACTGCCTCCAGTCCCATACCAAGTTTGGTGGGGCCACGTGGCCTGTGTCGCCAGAAATCGAGTTCATGTAGCAGGACACTGAACCAGGCCCAGTGCACAGCGTATCCAAGGCCCAAAAGCGACGCGAACTGGACACGATTTGTGCTCAGTCAAAAAGAAAGTGATAAGCCACCCCAAAACACAAATTTCTATTCAAATACAATTTGAAAACAGTGATAAAAATCCCTATGTGGCATTTCATCGAACACATCAAACATAGACAGATACGTGTCTAATACGGACACGAAATAGACACGACTCAACACGAAACCAATACCTACAGCTAGGGGACACCTAGGGCTATGCAAATATGTAAAGAAATCAGAAATCTAATAGGTTTAGAGAGTGTTACCTATAGGTTGTTTTTTCTCAAGAAAACACCCAAAATGAGGATCCCTCCTTGCTAGCTCCATGCTCAAAACTACTACAAAACAGAGATTCACCTCCACCAACAGTAAGAGTATAATATTTAGATTTTAATGCAAAAGATTTGAATGAAAAGGGATGAGAAATGATCAAAACAGGAAGGGTTGAGGGAAGAACCAAACATTTGCTCTTTGAAAATGGAAAGATATGCAAAAGAGGCAAGAGGTTTTTGAGAGACATTAAATATGAGGGGGGATCCCTATGTGGCCGGCCCAAAAATCTAGGACTAGGGTTTTGGGGATCATCAATGGTCTCTCCTATCATCAAGTCAAATCAAGGGTCCAAATACATTCTAGGTTTACACACTGGTCTAACTTATGCATCCTAGTTAGCTCTAACTAACCATGGCTAGCTAAGACTAACCATGACTAACTAAGACTAATCTGGGCTAGGTCCAGTCTAGGTTAGGGCTACCACAACACATGGCAATACTTTAATAATAAAATCACATAATTCTCATAATCCCAATAATTCCTAATAAATCATAATAAGTTCAAATAAACCCCAAAATGACCAAAAAGCCCTCAAGCTAGAATTGTGGTAGTGACAGACCACCCTTCTTCTTCTCCATATTTTTGGCAGAACTTCTACCCCCTGTAGCCTCCATACAACATCTCCTCCATTGCACATCTCTCCATCCTTCACAAAAACTCATCTCCTCCACCATACATCCCCGAAATCCCTTAAAACAAACCTTAAAAACTCCATGTTCTCCATCCAACCATCTATAGCCATTGCCAACCCTTCTATAAGCACCAAAACAGGATTAACAAATAAGGATAGCGAGAAAGGTTGGAGCTTTGTCGAGTAGAAGTCGTCACAACCTCTCTAGCAAGGACCTTTGGTAAGAAATCCAAATCTTTCCATCTCAAACCCTTATTAAAATTCTGTAGAAAATATTTTATTAATTCTGTAGAAATCATATTTTGGTGGCTTTTGTTAGGTATAATCATCCATAAAGGTTTCATGAAATATATGAGTAATATTCATGTGTCGGTAGGATCAAAATTAACCCCATTGTGAAGGAAATATGAGTTATTGGTGCCTATTTTCGAAACTAAATTTTATGTGTGTTCATATACATAAATTAGGATTTTTAAGTATTTTTCACGATTTTATCAACTCACATCTGGTCAAAAAAATTGTAGGTCAAAACTAGCTAATTTCGGGTAACCGGCTGACATAGAATGTCCCAAACTTGTAGTAAAACTCAATCCTTGTACCTCTGATATTATTCTATGAAATAAAGTATTTTATTGCTGTTTAAAATATATTTTTGGTTATTTTAGAAATTTTGAGTCATTAACTATATTCCGGACGAGTTTCGGGTAGACTAGCTGACTTAGTAATCAACCAGTCGTAAATGTCTTTAGAAATATTAATTCTGGAATTTCAGAGATAAATCTGTAGAAAATTAGTTTAAATATTATTTTTATATAATTTTTAAGTATGTTATTGAAGTAGGGGCTTAACCTGTCACGACCCGCTACCCAATTTGTTGGGCCGGGCCGAGGCATGTCCAGCCTACGCTTAAGATAAAACGCAGTAAGCTGTTCTAGAGACAACATGATAAGACTAAATGTGCTAACAGTTCTATAAGTGAAGAAGAATCATAAATGCTCCAAACACAAAAGTCGTCTCATATATAGAAATAAGTCCAAAGTACAAGTCTGAAATGTAAAACTGGATACATGTCCAGTTACAAAATACGTAGTCTAATACATGACTACACTAAGTATCCCAAGTGACTACGCAAACTAGGCGAGTCTCCCTGTAGGAACATCCTCGCATGGCAAAGCCGGGTCCTCGGCAGTGACTCCATAATACGAATCACAGAGCAACTCCTCCTCAGTAAGTATACCTACAACGTTATCCTGTCAGGACGGGAGCAAGTATATCCTCTACAACTAAAGTACTGAACTGATAACGAAAGAGATGTACTAGAGAAAAAATGGTGTATCACAGTCTGTAAGATAGGTAATACTGGAATCGTATCATATCAGGGATCATAGCATATCAGTATTTAACCAGTTTGTTATTAGCAGCATGCATTTCCTTTTAAGTTTTAAAGCTGTAGTATAATATATACGTGATCGGCAAAAAGGGTG
The DNA here is from genome assembly GCA_029216955.1 of Iris pallida. Lineage (NCBI taxonomy): Eukaryota > Viridiplantae > Streptophyta > Magnoliopsida > Asparagales > Iridaceae > Iris > Iris pallida. The sequence continues at coordinate 7,088,584 of JANAVB010008198.1, read as the reverse complement.
GGTGTGCTGTGGGCACTGTTAGCTTTATGAAGTGTACATACGGACACTTACCGACATTGATACGTATTGGGGACACATCATCAATGCTAGACCATAACGCAATCTAAGTTTCATATAAAATGCAACTTTCGAGGTGAGGGGTCATGATCACGTAATATACTAGCAGTTTCCCCATTACCCAGTTGTTTAGCATGTGAGAGTATGTCGGTATGTAAGAAATATATGCGGTATGGTGTCAATATCCACATCTCTAAGTCCAATGTCATAAAATCAAGTTCTAACAGATGAGAGATACTGAGAGTAATGTAAAGCATAATCCTGTCAGGTGAAAGGTACCGATAGCGGTATAAAGCATAGTCCTGTCATGTGAGAGGGTAGTAAATATGTAAAGATCTGACTTGCTACTCCAAGGATCAGCATTTAACATGGGTTGTTTATCATTCATTTATCATATAATGATAATTTAACAGGGTTAATACATGTTCTAACATTAAAAGACAGTAAATCAGTTTGTAGAAGTACTTGCCTCGAGCAAAGCAAGAATACTAGTACGAAGATATAGATGTCCGGTATCCTGTCAATAATGATATACAAACTTAGTTCTAAGCTATGTTCAATATTATACTAGTGGTGTGACACGACTTGTGACTGGGCACCTAGCCAAAATGATGACTTGGCATAGGAGACCAATGTGGGGGTGACATACTATGTTAACTAACTTTCTGGGGTCTTTACACTAGTGAGGGATGGGGTTCAACACGACTAAAACTCCAAATAACACAAAAAGCTACAAGTCGTAATTAACCAATAAATAAATCAAAAGATCATTGTGTTCCAACAATTTTAGAGATAGGCAAAAAGCCTAATTTTTACATAAAACAAAGTACCAAAACGATCATTGCTAATTATGGAAATTTATTATAATTTTTTTGGAATTTATTAACCAGTACAAGTATTTTATAAAAATCAGTTTTCCTAAGTATACAGAAAGTGAGTTTTGGTTTCATATGCCAAACTAGTGGCAAAATAGTAAATTAAATACTACAAAAATTATACTAAATTTGCCAACTTAACAAAGTATCTAAAAACTATTTTTCCATAATTTTAGCAATACTTTAAGTATTTTTAGAAAATCAAAAACAGTAATGCACACAATAATTAATTATCTGCGTATTTTGTCCATGTATATAATTTGAACCAAAGTTCAAATACAGGACCCAAGGCCATGAATCAAGTCCAATATGACTTGTACAGGTCTTGAATGTGTGAAAACACATTTGAGTCCAAATACCCATGCTAGGCTTGGACACCAAATGGTTGCAGTAATTTAAATACAATAAAAATACAATTTGAAAATAGTCAAAATAATATTATTATTTTAATAAGGCAAATTTATACAAAAGAATATATACATACCTATGCTAAAAGGATGTATATAGTTATATAAGGAAAAATACTTAATTTATAAAGTGTATATATATATATATATATATACAAATATATATATATAAGAATACACTTAATAATATAGTGTATATATATAATATATATATATACATAGGAAAATATATATATATAAACATATATATATATATATATATATATATATATATATATATATATATAATTACTAACTAATAAATATATACCTATATATTAAATACTGTTAAAATACAGTATACACACACATATATATATATATATATACTAATATATATATATACATATATATATAAATATATATATAAAACTGAAAAAAGAAAAAGAAAAAGAAAAGAAAAAGGAAACTGAAAAGGGGGGCTCGAACTCAGCCCAGCACAGCGCGGGGGGGGGGGGGGGGGGGAGGGGGGTTAATTCGTTCGGGCTGGCCAGTGGGTCGGCCCGTGCTTTGTGTTAGAGTTAGGGTTAGGTTTAGATTTATTTAGGTTAGAAATAATTAAACATAATAAAAAAATATAAACCATCCTGTGTCCTGACAGTTAGGGACACAGGGTTTTCTCGTATCCGTGCTTTGCACGACACGCACGACACGATCTACGCGTGTCCGAGTACGGGGCTGGGGTCGTCGTGTCCAGGCGAACAATATGGACACAACACGAGATACGCACGACACGTATGAGTTCTGATACCTACGTGTCCGGTCGTCGAAGTTGGTTTCGAGAGGGCGAACGGCGGCTGGGGGCGTCGTGGTCGTGGCGGAGCGGTGGCGATCGACTCGCCGTGCTGTGGCGAAGCTGTCGACGGCGGTGGTTTGCAGTGAAGGTCGCTGTGGAGGCGGCGCTGGGGGTCGTCGGAGTTAGGGTTAGGGTTTTGCTCGTCGGGGAAGGAAAAGGGGCTGTGGGCGGTCGTGGTGGTGATGGTCGAGCTGAGGGGAGAGAGGGGGTCATTTATAGGCTAGTTAGGTCGGTCGGGGGGCAGTGAGCTGGCCGGAAATGGCGGGGAAAAGTAGGTCGGCGGTCGGCAGCTGGCCAGTCGTCGAGGGTGGGTAGATTTAGGGTTTTGCATTAGGGTCCCTAGGATTTAGAAAATTACAAATAGGTCCCTAAGGTAGATAAATACAAATTAGAATTTGCATTCCGCATTAAAAACAATTTGTTTATTACAAACTAATATTGAAACAATTCTAATTATTACAAAACTATATTAAAACAATTTTGAAAATTACAAATTGATATTTTTAATATATAAAACTTATTTAAAATCATTTAAAAATTCTAGAAAAAATTTCTAAAAATCATAATAAATATTTTAAGGCTATAAATGACATTAAAAATTAATTAGCACTAATTAAAATGAATTTGAAAATCAGGGGCTTACAAGTCTTCCCTCCTTGAAAAATTTCGTCCTCGAAATTCACAAGGATTGAAGACCCGACAAATTTCTAACATTGCAAGCAATGCAACAAATGACTAAGGCTACGATAAAAACTAACCTCCCGAAACCTGTTCCGGCTCCGGCTCAAGGACTAGGCTATAAGTCTTCCCCTGGGATCCCTTGGCTACTGGGCAGTCCCGAATCTGATGGATGGCAGACCCACAAGCTAAACACTGCCCTAACCTCTTCCTACAAATGGAAACGTCGTGGCCCGCCCTCTTACAGAATGCACACATGGTCCCCTTCTGCTGCTGCTGTCGGGGTCCCGGGGCTCTAACTGGCTGGGTCGGGTGATGTGATGTAGGGGGATGGTAAGTCTGCTGGGGTGGCGTCGGCGCTCTCTGCTGGAAAGCCTGACGCTTGGACGGTCCCTCATGGTGTACAGAAGCCAGCCTCTTGCTAGACAGAAGACGCTCCTCAATGCTCCGGGCCAACTCTAGGCTCTGGTAGTAGTCAGTCGTACCGTTCGCCACTATAAGAATGCCAATGTCTGGAACTAGACCATGGCAAAACCTACGGGTCATCTCCTCTGGATCAGCAACCAGACTAGGAACAAAACGGCTCAGGCGACTAAACTCTCCCGTATAGTCATCAACAGAACGGTTCCCCTACTGGATGTTCTGGAATCATAGCCCCATGGCTACTCTAGCAGTGGTCGAGAAGAATTTCTTCTTGAACTGGGTCTTGAACTGGTCCCAGGTGGCTCTACCTCTCGCGAACAAAAGCTCATTCCTGAACCAGACTCCGGCTAAGTCTATCAGCAGAAATCCTGCTGCCTCGACCTGAAGGTCATCCGGCATCCTAACTCCCAGAAGCTTCCTCTCTACAGAATCTAGCCAGTCATCAGCTACTACTATGCCCTCAGTCCCTGAGAACTCCTTGGGATTCAGACCCATGAAGTCCTTGACCGTCCCCGCTCTCTGTCGTGGCTCTACAGGTGGTGGGACCACGGGACGTCCCTCAGAACGCTCCATGCTCTGGCAGAGTAGGGTAGTCTGCTCCTGATGGGTTGTTAGGAACCCCTGAATCAGTGTGAGCAGCTGGTTCCCGTCGAGTGTGACGGAAGCCTGGGTGGGTATGGTGATAGGGGGTGGTAGAAGTATCGGGTCCTGCCGGGCTTGGGATGTGGAAGGTGGTATCTGGGTCTGTGGATCTGTGGAGTGGGAGAATGTGGTAGGTGGAGGTGCATCAGTCAACTGGTCGGCTGACTGGATACGGAGGGCCCCATTCTCGGGGGTAACATGCTGGGACGAACGAGTAAGCACCATCTAAAATAAAGGTAACAAGGATGTATAAGGGTTTGTTTAAAGTAAGTAATCATATGCAAGGAAATCTAATTATAATGGCAAACATGTGATATATTTCCTATGTTACAATCCTAGCATTCCTCTAGGTGTTCTAAGCGTCTTTCCTAATGTTGTCTAATTACCTTAAGTTTCTAATTGCAGGCCTGCTTGGTACAATAACGTAACCAAACAGTTTAGTCAGGACCTGCGTGGGACACCACTAAAAACATGTCACGACCCGCAACCCAATTTGTTGGGCCGGGCCGAGGCATGTCCAGCCTACGCTTAAGATAAAGCGCAGTAAGCTGTTCTAGAGACAACATGATAAGACTAAATGTGCTAACAGTTCTATAAGTGAAGAAGAATCATAAATGCTTCAAACACAAAAGTCGTCTCATATATAGAAATAAGTCCAAAGTACAAGTCTGAAATGTAAAACTGGATACATGTCCAGTTACAAAATACGTAGTCTAATACATGACTACACTAAGTATCCCAAGTGACTACGCAAACTAGGCGAGTCTCCCCGCAGGAACATCCTCGCATGGCAAAGCCGGGTCCTCGGCAGTGACTCCATAATACGAATCACAGAGCAACTCCTCCTCAGTAAGTATACCTACAACGTTATCCTGTCAGGACGGGAGCAAGTACATCCTCTATAACTAAAGTACTGAACTGATAACGAAAGAGATGTACTAGAGAAAAAATGGTGTATCACAGTCTGTAAGATAGGTAATACTGGAATCGTATCATATCAGGGATCATAGCATATCAGTGTTTAACCAGTTTGTTATTAGCAGCATGCATTTCCTTTTAAGTTTTAAAACTGTAGTATAATATATACGTGATCGGCAAAAAGGGTGGGTGTGCTGTGGGCACTGTTAGCTTTATGAAGTGTACATACGGACACTTACCGACATTGATACGTATTGGGGACACATCATCAATGCTAGACCATAACGCAATCTAAGTTTCATATAAAATACAACATTCGAGGTGAGGGGTCATGATCACGTAATATACTAGCAGTTTCCCCATTACCCAGTTGTTTAGCATGTGAGAGTATGTCGGTATGTAAGAAATATATGCGGTATGGTGTCAATATCCACATCTCTAAGTCCAATGTCATAAAATCAAGTTCTAACAGATGAGAGATACTGAGAGTAATGTAAAGCATAATCCTGTCAGGTGAAAGGTACCGATAGCGGTATAAAGCATAGTCCTGTCATGTGAGAGGGTAGTAAATATGTAAAGATCTGACTTGCTACTCCAAGGATCAGCATTTAATATGGGTTGTTTATCATTCATTTATCATATAATGATAATTTAACAGGGTTAATACATGTTCTAACATTAAAAGACAGTAAATCAGTTTGTAGAAGTACTTGCCTCGAGCAAAGCAAGAATACTAGTACGAAGATATAGATGTCCGGTATCCTGTCAATAATGATATACAAACTTAGTTCTAAGCTATGTTCAATATTATACTAGTGGTGTGACACGACTTGTGACTGGGCACCTAGCCAAAATGATGACTTGGCATAGGAGACCAATGTGGGGGTGACATACTATGTTAACTAACTTTCTGGGGTCTTTACACTAGTGAGGGATGGGGTTCAACACGACTAAAACTCCAAATAACACAAAAAGCTACAAGTCGTAATTAACCAATAAATAAATCAAAAGATCATTGTGTTCCAACAATTTTAGAGATAGGCAAAAAGCCTAATTTTTACATAAAACAAAGTACCAAAACGATCCTTGCTAATTATGGAAATTTATTATAATTTTTCTGGAATTTATTAACCAGTACAAGTATTTTATAAAAATCAGTTTTCCTAAGTATACAGAAAGTGAGTTTTGGTTTCATATGCCAAACTAGTGGCAAAATAGTAAATTAAATACTACAAAAATTATACTAAATTTGCCAACTTAACAAAGTATCTAAAAACTATTTTTCCATAATTTTAGCAATACTTTAAGTATTTTTAGAAAATCAAAAACAGTAATGCACACAATAATTAATTATCTGCGTATTTTGTCCATGTATATAATTTGAACCAAAGTTCAAATACAGGACCCAAGGCCATGAATCAAGTCCAATATGACTTATACAGGTCTTGAATGTGTGAAAACACATTTGAGCCCAAATACCCATGCTAGGCTTGGACACCAAATGGTTGCAGTAATTTAAATACAATAAAAATACAATTTAAAAATAGTCAAAATAATATTATTATTTTAATAAGACAAATTTATACAAAAGAATATATACATACCTATGCTAAAAGGATTTATATAGTTATATAAGGAAAAATACTTAATTTATAAAGTGTATATATATATATACAAATATATATATATATAAGAATACACTTAATAATATAGTGTATATATATATAATATATATATATACATAGGAAAATTTATATATATAAACATATATATATATATAATTACTAACTAATAAATATATACCTATATATTAAATACTGTTAAAATACAATATACACACACACATATATATATATATATACTAATATATATATATACATATATATATAAATATATATATAAAACTGAAAAAAGAAAAAGAAAAAGAAAAGAAAAAGGAAACTGAAAAGGGGGGGCTCGAACTCAGCCCAGCACAGTGCGGGGGGGGGGGGGGGGGTTTAATTCGTTCGGGCTGGCCAGTGGGTCGGCCCGTGCTTTGTGTTAGAGTTAGGGTTAGGTTTAGATTTATTTAGGTTAGAAATAATTAAACATAATAAAAAAATATAAACCATCCTGTGTCCTGACAGTTAGGGACACAGGATTTTCTCGTGTCCGTGCTTTGTACGACACGCACGACACGATCTACGCGTGTCCGAGTACGGGGCTGGGGTCGTCGTGTCCAGGCGAACAATATGGACACAACACGAGATACGCACGACACGTATGAGTTCTGATACCTACGTGTCCGGTCGTCGAAGTTGGTTTCGAGAGGGCGAACGGCGGTTGGGGGCGTCGTGGTCGTGGCGGAGCGGTGGCGATCGACTCGCCGTGCTGTGGCGAAGCTGTCGACGGCGGTGGTTTGCAGTAAAGGTCGCTGTGGAGGCGGCGCTGGGGGTCGTCGGAGTTAGGGTTAGGGTTTTGCTCGTCGGGGAAGGGAAAGGGGCTGTGGGCGGTCGTGGTGGTGATGGTCGAGCTGAGGGGAGAGAGGGGGTAATTTATAGGCTAGTTAGGTCGGTCGGGGGGCAGTGAGCTGGCCGGAAATGGCGGGGAAAAGTAGGTCGGCGGTCGGCAGCTGGCCAGTCGTCGGGGGTGGGTAGATTTAGGGTTTTGCATTAGGGTCCCTAGGATTTAAGAAATTACAAATAGGTCCCTAAGGTAGATAAATACAAATTAGAATTTGCATTCCGCCTTAAAAACAATTTGTTTATTATAAACTAATATTGAAACAATTCTAATTATTACAAAACTATATTAAAACAATTTTAAAAATTACAAATTGATATTTTTAATATATAAAACTTATTTAAAATCATTTAAAAATTCTAGAAAAAATTCCTAAAAATCATAATAAATATTTTAAGGCTATAAATGATATTAAAAATTAATTAGCACTAATTAAAATGAATTTGAAAATCAGGGGCTTACATAACCGACTAATTAAAAGTTAGAAACCCTAAAACTGTGTTTCGATGTATAGTGGAACCTGTGTGTGATTGAATATAATTTTAACACATTACTTTGACTAATTAAGTCATATAGTAAGTTTTATAAGTAGTGACTTAATCTAGTTAATTAATTATCTAGGAGCGTCGGGTTCCGGAGGCGTAGACACGGGAGCGGCGTTACATATTTACAGCACGAAATCAGGCAAGATACCTTGCCACTTACTCTGTGATTTACATATTCTTATTTTTAGTTATTATTTTCAGTATTTCTTATTTGTTGTTATTATAAAACTGTGCGTCCAAGTCACACTTGGGTGCAAGCGACCTTGTCGGTCGTTTTTCTTGCTTTTATTTATTTTTCTTGCATTGACTTAATGTAGTGACCACCCCTTTGTTGATGAGATATTGGTATATCTCATGCGGCCTTGAAACATACTTTATCACGTGATGTGAGTCACATGTAGGACACGTACTCGCATAGTCGGCCGGCCACCGATACGTATGAGACGTGCGACGGTTAGGAGTAACTGCCAATAGAATTGCATGCTAGTAGACTTGGCAGTTGCTAGAGGTTTCTATGAGTCATGGATGTGACCCTACTAGACATTGGATGGGGAGAACAGTTCCTTAACGTATGGGCGATGTATGCACTTTCCTATTATTGTCGGTTATCTCCACTGGAGATACGGTCCTGGATCCTGATACCTGATTTCCTGCTGGCCTCTGACATTCGAGGAATGTTATGCTTTGAGGTCCCTGGTATCCTGATGGGACCATACCTGAGTTCCTGCACTTGAGCCAGAGTGCCCGTGCGTTGAAGGTTTGTTCTTAACTGCATTTTCACTGTAGAATTGGTAGGCACCCTATTGCATGCATCCCCATTTACTCTTTATTATATATCACCGATTATATGACATGTTCTTTATGTATCTTGTTACGTCCCTTTGAGGACTTGCTTATCTCTCCAGGTGTGTGCTTTGTGACTTTTTGCAGGTGTTCTAGCCAAGGCCGTGATCTTCTCCATTTCCTCGAGGATGATTGCTCTTGGTTCGTCTTGCTATTTTTTCAATCATTTCCATGTATATCTTCTTTCCTTTAAATTGGTTGGTAGTGGATTTGTCTCCGCCCAACTACATGTATAAATGATAAATTCTTGAGTTGATTATAATATTATTCTTTATTGTTGTGGATGAGATTTAGTTATCATGGTTTTACTGTATTTTACAGCTTATGTATACATACGAGATTTTATACATTGGAGTATACTTCGTATGTATGCAGCTGGCATTTTTACGTACTTAGTCCTAAGTATTTTGGGACTGAACGTTACATATTTTTGTGGTGGCCCATGCAGGTCAAGTTTGTCACTTCGGTTACGTTACTGTACCGATGTGAGCATGCATATAGGATTAGGATATAGGAATATCATCCACAAGCTTGACTTCCACCCTTGATTCCAAATCTCGAACTCTCATCCGATTATCTTGACTTCCTTCTACTTGATTCCTTTTACTGTAAATCTTATCTTCTTTCGTACATAATAGGGAGGTTAGGAGACAACTCATACGAGTATACGTATTATATTCCTCAATTACTCTATTAGTTGACTTTATAAGTTGAGTAGTATGACTACAACCTACCACCCGTATCCTTGTAACCTAGTATTAAAGTGTAACAGAGTGATAATGAATATATGCTAGTATAAGAGAGTATTTACCTAGAATATAGAGATTTCGTATCCTATACCCATTGGTCAACCAAGGCCAGATACAAGAACCAGTAGGACGGCTGTATACGCAAGCACACCTGATAAGACTTAGTTCCTTGTAAAACTCGAACTATTTATTAATACTTTTAACGTATTCTCTCGTACTTATACTTTAAACTACCATGAATGACGATGCTATTTATAGCCTAGTTTTGCAAGCTTATTCTTTGTCGAGCTTGTTCAGGACATATGTATACTGGGACGCCCACAAGCATATTGTCTAATTAGAATCAATGTATTATGGTCTGATCAACCATAGTGCACTTGGTTCGCTCTTCATATGATTATCCTACGTGGATTGAGATATAGTGGTATCTAGGATCTCATTCGCGACTGCATTGACAATTTCTCTTAAATGACACATTCGCCTTTGAATCACGTAATTGTATTCAATGACATCTTTCTTGAACTCTTTATTGCTATTGTCTTTCACTGATTGGAAAGACGAACGCTCGTATTTGATAGATAGATACAATGTATCCCCATAACCATGTTAGTTATTTGCACAAGTATAGCAACCATCGGCCAAGCCATATAACTACAACCTTGCCTAAAGTTGCTCGTCCTTCCCTCGACCCGAATACTAATATCGTGACCTTCTAGTCACTTGAGCTTGAAAAAATGAGTAAGAGCGTACCCTTGGGTAAACCACAAACCTAGGAGACTATCTAATCTCTTGGAATCAATTATTGTGAGTCTCCAAATATTTATCTTGATTCTTGGCTTAACTAGCAACCTGTATGCCTTAACACAAACCTTACTTGACTAGGCCCCCACAGTTTAGACAGAGAAGAATAGACCAAAACAAGGACAAGCATTACAAGAAGTGTGGTAGACACCCATTCCAAGATTAGAGATTCAACAGATGTTCTCTAGGTACAAAATTCTATTATCAATGAAGTGACTTAGTATTAGAACAACACATTCACCAGCTTAGCCAAAATCTGTAGCATAATGCCCCGTCATTATGTTGTATTAGTAATCAACAAGTGATGCATGAGCACTACATTCAATACCTCTAGAACCCTTGTGATTATAGTCTGGCAGGTTTGACACAAATAGAAATTTACGACTTAGTAGTTAGGGATCTTTCCCATGACGTGCTTTAGAGTTCGTTATCCTACCGATAGACTCTCGTATACCATGGACAAGCGGGTCATTCCAACTTATCGACTCAGGTACCACAGTACGCGATCTTTTCCATTTATTAGGACTCAGGGTACAATCCTCGAAACTGATTCACAACTACCCTATCATGTTATCGATCACATCGTGACTTATTATTACCAAAGGTCAAGGTACGATGTTGCGACTCAAATATTCCTAACCTCGTTATTTCTAAAACCATGTCCTAGTCTCTAGAGTGAATAGATTGTAAGCCATTCTTACTTTTAGGAATTTGGGGATCACCGATTGATTGAGGTTAATTGGTTCTCACTAGGATGATAAATTAGTGACTCGTGAACTCCCACTTTCTTTTTAGATCTTTTGGTGTCCCTTACCGTGACTTTGATATTTGAAGTGTAAGACTAGCTGTTACCTTCCAACAAAATTTATATGCAAAACTTAAATGAGTCCACCTTCAAGTAGACATATCACGTCCCACTCAAACACATCTCCATGGACTCTATTATTATGATACGAATTTGAGGTCAAAAGGGACTAGCGATAACCCTTACCATAACACCGATGTACTTTCGGACTGCAGTTAGAGATCCAACCTTGACTCAAATCTTTTGGCCCAACAAATGGTTGTGATCTACTCGAAGCCCTCTATGCACATGCCACTAGTGTGCCACTCAATAGAGGCCTTCTGTGCTACTTAAACAAAAAAGTCACGAAAGGCGCATCTCATGACTTACAGAACCTATTTTACCAACCCGACGGGAAATTTGCCCAACCACTTGAATTTGAACCTATTCTACATTACCCTAACCTAATAGGGATGGTTTAAAATTCCATAAAATTTTGTCTAGCCACTATAGATTAAAATCTAAAGTTCATGCAATCAAAGATTGAAGTCCAATTAGGGAACCTATTAAGACTCAGTTATACCCATCGTAGCCCATCGCCATATTGGGACTATAAAACTAAACTTGATGAAATAGGCCCTCATCCCTATTATGTAGGCCCCACCTCTCGGCTCACTAATTCTCCTTTTTTTAGCCTATGTTATGCATCTTTTGGTACCAACTTGCTTCCGGATATACTTGACCAAGACCTCTCATACTGTCTTGACCAGACATAGTTAATATATGGGCCATATTAAATAGATAATACCTAGACTTCCTATAGAGTCTGTGACTATGATTGGAAATACCTCATTCTTCCATATACCTTATTAAAATTTGACCTTCTTAGAAGCCTTATTACTGTGCTTTTCCCGATTAACCAACTTCTATAAGTTGGGTAGAACATTTAACTTATTATACTCTACCTCTCAGAATGGGATTACAATCATGACCGTTCTTCTGTCTGTATGGAATTTATGAAACGATCTTTTATTTTGTATTTCATATCCCTTTGCTCGTGCGTTTAGATAACAACGGTAACAGATTGCAACCTAAATTCTTCAAGTCAGTCACAGAATCATTTTTGTTTGAATCAAGAGCAAAATTTCTGAGGCAAATAGATCGGAAGCCTCTCTAAGAAACATAATATTTTGGAATTAGCAAGTGGTTGGAAATGATTGGTTCCAATTAGACTAATAATTCAATGGTTCATAACGCCGACCTATATTCGTATCATTTGATACCCTCGACCGTGATTTTGATAATTGAAGCACAACACTAGCCTTTTCCTTTCGACAAAGTTCACACTCACGAACTAGACTAGTCATGCTACTGACATGAAATACTTGTCCCACTCAAATGAACTTTTCAGTGCTCCATTTAAATTACACCACGTGTATGACAAATTGTTTCCTCAAAACAAACCATAGAGACCCAAATTCGATCTATTCGATTTCACCCATGCAAATATCGACCCATTCCCTTAACTAAACTGAATACTCAAGACCTATGCAAGACGTAGCATACCTATGACGTATTCCTTCCAACAAGCAAGCGCATGCCTCCTACCCAACACCAAACATCAGCCCACACATATTAGTTGCTATGACTTAGAGTTTTCAAAACACTTGCCTAATCATATTCTATAGCCTGGGTTCTTTAATTATCATCGATTCTCATCACTTGGCCATAAATTCTTCTTTCCTAAGTTTTTAAGATAACTTCTTAGTTTTTCATGTTAGACGTAGAACGAATCCTTCTGAACCGACACATCTTAGTATATTCCAACAAGAGGTCGCTACCAGCTTGTCAGGAGCATGACCCCTAGAGTGACAATGTTTGATTGTAGTAACTTGCTTGTAGTTGTTATTGACCAAGAACGTTATGGTGTTATCGAGGCTCCCTTAGAATCCAAGACTGCGGTCAGAAGTCTCTATTATTCTCGTGTCCCTCCCTAGAAATTGTCCTCCTCAAAGTCTTGTAATAACGACGATCTTTATGGGTGTCCAACTTTTATAAGTTGGGTAGAGTCTGGAAGGAAGCATACCCCATCTTGTAGAATATGAGGTCAATTGGGATTCCTATAACAACCACCCCTCCATCCTTTCAAAAATTGAGTTAAGATTAGATGTACCTACACTCCTTCCGTACAAAATCTCGCAATTCTTGATATTATGATTATTTTTAATTTCGAGGACAAAATTGTCATAAGTTGGGTAGGATGTAAAACCCCTCATAATTTAAAGGAATATTTAAATTATTTTTGGATTTTATTTCATTCTAATTTATTTTTATCTTATTTATATTATATAAAAGGACTATAGCCATGGTTGAGTTTGAATATGCAAGACGACTAGAAAGTATGGCATGCCTAGTGTAGTCGGGTGCTTTAACTAGCATGCTAGCAATGTTAGGAATGCCATGGTCATATTATAATCTCTTGCATGTTAACCATTCAAATTATGGCACAAGTTATATTTTTATTTAATTAATTAGTTAGAAATCCTTTATGACTTTTTAGGAGACCCGGTTGCACCAAACCTTCCCAAACCTCTTCCAAGCCAAACACAACCCTATGTAGGCATGTTGGACATTAATATATATTAATAATAACATATTTTTGTATTTAAATTCAGATTTGGATTGAAATTCTATAGATAGAATTAATTAGTTCTATATTAGGAAACACCTTTTCAAATCATCAATCCAATCAATTAGCCAACTCACCAAACAACCAAATAATGCCATAGTGGACCCCCACCATAGATTTCGACCAAGCAACCCCCCATGGCCGAATACCCCATAGGAAAGGGACCCCACTCCTTTTCATACATGCAACCCACTAAAGCCCATATATATACATCAACTTAGCCCAAACCCTAACCCTAACTTAAATCCTCCTTTATTTCCACCTCCATAGCCGACCACCCCTCTTCCCCTCCATATTTTTGGCAGAACTTCTTCCCCCCATAGCCTTCATACAACATCTCCTCCATTGCACATCTCTCCATCCTTCACAAAACTTATCTCCTCCACCATACATCCCCGAAACCCCTCAAAACAAACCCTAAAAACTCCATCTTCTCCATCCAACCATCTATAGCTATTGCCAACCCTTCCATATGTACCAAAAGAAGATTAACAAGTAAGGATAGCGAGAAAGGTTGGAGCTTTGTCTAGTAGAAGTCGTCACAACCTCTCTAGCAAGGACCTTTGGTAAGAAATCCAAATCTTTCCATCTCAAACCGTTATTAAAATTCTATATAAAATATGTTATTAATTCTGTAGCAATTATATTTTGATGGCTTTTGTTAGGTATAATCATCCATAAAGATTTCACGAAATATAGGAGTAATATTCATGTGTCAGTAGGATCAAAATTAACCTCATTGTGAAGGAACTATGAGTTATTGGTGCCTATTTTCGAAACTGAATTTTATGTGTGTTCATATACATAAATTAGGATTTTTAAGTATTTTTTCCTGATTTTATCAACTCAAATCTGGTCGAAAAAATTGTAGGTCAAAACTAACTAATTTCGGGTAAGCGGCTGACCTAGAATGTCCCAAACTTGTAGTATAACTCAACCCTTGTACCTCTGATATAATTCTATGAAATAAAGTATTTTATTGCTGTTTAAAATATATTTTTGGTTATTTTAGCAATTTTGAGTCATTAATTATGTTCCGGGCGAGTTTCAGGTTGACTAGCTGACTTAGTAATCAACCAGCCGTAAATGTCTTTAGATATTTTGACTAATTAAGTCGTATAGTAACTTTTATAAGTAGTGACTTAATCTAGTTAATTAATTATCAAGGAGCGTCGGGTTCCGGAGGCGTGGACGCGGGAGCGGCGTTACATATTTACAGCAAGGAATCAGGCAAGATACCTTGCCACTTACTCTATAATTTATATATTCTTATTTTTAGTTATTTTTTTCAGCATTTCTTATTTGTTTTTATTATAAAAAAGTGTGTCCAAGTCACACTTGGGTGCAAGCGACCTTGTCGGTCGTTTTTCTTGCTTTTATTTATTTTTCTTGCATTGACTTAGTCTAGTGACCACCCCTTTGTTGATGAGGTATTGGTATATCTCATGCGGCCTTGACACATACTTTATCACGTGATGCGAGTCACATGTAGGACACGTACTCGCGTAGTCGGTTGGCCACCGATACGTATGAGGCGTGCGACGGTTAGGAGTAACTGCCAATAAAATTGCATGCTAGTAGACTTGACAGTTGCTAAAGGTTTCTATGAGTCATGGATGTGACCCTACTAGACATTGGGTGGGGAGAACAGTTCCTAAACGTATGGGCCACGTATGCACTTTTCTATTATTGCCGGTTATCTCCACTGGAGATACGGTCCTGGATCCTGATACCTGATTTCCTGCTGGCCTCTGACGTTCGAGGAATGTTATGCTTTGAGGTCCCTGGTATCCTGATGGGACCATACCTGAGTTCCTGCACCTAAGCCAGAGTGCCCATGCATTGAAGGTTTGTTCTTAACTGTATTTTCACTGTAGAATCGGTAGGCACCCTATTGCATGCATCCCCATTAACTCTCTATTATATATCACAGATTATATGGCATATTCTTTATGTATCTTATTACGTCCCTCTGAGGACCTGGTTATCTCTCTAGGTCTGTGCTTTATGACTTTTCGCAGGTGTTCTAGCCAAGGCCGTGATCTTCCCCATTTCTTCGAGGATGATTGCTCTTGGTTCGTCTTTCTATTTTATCGATCATTTCCTTGTATATCTTCTTTCCTTTAAATTGGTTGGTAGTAGATTTGTCTCCGCCCAACTACATGTATAAATAATAAATTTTTGAGTTGATTATAATATTATTCTTTATTGTTTTGGATGAGATTTAGTTATCATAGTTTTACTGTATTTTACAGCTTATGTATACATACGAGATTTTATACATTGGAATATACCTCGTATGTATACAGCTGGCATGTTTACGTACTTAGTCCTAAGTATTTTGGGACTGGAGCGTTATGCAATGATGCCTGTCCTATAGACGAATTCCCTCTCCCAATTACCGATGTTATGATCGACAATACTTGTGGATTCGAACGAATCTCTTTCATGGATGGGTTTTCTGGAAACAATCAAATCCGGATAAATCTTGAAGACAAAAAATATACTTTATTTTGTACTCCTGGTGGAGTATACTGTTATACAGTCATGCCGTTCGGTCTTAATAACGCGGGTGCAACTTATCAACGGGCTATGAGTACTATATTTCGAGATCATTTGCGACAGACTGTCGAATGCTATGTTGACGATATTGCTGTCAAAAGTCGTCTAAAGGAAGATCACATTCAAGATTTAAGAACTATTTTCAATCTAATGCACCAGCATCAACTCAAAATGAACCCCACCAAGTCTTACCTGGATGTCTCTAGTGGCAAATTTCTCGTATTCGTCATTACCTCTAAGGGTATACACATTGATCCCGAGAAGATCAAAGACATTCAAGAGATGCGTCCTCCACGCAACCTAAAAGAGCTACGAGGATTCCAAAGTCGGCTTACGTACATCAGGAGGTTTATTTCGAATTTATCTGGACGTTGCAGACCATTTACTCAATTAATAAAAAAAAGGTGTATCTTTTATTTGGACAGAAGAATGTCAACGAGCATTTGATGATATAAAGCGTTATTTGATGAATCCACTACTGCTAGTACCACCGATTTCAGGAATACCCTTCTTAATGTATGTCTGAGCAATGGACCATTTATTGGGAGCTTTGCTGGCTCAAAAGAACAAAGAAGGTCATGAACAAGTCATCTACTACCTTAGTCAGACGATAATTGGAGCTGAACACCGTTATAGTCCAGTAGAAATGGAATGTTTAGCCTTAATATTTGCTGTTCAAAAGACAATACATTATATTATCGGCCAAACTATTCATGTTATTTCATGAGTTAATCCTCTTTGGATTTTAATGAAGAAGCCCATCACACTCAATTCTAGGCTTGATATATGGGCCATATTATTAGCACAATATGATATGGTGTATGTTCTGCAAAAGTCTGTGAAAGGCCAAGCACTAGCTGACTTCTTAGCGGCTTATCTTGTCCCTGAAACATCTAAACTCTATGATAAAAATCCAGATGAGACATTGGAATCTAATATGATCTTAGAAAAATTTCCTACTTGGCGATTGTTCTTCGATGGAGCATCTAGAATTGGACTTGGTGGCACCCTTGTCGCTGGAGTAGAAATTGTTCTCGTTTTACTAGATGTATTAGCTATTCAGAGGGCTTATTCTTTAGATGAGTCATGCTCCAACAATGTCACAGAATACATTGCTTTGCTCATCGGACTCCAATTAGTCAAACAATTGGATATTGAATATCTCGAAGTATATGGCGATTCTAAGTTGATTGTTAATCAGGTTAGAGGTACGTATGAAGTCCGACATCAAGATCTGGTACCCTACTACGAGTCAGCAATCAAAATAGCTTTTTTGTTCAAAGGGTTCTTTATTGAACATGTACGTCGAGCTTGTAACACAGAATCTGATGCTTTAGCTAACTTGGCTGCAGTCTTAGCGGTTCCAGTTAAAAGACAATAAATGGTTGTTATCTCCAAAAGAGAACTATTTTGTATTAAAAATAACCATAACATTGAATACAGTAATTCAACTGAACTCAATATCATTAGCGAAGAGTGGAGAGCACCTTTCATCGACTTTGCAGTTCATGACATACTACCTCAAGATCCTAAGGAAGCTATAAATATTCGTCGTCGATCGCTTCAATTCTATTATAATTATACCACCAAAACTCTCTTTCGAAGAACTTTTGATGGGTTACTCCTGAGATGTCTTGCTGGCGATGAAGCAAAGCAGATATTACGCGAAGCTCATAATGACATTTGTGGAGCACATCAGCCTGGTCCTAAATTACAGGATCGTATCCGACGTATAGGCTTTACTGGCCCTCAATGGTATCAGATGCTATTGACTATGCAAGGAAATGTCATGCATGTCAGATTCATGCATATTTTATTCACCAACCATCGGAATTTCTTCATTCGACTGCTACCTCATGGCCCTTCGAAGCTTGGGACATGGATATAATTAGCCCTATCAATCCTCCTTCATATAAAGGATATCGGTTTATCTTGGCTATAATCGATTATTTCTCTAAATGGGCTGAAGCTATACCTTTAGCTGAAGTAAAGACTAATAGTGTCATCAACTTTATCAAACATCATGTGATATACAGATTTGGTGTACCTCGTCGAATCATCTATGATAACGGGCCACAATTTGTCAGCCAGAAGTTTAATAGGTTCTGTGATGATAACAGAATCAATAACGTTGCTTCTACGGCCTATAATCCTGCAGCTAACGGCTTAGCTGAAGCATTCAACAAGACTATTATTAAACTCTTAAAAAAGTTTGTTTCTGTTAATAAACGAAATTGGAGTGAGAAACTTGGAGAATGTTCATGAGCTTATCGCACTACAGTCCGTAATCCCAAAGGTTGCACACCCTTTTCCCTGGTATATGGATGTGAAGCTATCTTAAGTTGGAAATTTAAATCCCGTCCTTGAGAATTGCTATTGCTAATGAACTTACCATCGAGAACAATGATCATCTTAGACTTCAAGAATTAGAGGCGCTCGATGAGAAAAGGCTACTAGCCCAGCAACATATCGAACATTATCAAGCCCGTATTTCAAAAGCTTTCAATCGCAAAGTTAAAGTACAAACATTTCAAGAAGGTGAGCTAGTGCTTACAGTCAGACGTCCTATGACTATGACTCATATGAGCAAAGGCAAGTTTGAGGCAAAATGGGAAGGTCCGTATGTGGTAAACAAGGTTTTCTCAAATGGAGCCTATCAATTAACAGATATGGATGTCAGAGTTGCTATGATGCCTATTAATGGCAAATTTCTCAAGAAATATCATGTATAAAAGCAAAATGTTCTTTATTCAGAGAAATAATGTAAATAAAAGTTTATTTTTATTTAGAAGCAGAAAAGAGTTACATAATATTAAGGACGGGGACGAGGACCCGATTCTTCATGATTAAATACATGATTTGTTAGCAGTTCAAACATCTCATTGTCTGAACACACTAGCAACTCATAGGCAGCTACTCTTACTGCTTCTTCTTCAGTAGTCTTTCCAGGCTCCACCAGCTTGGTAATCAGATCCTGCTCTGGTGCAGGAACAGTCGAGCCTTCACCCATTTCTTTCTGAGGAGGCACCGGAGGCTCAGCAGGAGCTGTCTCGGTCATTCCTTCGATCTTCGAAGTGAGCAAATCTTTGGAAGATATTTTGTACAGAAAGAAAAGAAGTTGACGATATCTATGAAAGTTTTGCTCTATTTATAGACAGAATGACTAAATAGTCGGCTTTGAGGATCGTTGCGACTTTTACTCTTCAAAAGAAGTCCAACTGTTCGTTCATTTATAACTGTTCATTTCATTCATTCTTTTCCTCGAGAATCAAGGTGACTGCTCATTCGTTCAGTATCTCTTCTTCAAAAATTGAACTGACTGTTCATTCGTTTACTTTCTTTGACTAAACATTCATTCATCTTGGTATTTATTGTCTCTTATTTACTTTATTGTAAATAACAGGAATTCATGTCCCCTATACATCTGAGTTCTGATTATCTACATCAACAACTTGTCACGTCCCTATTACCTCTCAAAAGTTGTCTATTGTAAATAACAGTATTGCTAAAACTTTATATTCTACCACGTCTACATTACCTCTGAGCAGATATAATAAATATTGTTATTTTCTAAATCAAAAAATATATCATGTCCAGTACCTCTGAATATATTTTCTATTCGATTACTTATATCTATAACAAGATATGTAACAAGTAATGGAACCACACAAAAAGTTTCTCGTTTTATTTCTATTTTAAAAAGAAATACATTGTATTAAAAAGGCAACAAATTTTGCTTATTATACTCTGAAGGGTAAGTAATAAGTTCTTCAATTTGTTTCTTCAAAACTTGAACTCTTTCATTACGAGAATCTAGCACTCGCTGTCTGGCTTCAACTCTTCCTGATTCAGGATCAAATGGTTGCAGAGCAGCAGTTTGACGTGCTAGTTCTTCATTCTGTAGACGTTGAAATTCTTTCTTGATGCTTCAAAGCATCTATTTGATTTGCAATAGTTTGGTGCAACTGATTTTCTTGCTCCAAATTCTGCTTGACAGTCTGGAGTTCTGCGAGAAGTTGAGCAATTTTAGCCTCTAAATCAGCAGCCTTTTTCTCTTCCTCTGCAGCTTTAGTCTTGTGACACTCAGCAATAACAGTTGCATCAGCGATTTGGATGTCTAATTCGGAGGATTGTCTAGTGAAAGCCAGCAAAAATGCCTCAAAATTAGCTTTACTAGTTTCTGCTTCTTGGGCCATAGCCTCATATTTTGTGTTTATTAGTTGCTCTATATCTCCTCTTTTTAGCTCTTTTTAAGCTTTAATTGAGCTCTCCAGCTCATCCAAAAGGTGCTCCAAAAATGTAGCATGAGCCGTCTCCTTGGCTTCGGATACCTCTAATCAAGAATGTAGAGGAAGTTCTGATGGTACTAAAAGGAACATCTTCTCTCTCTATTACTCTATGAACTAGGGACTCCAGAGACGTAAAGAAAACTTTTGTGAAGGAGGCCACCATGAACTTATTAGTTGCCAGGGCTCTTGGAGTGGCTACTATGTCCGCTGGAGTCTTTACAGTTTTAGTAGGTGGAGGCACTTCGTATCGAGCACTAATATGAGAAGAGCTTCCCTCCCCTGCTACGGTCCCTGTAGGTTCTTCTGCAAATAACATATGTCATTTATATTAATAAAATATAATGCTGAAGGCGCTACGACAAATAGATCATGCTTAGAAATTTACCTGAGCTGGGTACATCACGAGGAGTCTCAAGAGGTTTGACTGTCTCTGACTGAAGCTTCGACAAGGTTTCTGTAGACATAGCTTGACTACTGCCTGCTCCTGATTCAGTCTGAAGTTGCAGAGTTATTGGAGTTTGAATTACTAATCCTGCTGCCACTCCAGATGTCTCAGATTTCTCAGTGGTTATAGGTTCATCGATCTCAGGAGGATTGATCTGTTCGTCATTGATAACCACAATATCCTCATCTTCAGCAGTTGAAGGCTCTTCATCAACTGTGTGTTCCTGAGATGATGGTGCACTCACTAAAGTTTGTTTTTCTTCAGTGATGTTATTCCAATCATCATCATATGTTTCATCACCAAAGTCACAACCAGCTAAAGCCTCAATCATTGCCTCTTCAGAATGAGTAGACTCTTGAGCTTTTGGAGTATCTTGTGGAGGCGAAACCTTCTCTAGAGAGGTGGCCTCCGGACTCATGGGAGTTGGAGATGGAACTGTTATCCCCACAGCAGCATGTACATTTGTGGGAATATGTACAGTCCTAGTCTCTAATCTTGAAGCTTCTGCACTGGTAGTAGAGGGCTGGACATCTGCTGAAGTAACTAATACAAAGAAAGAGATCAGTTTATATACATCTTTGACAAAGAAATTGATATATTAGGGTATAAATTTTGATATTACCTGCTTGAGATGGTATCTCTTCAGTGATTACCAACTTCCTCCTGACCTCTCTGTGAGATGATGCGGCCGGCTCTTCAGTAGCTCCGGTATGATCGTCCTCTGGATTGATCAAAGAGGTAGATGTTCCTACTTTTGAGACTCTCTCTTGCTTCTGAATAGAAAAAGGAGTGATTTCCTTCTCCCCAGAGGAAGAACTGAGAAGTATCTGTTTTGACTGAGAACGAGTCGTTCTTGTAGTCGTTGGTTCATTTATAACTAGTGATGTTCTTCTCTTCTTCCCTGGAGCCCAGAGTCGGATCTAATATCCTGCTGAGGACGGGCCGTCATCTCCTTAGTCTTTCTATTCTTTAGACCCTTAGCAGGGGATTTCTCTTTCCGCCCCTTTATGGATACATCCAGAGGATCTTAAACTTGATCAGCATAGTTTATTAAAATTGATGCCTCTAGTGGTGGATCTGCAAGATCTTTGTCTTCTGTATCCCGAAAAGAGTGATTAGTGTATTTTCCTTGTTTGGATCTCTTTTCAGTTGTGAAGCTATGTGCGGGATGGAAGTTTTCAGCAAATATATTTGTTGAAGTATAGAAGTTTGCGTATGTATATAACATATAGGCCTTGTGGAAGATCATAAGGCATGGAAAACATAGCTTTTGTACCCCGGGCGTTGTAATAACTCCACGCTCTAGCCCCATTGATGAGGTAACCCTTGGCCTGTAGGCAAGTGGTGGTGTTACCCATATGAAGCTGATCATATCCGAACTGCCGTGCAAATCTACTCGGCAAGTACGGTTCCAGATAGCACTCTTCCTCGAACCTGTAAACCAGATGGGAGGGACGGATCGTCTGCAGCCACAAAAAGATGGGTGGACTTAAGCGGAGTTGTTCTGCGATCAAGTCCATCATTTAGGGAGACATAGCTTCATATCCATGAGGAGGCCCAATGCATTGAAAACTCCATCTTGATCCACGGTTCAAAGCAAATCTATACTCTGAAAGAGTCGTATATTGCCGGTGAGCACTGGAAAAGCGTCTGATGAAGTCTCCGTCAACAGCTCCCATATCAGGGTTTATTAGACAAGGATGGTGGAGCAATAGCCATCCGAACAGGTAGGTGTATGGCATCTCAGTACGAGAGAAATCTTGCCTCGCCGCTTTGTCGTTCAGCATCGTCTATACAAAAGAATGCAGTCCTGCGTTCAAGCGACAAGTCATGGCTGATAAAAGATCTATCTTGTATCCGAAGACAAGACGTGTTGCAGCAAACAAGATGCCTCGATGGAATCGATCGACTGTACTGGCTCCTGGGACTATAAAGTGTCGTAGCCATAAAGATAGAAAACCTGCTAGCTGGGCTTCTTGAGACATAGGTTTGTAACCTTGTCTAAGGTAACTCTGGAGAGTGTCACCAGCCTTGAACGGATGAAAATCCTTATCCAGTGTGACATCTCCGTGATCATGTTGCTCCATCAAATATTGCATATCGCTCTGATCAAAGGGTTCAAACAAATGTGGAGCACAGGCTTGGCTTTCAAGTGGCTTGTCCTCCCGTGCATGACCCAAGAAAAGATACGACATCCACTTGGTGGTGTAACAAGTCCCTGCAGTGGCGCTTTTGTAGTAGAGCGAGCAGATCTTATAGTGACACAGTAATTCCTGGAAAACTGCGATCATCTGAGGGTTCTTCTCTGCCATAGCATCCAACTCATCGTTTGTAGGCACACACTCTTCGTAGGGATTATCACCCATTGGTAGGTGATAGAGATATTCCATCTCATGAAGAGCAAACCCTATTTCTCTATGGGGAGTCATGAAAGTCCCAGTGCTTTTGTTATACCTCTCTACTAGAGCCAAGAACATGTGAGCGTTCGGGCGAATGCCATATACTGTAGTACATATAGCATTGTAGAGACCCAGATCGAGGAGCTTGTCCTTGAATTGCTCCAAAATCCAAATACACAAGCTGCTCCAGCGCTTCATATCTGGGTTAACCAGACCTGTCATACGCATAGCGCAGTCTGGATATCTTCCTTCGACTTTTGCAAAAGTATTGGCAAAAATGGATATTCTGACTGGAAGAAGCAGGAAGGAATCCTCGGGAGGGATGCACTTCGCCTCAAACCTCTTAAATGTGTACTATACTTTTCAGAGGTACTATAAAAAAGGTCCATGTTCTTCAGACCCAGTTTATAATAGATTCTGCCGACTCTTGCCGGCTGAATAGGAGTCAGATCCCAAGACATTCTTCTGGGATAACTGGCAAAAGCGTATTGGAATAACGCCATAGACCTTGATATCTCTGTGAGATATATGACTTTATCCTCTTTTGTGAAAATTCTCTGCTCTTTTCTGGTCTTAGGCTAGGAGGTCCTCTTGATGGCATCCCCGAATAAAAAGGCAGGTTTCTTATGGACCACAGTATCTAGACTTTCAAGAGGCTCTCCGTTCATTAAGTTCAACAGAGTCTGGTTCTCTTGAGCCATGAAGAGAGTTCTTTGTGCTTCAGGACCGTCGTACTGAGGAAATATGACATGAGACAAATTCTTTTTGTACTCCGGGACATTGAATGCTGAAGCAAATCTTTCAGCATTAGGGTCTTCCCTAAGATCAACTACAAAGAAATACATGAACAAAAAAGTTAGAGGCAACAAGAATGTGCAAACTTTATAAAGAGTAAAACAATTAAGTTGGACAAACTATTAAGTTGCACAAGTATCTTAGGTTGCGCCAACAACTGAGTTGCGCCACATCTTGAGTTGCACAACATCTTAGGTTGCGCAACAATTGAGCTGCGCCACATCCTGAGTTGCGCAACAACTTGTGTTGCGCAAAACTTAAGTTGCGCAACATCTCAGGTTGCGCCACATACTGGATTGTGCCTTAACTTAGTTATGAAATATTTTTTTGATTGCATAAAGATTAAGTTGTGCAATACGGTTCGTACGAACGAACAGTGCTCAAATAAAGCAACCACATCTTAAGAAAGAGTGGCACAAAGTTCGTGATGTGCTACACTCTACAAAGAGGGGCACAAGTCAATAAGAAGGTCATATTTGTTTCGAGGTTCGTCCTTGATCACCTTCCAATGCTGGGTTGGCCGTTTCTCGTCAAGAGGAGGGCGACGCATACTGTGGTGCGCAAGCCGACGGAACATGAGTCGATGGGGCGGCAACGCCCTTCCCTTTGTTGGCAGTGGTCTTCTTGGGGGCCATGATGTCGAAAGAGAATAGTTGGAGAAGAAGGTCGCAAGGATTCAAAGAAGATTAGAAGCAAATGTAAAGAGTTACAATCGTCTAATCAAGGGTTATTTATAGCCTAAAAGATAGAATCCTAATAGTCACCTTAAGTTGTGCATAGAAAATCGTAACGGTTTGCAACAGATTGCGCAAGTTAGGCGCAACTTGACTCAGTCATTGTCATGATTCAAAGTATTTTGAAGTTTTGTAAAATTTCAAAATTCAAAAATTTTGAAGGGGGTCTTGTAGAGCCTAAAAAATCAAGTTGTACCATGGTTTTATTACCCAGTAATTGAGTTGCACCACAGAAATCAAGTTGTGCCACTATTTTGAAGCTTAAAGGATCAAACTGCGCCACTGATTAGGTTGCGCCTGACAACAGACTGTGCCTAAATCATAGTGCGCCTAAGCCTACGTGGCGTCTGACATTAATAGCCATTATTGTCTGACAGCACTGACAGCTGACAGCACAATAAACGAAGAAAATCTCTTTGAATCTTTCAAAGCGTGCTGCTCGAGACAATTTTGACAGATGTCCTGTACACCTTACTGAGTTGGGCCTAGGCGCAATCTGAACGAACAACTTTTTCTGATACATTCAAAAGCTGCCACGTGCCTATACACTGAGTTATGTCTAGGCACAACCCAATCAGGCACAGTTTGTCTTGTTGATTGAAGCTCGTGCAACCTGATAATGTTTAGACAACTTATATTCTAAAGTAGGATGACGTGACGCACATGCCATTAGTCTCTCAAAATGTGTCCACTACTCTGTACATGACCATGCGCATCTCAATCACATGATAACACGCGTCTAAATACAGTTAGTATACGATTGAGTAACTGAATGAAAGTTGGCGCAACCTAAGGTTGGCGCAACCCAAAGTGGCGCAGTCCAGCCTCGTACACATCAGAATAACTGCTAAAACAATTATTTTCAGAACTCTATAAATAGAGTTTCCAATCATTGTTGAATGGACACAGAGATCAAGAACTCTTGTAAAATTGCTGCTGCATTCTCCAGAGGCTCTAGTCTTCAAGTTTACATAGTCCAAGGGATAAAGTGATCGTCTTCTAATCCGATTCCTACAGTTGTACTTCCCCAGAAATCATTGTACTCTTGTACTCTTTTCTTAGTTTGTAATCAAACTTTTATTTTTTGTAAACAGGTTGTAGGGGTAGTCTACCGTTTCGATGATTGGATATTGGCCGTGTTATGGTTGGGACACTTTACCTAACCTTGTGACTTTATGACAGATTTTATATTCAGTTTATATGGCATGTTCTTTATGTATCTTGTTACGTCCCTCTGAGGACCTGGTGATCTCTCCAGGTGTGTGCTTTGTGCCTTTTCGTAGGTGTTCTAGCCAGGACTGTGATCTTCTCTATTTCTTCGAAGTGGGTTGCTCTTGGTTCGTCTAGCCATTTTTTTGATCCTTTCCTTGTATATTTTCTTTCATCTAAAATAGTTTGTAGTGGATTTGTCTCCGCCCAACTACATGTACGAATGACAAATTCATAGTTGATTATATTATTATTCTTTATTTTGGTGGGTGAGATTTAGTTATCCTGGTTTATTGTATTTTATAGCTTATGTATACATACGGGGGTTCTATACATTGGAGTATACTTCGTATGTATACAGCTGGCATGTATATGTACTTAGTCCTCAATATTTTGGGTCTAGGGCGTTACATCAAGAACATGAACCATGTCCCGAATATCGTCAAGGACTACATTCCTGCAACTTCTTCTCGTACGTCCTGTTAGTGACCTCCGTGAACTCGTAATACAAAAGCGGTAGGTTACAAATCCATCCCGTCCAGTGTCGGACCAACAACATCATTACAATCACCACCCTAAAGTTGTCATCAAATACTGCTGTCAGTCAGCCAAGCGGTCCGTCTTTGACCATTTGAATTATGTTTAGACTCCTGAAACAATCTTAGTGGATGAAGATGAATTACTCTATGCTCCTGTCAACATGGCATCTCGAAGCACTGGGGATAGAAAACGTCCACGACGTAATACATCCCGCAATCCCAGTCAACAGTACTTAGCTCGGATTCATGAATCCGGTGAAGGAGTTTACCAATATACTAGATCAAGAAGCCGAGAAATAATTAGTCAAAGGAATCTTCTTTTTGACCAAGACACAATCGGTCAAAAGAATCTTCTTAATTCTAACCTAGATTCTTTCAGTCAAAAAGACATCCCTACCACTCATTCTAGGGGTGGTTCTTTATATAACTTTGATGCTGACAGTAAAAGCTCTGAAAGGACCATCCTCTCTACTAGCTCGTCTTTAAAGGTTAGAGAAGTGACTGCTTATGCCGTCACAGAAGATCAAGATACTTCCAGTTCTAACAGTCAAGAGCAGAGAATCGTTACTTTGGAGGCTAGTTTGAAGAACATAGCTGAGATGATGACAGGCATGCATGTTGTGATCATGGCACAACATACAGTTCCACCGGTCATAAATCTGATTCTGACTCAGGAACTTGTGACTACATCAGCTCCCATCAATATTGATCTGGGGGTACAGTCTCCTCATACCGCTTCCATTCTTGCGCAGGCTATTCCAAGTCAATCTGGTACCGGGGGTGGTACCTATCATGCAGTACCCCCTCCTAACCTATCAAATCAATCCACTCCTCCATAATCAACGGGAGATACCAATGAGGCCGTAAAATTTTTACGTACTCAATTTGAAGCTTTCAAACAGAAGGATAGCCTGCAGAAGCTTGGGATCAAACAACCCTATCTCATAGAATGGAAAGAGGTCCAATTTCCTTCCAAATACAACCCCCTACTATTATGCTATTTGATGGCAACACGTCTCCAAGTCAATACCTCAATCACTTTGAAGTAATGACTGATCAACTTCAACCAAATAATGCTCTTCTTACTAGAGTATTTGTCGGTTGTTTAGCTGGTGTAGCATATGACTGGTATCCTAGTTTACCAGATGGTTGTATAACCTCTTTCCCTGGCTTCAAGCAAATGTTCTTGGAACAATTTTATGAGAGAACCAACGACATGACTATGTCTGTGTCACTTCTCGTACCCAGAATACGTAATTTTAATACATGTACTACTTTAATATGTTTATTTAATATTTATCATGTATTGCCATGTAATTAAACCCCTTTAATTTCATGTTAATTAATTTTCTGCAATTTTATTTCTGTATTTTATTTTCTGCTTTCATACTCTGCTTTAGCTTTACTTTGGTTTCGGCTTGGATTGGTTTAGTTAAGTTGGTCCATCATGAACCGAAACAAACCCCCACCTACCACCACCTCTTCCATTTAAAGTCCATCCCCTTCTCTCTCTTTATTACTTCACCATTAATCTTCTTCTTCCTCATAACTCTTCTCCACCTACTCCGTCGCCAAGGCAAGTGCCAAACTTGCTTCATGATAGAATCCCAGTTTTATTGTTCCATCATCTTCCTTACTAAATCTTAAGCCTCTTTAGTACTTAGCATTTTCAATTTCCATGGTTTATTTCTTGTAGATCTAAGTTTAATACATTTTCAGATTTCTTAGGTTTTGATCTAGTAACTTTATTATTTTCAAGTTTTGATGGTTCCATGTTGTAGAGAATTTCGTTCTACCCTATTTTGACCTATGGAAGTTCAGATTTGGGCCTAGAACGAAGGATTTAGAGAGCTTGGAAGCAATGGTTTCCATAGTTCTGTCCTTAGAAATTCGGAGAAGAGGAACAGATTCTGGCCGCATGACAGTGCTTGACCGCATGAGTCCTCATGCGGCAATTCATCCCGGCCGCATGAGCTTAGTCAGCAGCATGGGCTTAGTCAGCCGCATGGACTTAGTCGGCCGCATGGCACTGTTCAGCCGCATGACTGAGCCTGAACCCGCCTGCCGCATGAGGGTCATTCCCGCAGCCGCATGTGAACTATCTTAGCCGCATCACTGCATATCATCTTAGTCGCATAGGATTTCTTTCTTGCCGCAGCTTAGCATTATGAGACTTCTATAAATCTAGCCGCATGGATTCGGTTTCACCCACAGCCGCATGGCGCTGATCATTTCCAGCCGCATGGCGCTGATCATTCCCAGCCGCATAGCGCTGATTCTTCTAAGCCGCATGGCGCTGCATAACTTATCTGACGCATAAAGTTTTACTAAGTTGGCCGCATGAAACTATTCTGTTCCGGCCGTATGGAATCATCCTTGCCTAGCCGCATGAAACCCATTCATCCACGGTCGTATGAAAACCAAGTTTCGCGAGCCGCATGACTCTGACCCCAGTGTCTTTTCTCCTGATCCTTGCTCCAAATTGATATTGATTGACATTTATTAGCATTAATTATTAACATTGATTGACAGGGATTGTCATCTTAATTTAAATAATTGATCATGCGTTCCTAGTTGGAACTAAGAGACTGGCTGGTCGTCTTATTGAATTGAATGAATGAGATACGTTCATATTAACTATGAACTATTGCAATCGACTGGCTAATCCCGAATATTGGCATACAAGCACATGCAGGCTTCAATTTATTTATTTATTTATTTATTTATTTTCTACAACAACAGCATGTGTACTTTATGGTCAAGGCATGATTATTCCGTGGGTAGTTTTGATTGTTGCATTACGCTATGT
Source organism: Iris pallida (assembly GCA_029216955.1). Lineage (NCBI taxonomy): Eukaryota > Viridiplantae > Streptophyta > Magnoliopsida > Asparagales > Iridaceae > Iris > Iris pallida. Next base: position 7,059,055 of record JANAVB010008198.1, on the reverse strand, counting down.
AAGACCTACAACCTAACCGCACGGGTATCGTTGTAAAGTTATGCATATCGTATCCCGTACACAGGTACTCATTCTGAATGACCATGATCCACGGCATGAAATTTCTCTAAAAGTAGAGACTATTGAGTTAAATAAAATAATGATTGTATGGAGAGAATGGATTCCCGAGTTCTTACATGGCAGCCCTCTTGGGACTAGTAGCACCCGACAGGCCGGCTGGTCCCCACAGATACTGCAAATCTGCCACACGGGCAGGGAGCGTTATCTGGTTATATTATTTATTATATATTGTATATTGATGACGGGCGTCCCGCTGGGACTCGTCTAATTCATGATTGGCGTAATTGATTGACTGGGTAAACTAGCCTTGCTTGCACATAGTAAGAACTGAGGAATCCCTAGTGCATAATTCCAGAATAACTTGAAACTCACAGTAGCAAGCCGTAGTAGTTGCATGACCGTTAAAAATTGATTTGTTTGTGTACTGTCTCTACTCTGATGACTAACTAAGATGATCGGAATATCAGGACATGATGGGTCAACTTCTGTCCTTGTTTGGTTGGGAGGTTGGTTCGAAGTGTCGTGATGTGATGTGAATCCCAGTAGCCAGCAGAGATCTATTTATTATGTTTCCTATTTCTGGTTTTATTCCTCATTTCGTGCTCCCTTGCGGTACTTGCTATTAGAGGTCTAACCTCTCTGGTTTTGCATGGCCAGATTTAGAGCCGGTCCCCGAGGATCCAACTTACTTCTACATCCAAGATGGTCAACACTAGAAGGATGATCGCAGGAGGACTCGAGTGGGTTTCTTACTTCCCCGCTCGTTTTGTTATCTACTTTATACCTTGCCATTTGGCACCGACATGTTAGTCGGATTGTCTTGTACTTACTTTTGCATAATTGTAACTAAAAGTCAGGCTGCAGCTGATAAACAATTGTGTATACTTTGCTACATTATCTGGCTATGTTTTATAAAGCCAGATGTCAAGAACATTTTGACTGAGCGTTTGGGACGCCTTACTGTTTCATCTTACATGTTCTCTATTTCTGTTTCTTGTTGAACGATTGAGACAATAGATGTAAAGTGACCATAGAAAGACTTTTATGTAGTATGCACCTCATCGTCTTGTTAGACAGCATTGATCGTATTATACGGTATTCATCTACCCGTAATACGTAGCTGGCTGAGTCATTCTCCCGCTCTCCAGTATTCTGGTTCTGGGGCATGACAAGGTTTTAGTGGTGGCCCATGTAGGTCTGATTTTAGACTTGTGGGGTGTTTTGATTTATAGGATGTCTCAATCACACATGTTCCCCCTTGATCTCATGATTCGTTGATTCTCAAACTCCAGCTTGACATTCTGGTATCCCTTGACTTCATTGATCCTTCATGTCCGGTCGTTTGATTGTTCTCTTGTCCCTTTTCTTTGGGGCACTTCGTCTGCACCTGTCAGAGCTGGACAGCAACAACAAGGGCAACATGGGCAACCTAACCATGTTGGTCAGCAGCAAGGGCCAGTACTACCTCAAGAGACTATCCAGGAAGAAGTGATAGTGGAACCAGCAGTTGGACCGCAGTATTCGGAGGTTCCTACACCACCCATAGTTCCGCCTACCCCTATGGAAGTGGACACCCCGCCCCTTCTAGAGATCATGAGAGGAATGATGGCTACCCAACAACATCAAATGTTAGCCCAGCAGCGCATGCACGCTCAGTTACAAGAGCAGAATATACTACTCAACCAAGGATTACAGACGGCGTTAGAAAGAGGGACGAGGCCAGATTCAGGAGCATCAACCAGGTTTTGCAAGTACAACCCCCGTCGTTTTGAAGGCACGGAGGATGTCATCTCAGCAGATGTGTGGCTTAAGAATATTGAGGCTATTCTGACAGCAGCTAAGGTGCCGGCAGAAGAACGTGTGGATCACATGAAGTTGTTACTTCAGGATCTCGCACGAGATTGGTGGGAATCAGATGAAGTAGGTATCAGACGTCCCATTGCTTGGGACGATTTCACACAAGATTCAAGACAAAGTACTATGGAGTAGTGGCGCAGTTCGAGATGCAACAGAAGTTTATCATCCTCAAACAGGCCGGCAAGACGGTAGATGCTTATGCAGCGGAGTTCTGCAGATTGAGTAGGTTTGCCCCAGAGATGGTAGCGACGGAGCGCCAGAGGGCGATGAGGTTCCAGCAAGGGTTTCATCTTAAGCTCTTGCAATTAATAGAGGGGCACAATTACCAGACTTTCGATGAAGTGTTGACGGCAACTCGAAGGCATGAGATCACCATTCAGAGGATCACGGCAAGGACTGGGGGTCAGAAGAGATCCCATGGTCAGATTGAAGGAGGAGGGGGAGCAGCACCCCGAACGACAGCACCATCCCTTGGCGTTCGTATCCACTATGTGGCGATACGAGGGCCAGTACCACAACCCAGGCAGTAGCAGCAACAACCGAGGAAGAACCAGCAACCCCCAGCGGGCTGCACTTATTGTGGGAAGATGGGGCACACTAGAGATGTGTGTCGGGCATTGAACGGACTGTGTTTGATATATGGAAATCCAGATCATCGGGTTACCACCTGTCCCTTAAATACGAGGTCAGGAGGACTAGTGCAGCAATTTCCTGCTCTGCCAGCACCAAGGGCAGGACAGTATCGAGGACCAGCGGTAGCAGTGAGACCGTTGGCACAGCGCCCGTTAATGCCGCAGGCTCAGATGTTTCGGCAGCAGGGACCGCCGATGCAGCAACACCAGCATAGACCACCCCAACATCATCAAGGAAGGGGCCAGCAACAGTACCAGGCTAGGCCGCAACATGGGAACCAACAAGGAGGTCGAGGGCAGGCATTCACTCTGTCATTGGAAGAGACATTAGCATCGGGAGATGTCGTGGCAGGTAACATTCTCGTCGCCTCATATCCCTCAGTAGCATTGTTTGATTCGGGAGCATCACACTCATTTATATCTGTAAAATTTACGACACGGCTAGGAATGGAGTTCGAGGCATTGCCAGGGAGGTTGAATATACTCACTGACAATGGACTCGTAGGGGTTAGTAGAGTTATTCTAGCGTATAGCGTTGTAGTTTGCGGGCATTCCTTACCCGTCCAGTTGATAGAATTTCCTGTTGGAAATTTCGACGTTATCTTAGGCATGGACTGGCTGAAAGATAGTCATGCGACAATAGATTGTCGTAGAGGAAGTGTATCTTTTGATATTCTAGGCATAAAGAGATTCACCTTAGTCAGATCAGAGGCGACTCAACAAGAGAAGGGGGTAGTGACGGCAATAGAAAAAGTTCAGGTTCCGAAGGTAGTTGAAGAATTTCTAGACGTATTTTCCGAAGAACTTCCCGGTCAGCCACCGGTTAGAGATATTGAGTTCAGTATAGAATTAGCACCTGGAACTAAACCGATATCAGATCGAGTTTACAGAATGACGGATTCAGAACAAGTCAAGGTATATCAGCACATAGAGGAACTGAAGGAGAAGATGTTTATCCAAGCTAGCATATCGCCATGGGCAGCACCAGTGGTACTTGTGGAGAAGAAGGATGGATCATCCAGATTGTGCATTGACTATAGGAAGCTTAACGCGGCAACAGTAAAGAACAAGTACCCACTACCAAGGATCAAGACTTGTTTGATCAGTTGAGCAGGGCTAGAGTTTTCTCCAAGATAGATCTTCGGTCAGGTTATCATCAAGTGAGGGTTCGGAAGGAGAATATTCCCAAGACAGCGTTCTGGTCAAAGTATAGGCATTATGAATTCTTGGTAATGCCGTTTGGTTTGACCAATGCTCCAGCAATATTCATAGATTTTATGAACCGCATCTTTATGCCGTACTTAGATCAGTTTGTCGTAGTATTTCTCGACGACATTCTTGTATACTCTGCTAGTGAAGAGGAGCATGAAGACCACCTCAGGAAAGTGTTGCAGGTTCTGAGGGAGAACCAGTTGTATGCCAAGCTCAGCAAGTGTGAGTTCTGGACGGATCACATTTCATTTTTGGGTCATATCATATCAGGAGCTGGAGTAGCAGTGGATCCCAAGAAGTTAGAAGCAGTAGAGAGTTGGCCAGTACCCAAGACCGTAGCTGATGTACGGAGTTTCTTGGGATTGGCAGGATATTACAGAAGGTTTATATCAGGTTTTACAAGACTCTCAGCACCCATGACCCGCTTGACACGGAAGGATGTGCCATTCGTCTGGTCGGCAGAATGCCAGGCATCGTTTGAGAATCTGAAGCAGAAGTTGATATCAGCGCCTATTTTTACATTGCCAGTTGGACCCGGAGGTTTTACAGTATATTGCGATGCGTCAGGTAAAGGACTTGGGTGCGTCCTCATGCAGCACGGGAAGGTGATAGCATATGCATCTAGGCAGCTTCGAGACCACGAAAAGAATTACCCAACTTATGATTTGGGGTTGGCGGCAGTAGTATTTGCTTTGAAGCTATGGAGGCATTACTTATATGGTGATCGAGTGGACATGTACACAGACCATAAAAGTCTGAAGTACATCTTTACTCAGAAGGAGCTGAATATGAGGCAGAGAAGATGGTTAGAACTGATCAAGGATTACGATGTTGAGCTTCAGTATCATCCGGGCAAGGCTAATGTGGTAGCAGACGCTCTTAGCAGGAGAGGCGGCACATTTATGTTGACAACTCAGAAGCACATTTTAGAAGACCTCCAGGAAATGGACATAGAAGTTATACTTCCTAGTGATGTAGGAATTCTGGCAAGTTTACAAGTCCAATTTGACTTGGTAGATAGGATCAAGGTAGCTCAGGCACAGGATCCAAGGATTCAGAAGCTTAGGGCAGAGTGTGAGTCAGGGCTCAAGAAGGAGATGCAAATCCACGAAGACGGTACACTTAGGTTTGGATCACGTCTATGTGTACCCAGTGGAGATATTAGACAGGAAGTTATGGCACAAGCTCACAGTTTCCAGTATTCTATACATCCTGGAGGGACCAAGATGTACCAGGATATCAAGCAACACTTCTGGTGGAATGGAATAAAGAGGGAGATAGCTAGATTTGTTTCCCGTTGCTTGATATGTCAGCAAGTGAAGGAAGAGCAGCAGAGGCCAGCTGGATTATTACAACCGCTTCCTATCCCAGAATGGAAGTGGGAGCACATCACAATAGACTTTGTGACCGGTTTACCGAGATCGCCAAGTGGTAAAGATGCTATTTGGGTGATAGTGGACCGACTTACAAAGGTAGCACATTTTTTTCCTTTCAGAGTAGGGTAATCTACAGAAAAGTTGGCAGAGTTGTATATGCAACAGATAGTCAGGCAGCATGGAGTCCCTGTCAGTATTGTGTCAGATAGAGATACCCATTTCATATCACATTTTTGGAAGAGCTTACATCATAGTCTGGGCACCAAGTTAAGATTTAGCATGGCTTACCATCCACAGACGGACGGGCAATCAGAAAGGATAATTCAGACTTTGGAAGATATGTTGCGAGCTGCACCCTAGATTTTGGAGGGTCTTGGGAGAGCCACTTACACTTAGTCGAATTCTCATATAACAACAGTTACCAAGCTAGTATCCAGATGGCGCTATTTGAGGCACTATATGGTAAGAAGTGTAGGTTGCCACTAGCATAGGATGATATCGGGGAGAGAAACATGTTAGGTCCAGAGATGATTGTTCAAACAGTTGAATTGGTTAAAGGACTTAGAGAGCGACTCCGAGTTACGCAAGATAGGCATCGTCATTGGGCGGACCAGCATCGTAGGTCGCTAGAGTTTTCTGTTGGGGACCACGTGTTCCTATGGATCTCACCTACCCGTGGGGTCATTAGATTTGGCGTTCGCGGAAAGTTGAGTCTGCGATACGTAGGACCATTCGTTATTTTTGATAGGGTAGGCGATGTTGCTTATCGTTTGTCCCTTCCACCTTCGTTATGAGAGGTGCATGATGTGTTTCATGTATCTCAGCTGTGAAGGTATGTATCGGACCCAAGCCATATCCTTGATCATTCTGAGCTGGTTGTTGGTACCAACCTGTCTTACGAGGAGCAGCCTGTGTCCATCTTGGACCGAAAAGAGAAGATACTCAAGAACCGAATAATTAGCCTTGTCCGGGTTGCTTGGGGTCATCACTCATTAGAAAAGTCAATGTGGGAACGTGAGGATGTTACCCGATCACGGTATCCACATCTGTTTGACTCATAAGGTATATTTCTTTCCGTGTACCTTGATTGTCTTGATCCCTCATGCTTGTCACCGTATGGATAGAACTACGTGATATCATAGATTGTTAATATAGATATGTTATCTGCTAGTTAACATTAAAGAATGATTGCTTGCTCAAGTTTCTTGTACCTAGATTAGCTTAGCTTTGATATTCCTATCCGGCTTGGATTTGGAATTCCGAGAACAGAATTTTTCTAAGGAGGGTAGAGATGTCACTTCCCGTTTCCAGAATACGTAATTTTAATACATGTAATGCTTTAATATGTTTATTTAATATTTATCATGTATTGCCCTGTAATTAAACCCCTTTAATTTCATGTTAATTAATTTTTTGTAATTTTATTTCTGCATTTTATTTTCGGCTTTCATACTCTGTTTTAGCTTTACTTTGGATTCGGCTTGGATTGGTTTAGTTAAGTTGGTCCATCATGAACCGAAACAAACCCCCACCTACCACCACATCTTCCATTTAAAGCCCATCCCCTTTTCTCTCTTCATTACTTCACCATTAATCTTCTTCTTCCTCATAACTCTTCTCCACCTACTCCGTCGCCAAGGCAAGTGCCAAACTTGCTTCATGATGGAATTCCAGTTTTATTGTTTCATCATCTTCCTTACTAAATTTTAAGCCTCTTTAGTACTTAGCATTTTCAATTTCCATAGTTTATTTCTTGTAGATCTAAGTTTAATGCATTTTCGGATTTCTTAGGTTTTGATCTAGTAACTTTGTTATTTTTCAAGTTTTGATGGTTCCATGTTGTAGAGAATTTCGTTCTACCCCATTTTGACCTATGGAAGTTCAGATTTGGGCCTAGAACGAAGGATTTAGAGAGCTTGGAAGCAATGGTTTCCATGGTTCTGTCCTTAGAAATTCGGAGAAGAGGAACAGATTCTGGCCGCATGACAGTGCTTGACCGCATGAGTCCTCATGCGGCAATTCATCCCGGCCGCATGAGCTTAGTCAGCCGCATGGGCTTAGTTAGCCGCATGGACTTAGTCGGCCGTATGGCACTGTTCAGCTGCATGACTGAGCCTGAACCCGCCTGCCGCATGAGGGTCATTCCCGCAGCCGCATGTGAACTATCTTAGCCGCATCACTGTATATCATCTTAGCCGCATAGGATTTCTTTCTTGCCGCAGCTTCGCATTATGGGACTTGTATAAATCTAGCCGCATGGATTCGGTTTCACCCACAGCCGCATGGCACTGATCATTTTCAGCCGCATGGCGCTGATCATTTCCAGCCGCATGGCGCTGATCATTCCCAGCTGCATGGCGCTGATTCTTCTCAGCCGCATTGCGCTGCATAACTTATCTGCCGCATAAAGTTTTACTAAGTTGGCCGCATGAGACTATTCTGTTCCGGCCGTATGGAATCATCTTTGCCAAGCCGCATGAAACCCATTCATCCACGGCCGCATGAAACCCAAGTTTCGCGAGCCACATGACTCTGACCCCAATGTCTTTTCGCCTGATCCTTGCTCCAAATTGACATTGATTAACATTGATTGACATTTATTAGCATTAATTATTAACATTGATTGATAGGGATTGTCATCTTAATTTAAATAATTGATCATGCGTTCCTAGTTAGAACTAAGAGACTGGCTGGTCGTCTTATTGAATTGAATGAATGAGACACGTTCATATTAACTATGAACTATTACAATCGACTGGCTAATCCCGAATATTGGCATACAGGCACATGCTGGCTTCAATTTATTTATTTATTTATTTAATTATTTTCTATAACAGTAGCATGTGTACTTTATGGTCAAGGCATGATTATTCCGTGGGTAGTTTTGATTGTTGCATTACGCTATGTAAGACCTACAACCTAATCGCACGGGTATCGTTGTAGAGTTATGCATATCGTATCCCGTACACAAGTACTCATTCTGAATGACCATGATCCACGGCATGGAATTTCACTCAACGTAGAGACTATTAAGTTAAATAAAATAATGATTGCATGGAGAGAATAGATTCCCGAGTTCTTACATGGCAGCCCTCTTGGGACTAGTAGTACCCGACAGGCCGGCTGGTCCCCACAAATACTGCAAATCTGCCACACAGGCAGGGAGCGGTATCTGGTTATATTATTTATTGTATATTGTATATTGAGGACGGGCGTCCCACTAGGACTCGTCTAATTCATGATTGGCACAATTGATTGACGGGGTAAACTAGCCTTGCTTGCACATAGTAAGAACTGAGGAATCCCTAGTGCATAATTCCAGGATAACTTGGAACTCACAGTAGCAAGCCGTAGTAGTTGTATGGCCGTTAAAAATTTATTTGTTTGTGTACTGTCTCTACTCTGATGACTAACTAAGATGATCGGAATATCAGGACATGACGGGTCAACTTCTGTCCTTGTTTGGTTGGGAGGTTGGTTCGAAGTATCGTGATATGATGTGAATCCCAGTAGCCAGCAGAGATCTATTTATTATGTTTCCTATTTCTGGTTTTATTCCTCATATCGTGCTCCCTTGCGGTACTTGCTATTAGAGGTCTAACCTCTCTGGTTTTGCATGGCCAGATTTAGAGCCGGTCCCCGAGGATCCAACTTACTTCTACCTCCAAGATGGTCAACACTAGAGGGATGATCGCAGGAGGACTCGAGTGGGTTTCTTACTTCCCCGCTCATTTTGTTATCTACTTTATACCTTGCCGTTTGGCACCGACATGTTAGTCGGATTGTCTTGTACTTACTTTTGCATAATTGTAACTAAAAGTCAGGCTGCAGCTGATAAACAATTGTGTATACTTTGCTACATCATCTGGCTATGTTTTGTAAAGCCAGATGTCAAGAACATTTTGACTGAGCGTTTGGGACGCCTTACTGCTTTATCTTACATGTTCTCTATTTCTGTTTCTTGTTGAACGATTGAGACACTAGATGTGAAGTGACCATAGGAAGACTTTTATGTAGTATGCACCCACTCGTCTTGTTAGACAGCATTGATCGTATTATATGGTATTCATCTGCCCGTAATACGTAGCTGGCTGAGTCATTCCCCCGCTCTCCAGTATTCTGGTTCTGGGGCATGACAGTCTGCTTTCATCAAAATCAAACAACAACATAATGAAACTACTGAACGTTTTATTGAACGATTCTGCCGTGAAGCACTCAAAATGCCTCTCGGAACCCCAGATGCTTTGACTATAGATACTTGTAAATCAAACTTGTTGCCTATAATCAGCATGTGGACAGGATCAACACAATTCCAGGATTGGCCTTCCTTCATAGTGAATGCCAAAGCAGTAGAAGAGAGCGCTGAAAAGTTCAAGCAATTAGTATTCAAATGCCTAATCTTGACAAAGATGAGCACGCTACACCAAATAATAGTAGCCGTCAGAACAATCGCTAGAGCAAGGAGACTTTGGCCATTAATCTCAAAGACAAAGAAGCCCTAGCCATCAATATAAATTAGCCAACATCTACCCCAACATCACCACCACAACGGGCACCACGTCCGAACGAAGAATACTCTTTTGATGAAGATGATATCATGAGTATCTTTGATTGTCTCATCAAAAGCAATAAACTTCAACTGCCAGAACCAAAACGGCCAGATGAAGTTGGTAAGATTGACCATCCTAAATATTGTGTTTACCACGAGTTTATTGGACATCCCACTCGAGCATGCTATGTGCTCAAGGGTAAAATTTAGAAGATGGTCAATTCCGGTGCAATCACTCTCCAACAGGACGAGAAAACTGTAACGACTAATGTCATCTCTTTATAGTTTGGAGATTTTCCAGTTCAACTTGTGCAAGACGATGTCATCCCCATCCCGAGAACTACTATAGAGATTGTTAATCTTCACCTGCACGAACTGATGGTCTTGTTTCTCTGTCTACCGATAAAGGCAAAATTATATGGATCCACCCAGATTTAGTGGCGAACTTCGAAGCACCATCTTCTTCTACCAAGTCTAAGAAAGCTACTAAAAATAAATCATGTCATATGATTTCATTTGGTAAACATTGTCTTCCACCCCTAACTGCTACTTTCATCTCAGCAGCAGATAATCCTTCTTCTTCTTCCCCTGCTGAGACAATATTGTTAAAATCAGAAGCCAAATACCAATCAGTTTTCCATCTGTATAGTCCACAGTCTCGTGAATGAATGACGAAAATATGATATAATCTACAAAAGGCCTCTGGTTTGAACCATGGAAAGGGATCTCCTGGACCTCTTTTCCTATGTCTTTCTCACAACCAATCTAGGGTTGGTTTGGGTTACTGGACAAACTCTCCATCCCGCCAAAAGAAACCTTCCAGAAATAAGATTCAGGCAAAGAGTTGCAATATGGTGTCCTTTGAGGCTGTATCCGAAAAAGAAGTCTTAATTGGTACCAGGTTTAGGAAACCTTACCTAAGAGACTATTCATAAGGTCAAGAAAACCTTGCTCCAGTCCTGGAGGCTCCTCAAGCACCATCTTCTCCTGCTGCCAATGTTCCATCAGCTTCATCACCTCCAGTAGAGCCAACTCTTTCCAAGCTGACGACAGCTGACAAAGGAAAACATCCTGTCTATTTTGATAAAGTATTAAAGAAGACTCCAACTTTGGGACTCGAGAAGCCGTATAACTTTAATATACTGGCTCAGCTGGCTAATATCCCGGCTAGATTGTCAATTTTTGAGCTTCTTCGTCTTTCGAAGGAAACTCGAGAAACATTGAGTGAAGCTTTGATGCAAGTTGATACTTGTCTAACATTCTTCAAGAAGCAAGAGGAAGAGCCTATAACATGCCTTCATTGTCATAGTGTGATGAAGCTGATGCCAAATATCACCTTTACATAAGATGATATGCTGTTGGAAGATAATCGTCATGACCGACCCCTCTACTTCACGGGATATGTCGATACCATGAAGGTTGATCGCATTTTGATCGATCCAGGGTCTGTACTTAGCATCATGCCAAAGACTTTACTAGATAAATTGAATATTCATGTACATAATCTTTCAACAACCATCACGACAATCTTGGGATTCAATTCTGGAAGAAGTAAACCTTTGGGAAAGATCCGCCTGAAAGTCCAAATAGGCAATCTTCGTACAAAGTTTACTTTCTACGTGATCGATAATCATGGCTCTTACAATGCTTTGCTGGAAAGGCCCTTTCTGTATGAGCATAACATTGTACCATCCACTTTACATCAATGCTTCAAATATGTGGATGACAATGAAGAAGTCCAAAAGGAAGTAGCCGACCTAAATCCTTTTAGGGGCATTGAAGCATATTTTACGGACTCTCGGATGTACAAGGAGGAGTTCATGAAAGTTGTATTGGCGATGGATAGTGAGGAGGATCAGAAATATACTTCAAAAGATGTTCTCATGATCCCCGTCAAAGGACATGCTACTCGTCCCTCTTCTTCTCAGACATTGACTATACATCCTTCCTCTCATAACAAACAGCCTCCTGCTGTAGAAAGGGAACAAAGGGAGATCATCTCTTCTGAGCCTCTTATTATCGACCTTCGTCGTAACAAACTTCACCTTCTCCTTCTTCTTCTCCTCCTCTGGTCATCAACCTTACTAAGCCTTCTAATAAGGCTAAGAATCATGTTGTAAATGTTGATGCACAGATCAATAAAGTAGTATCTCCTTTACCGTATATTGATGTCCTTTATTCTACTCGATGTTATTTAAAAATGTTAGATAACTTCGAACCACTCACCATAGGAGCAGTTGAAGCTTCCCAAAACGAAGTATTGCTCGAGCCAATGCAGGAATCCTTCTTCTTAGTTCCTTTCATAAAGAAAGATGAACTTTTCATACTTTTTAGTAAAAAGAACGAAATAGAAGATCACGCCCGATAGTAAAAAAGAAAATCACGATAACGGAAGACTTCAACTACGTCATTATAGTCAGCAATCAAAAGATATCATTCAAAAGATGGGCTATAATTTTAAAGCTGGTCTCAATAGCGACAAAGGAAGGCAAACTCCTATTCATATTCCTTCTCCGAAAGGAAAATCACAACAATACTATAGCAAAACGAAACGGGGATTAGGTTATACTTTACCAATTCTGACTCCAGAAGCTTCCAAATCCGATGAGGAAGAATGATCTAACTCTTCTTATTCTGTCTCATGGGATTCAGACACCAGTGGAGGGCACGTCCATCGAGTGACTCTATCTTCCAATATGGTAACTGTTGAGTTCTCGAAAGATGACGGAGACTTTGCCGAAGCCTCTGAATCTGATCCTTGGGCACAAAGGATGGATACTCAATGGAAACTTCGCTTTGAGCAACGTGAGCCACCTACTGAATGTAGGACCGTTGAGCACCTCTAGGGGATGAATAGAGTGAGTGCAAGTGCAGCAGAAAATAATCACCAATTTAAAAATTAAACAAATAACTATGGCAGTAAGTAAGAGACATTAAATAAATATAGCAAGAGATAGAGAGATCAATCTCAGTGACACAGCGATATATACTGGTATCCCTCTGAGAGGACTAATCCAGTCTCGAGTACTCTTGCTCGATGTTAATCCACTAAGGCACAAGCTAATTGAGAGCTTGCAATCTCTTACAACACCGTGCTTGGTGACAAGTGCACGACCAACTTCACAATACCGTACTTGATGACGAGCGCACGACCGGCTCCACAACAGAGATAATTTCTGTACTCTGAACAACCTCTTTACAACTCTTGAGAACCAAAAGACTTTAGATCGAAACAGATATTACTGGCTTTTGGCTAAGAGTAGTGTAGGTGTAATATGAAAACTTTTGATTGGGTGAAAACACTTACTGAATAGAGAAGAGAAGATGAAGAAATGAATGAGCGATTTGAAATGAAAAACTCTATTCTATTTATAGGTGTTTTCTGAGACCGAACACGGGCAGAGTTCTGGCAGAGTTCTGATGCAAATATTTCGCATATGAACGTTATGTGCAGATTTAGAGGCAACAAATATTTGAATTTAAACAGACCGAACTCGAGAAGAGTTCAGACCGACTCGGTTTGAGTTCTGTCTAGGAAAATATTGAACATTTGTCAAATTCTGTTACAAAAATGGATTTGAACTTTTTGGTGGATGGAATATGAATAGGTAGGCTTTATAGAAGAGTGGACTAAGATTAACCTAAGCCAGTAGTACCTAGTCGATCTTACAATTTATATCCTAAACTCAATAAAGATAAAATACATAATAAATTGTAAAATGGCTCGGACTTGATTCCAATGAAAGTAAGCTTCAGACAAATAATTTACGTGCTTGATGATGCAGTAGTACGCTTGTTGATATTGATTTCACAAGTCCTGAAATGATTAGCAGAAGTTCGTATATTTTGTGTATTGACTTAAGTTCATGTCGACTATTAAAATCGGGTGTGACCATGGAATGGGCCAACAATCTCCCGTATTTTGATAATTGACAAACTTGAGTCTATACCAAAATATATCTAAAATAGAACAAATAAAATTACCTGAAAAAAATGATTGTGGGTTGTTTTTCTATGACTCTTTCTCCCCCTTTGTCAATAAAAAAATGGTTTTGGCTCCCCTGTAATGTGTTAAGCCAACAATGTTCATCAAACAGACAAAGTGATATTAAAGAGATAACAACATTTCCACACAGTGCAAAAATAACTAGTACTGATAGAGACTAAAAATGTCATGCATAAAAAGAAAGATACAATCATCATCATCACAAATGTGCTAATAAAATGTCTAACTGAAAAGTTTAGACATAAACAAAAAACTACATCATAGGTCATCATCTATCAGCCTTATCCACAATCCATCAGCTCAAGTCCGCATCACATAGGAGTGTCGTCACCGCCAGGAGCATCCGGAGGAAAATATGCAGCAGTAGGATAGAAGTGAGGGAAAGTCGTCTCATCTCCGAACCTGGGTCCTAGGAAGCCGGGGTGAGGAACAATAGTCACTGGATGTGATGGGTCATGGGAGAGACTCCAGTAGAGATCAGCAATGCCATTCTGCAACACCTGAGCCTGGGTGATGTGGCGGAACTCTGAGTCAAGATAGCTTTGATGACGTTGTGCAGAGAGGACAACAAAGTCATCAAAAAATTAATAAAATCCAGGGTCAAAACTCGGAGCAGGGGTTGGAGCAGCAGCATCAGGAGGAAGAGTCTCAGGGTCAGCATCTGGAGCAGGCTCAGCACCAGGAGGCAGAGGAGGAGTAGGGTATAGCCTAGACCTACTGAGCTGTATGACTGTGGGGGAATAAGAATAGGTTTGAAGATCGATTTGAAACCTTCAAAAAATAGAGGCCAAATACATGGGATAGACGAGGTTGCATCCTGCATTTCTGCAGTTCAGCATCCAAGCCATCATGGTCTTGGGAACAGAAAATAGAATGCCAAAGTGGATATGATACATGGCGGATAACTCCAAGAATGTAATCTCATCAGAGGATCCTTTCTTCGGAAGAAAAACAGAGAAAATAAACCTATGTAGTTCATAGAAGTTTTGGTTGAGATGTTTAGAAAAGACTCTTCTAGGAACAGGTCTGGGATGGCAACAAATTTGATTCTGGAAAAGTATTGCTATGGAAGTCTGATCTGTAAATGATCACTTTGTTCCTTGGACCATACGATGATGATGAAGATCACTGCTTGAAGATGAACAACCGAAAGAACTAAGTCACCAGAAAGGTATCGACGCACTTGGGCACTGATGGCAAGGCCGAATGCTTTCCTACTTTGCTTCACTCTGTTCTGAAAGAAAGGTTGAAGAAGAATGCTCTGGAGAATCAAAATCTCTGAGTTCTAATCTCTCTCTTTTCTCTCCTCATGTCTCTGTGTTATATGAGAAAAATAAGTCTATTTATAGACTTGGGCTCTTGTGCGTAAAAACTCAGCAAAAGTTTCGTCTTTACGCTAACAACTGCCACCCATGACCAAAGTCATCCTCTGTATACGTTGACACTAATCCCATCATTTCAGTAAGAATAGGATACACGTACACACGTTCTTCGAGATGTGTGGCATAAAAGCCATGTAGGCAAACCACGTTCCAAATTGGTGAAGAAGAATAGGGAGTAAAAACAACCCCAATATACTCTGAGCGTAAAGTAGTAGACTAGGCGTAAAATGGCCCTGACATGGACTTTCCGCGTAAAGTGGTTGTTAAATAACCTTGAGCGTAAAAGTAGCCCAAATAAACTTTATGCACACGTCAACTTTTGAGCGCAAAAACTCGTATAGTCTCCATGCGTAAAAGAAGCCATACTGTGAGCGTAAAATAGTTCAGTCCACATACTAAACGACAACATTGGTCTCTGTATAAAACAAATTCCTTCGAATTCTGTGATATATGCCATCATTAAATCTTCATGTCAGACTTTGCATTAAATGCAAGACTTGACAGCTTTGTCCAGCGTAAAAGTGGCTAGCCTGTCTTAGGCGTAAAAACCATTAGCTTTGACCCGGGCGTAAAATGGTTAGCCTGTCTTAGGCGTAAAGTGATTAGCCTGTCTTAGGCGTAAAGTGGATCAATTTGAGTGGAATGCTTCATTTCTTTGACTCATTCTATGAAGCACTTTTTACGCTCCTACAAGACCACCTTCAAAGTGTTCAAATATCCTCAAAATTTGAAACACTTTGAACAGAAGCGTAAAAGTCAGGATTTGACCAGTCAGCGTAAAATTCAGGAAATGGTGCCGGTCAATACTTAACCGTCATAATGAATTTGCTTCTCGAAACTTTCGAATGCTTCTTCATCTCCCCGAGTTTTGCATTAATAATGATCAGTTTCCCATAAGGAATATGAAGAGTTGATTTGATTGTATAAATAAAGACAAATTCTTCATTCTTGTTTTTCATCCGCATACTGTCATGGCACCAAAGAAAGAGATTAACAAAGAAGAGGCTCCGAGCTCCAGGATTGATGTAGAGACAGAGATTGAGCGGGCACGCAACTTTATAGAGTGCTTTGGAGTGACTCCAGCAGTCTTTGGGTCGTATCGATGGTGGTCCCTCAACTGCGTATGAAGGATCAGGAGATGCGGAGGCATTTCTTAATCTGATGCGTCATTCCAGGATTCGCAACATGCACGAGTTAGGTGCCTCCCTTCGTTAGCCCAATGAAGGAGAGAAAAAATAATGTTTTATGTAGAAGTGTCGTCTATGTATTGCGACTCTTCAATTTATCTGTAGAGGCCTACTCCCCTTTAAATAAAATCTTAATTTGATCTTATCTGTTGGTATATAGAATTGTTCTACTCCTTCTTTGACTGCATCTATGGTTGTTCATTCCCAAGAGAAACAAAACAACACGTGGCATCTGTCTTGTGGTCACGAACGCCTTTTAGTAGGATCTTTCCTGAAATAGACTCACGCCAACCGTTTCTTCAACCCTTACAAATAGTTGAGTTAAAGAATGTTTTATACATTCTCATTCTCATTCTCATTCTCATTCTTCCGAAGATTTCATTTTCCAACAAATGACGACGGCGATGCTTTCCGATGGCGTTCCTCTGTACGCCCGGTCACCAGACGTTGATTCAACCACTCTTAGAGCCGAACCATTCGACCTTAATGGTAAGTTTGATTCGTAAACAATTGCCTGTCTTTGAACTTTTTGTTGGAAACAGATGCTCATGAGCGTAAATCCTTGACAGATGTAGAATCTTATAGGTAAGATGTACGGGCGTAAAAGCCTTGTTGAATAATATGCTCATGAAACATTAGCGTAAAAGCCTTGTTGAATGAGGTGCACATGAAACAATGGCGTAAAAAGCCTTGTTGAATAGGGTGCACATGAGACACTGGCATAGAAAGCCTTGTTGAATAAGGTACACCTGAGGCACGGGCGTAAATCCTTTGTAGATTAAATGCTCATGAATCACCGCGTAAAAACCTCAGGCGTAAAGCTTTGTTTCACATGAAACATTGGCGTAAAAACCTCATAGCCTGTTGAAGATAGAACAAGATGCGTAAGCATCTGTTTTTAGTTTTAATTGACTGATATGCGTCTGATGATACTTCTGTTTAAAGCAATTTTTCTATGTTGTTTTCTGCAGAAGTTTGGCTGAAGAGCTTTTCCAGAACCGGTATTGACGACTTTGACGCTATGAGGAGCATTCTTCTGACATCAACATCAGGGAGCTCATGCGCTTTTGACGCGCAAATCAGACAACTCAGAACTTTTCGTGGGATAGAAGTGTCTTCCTCTGTTGGTAGGAAGAGCCTTTATACACGGAAAGTTGGATAGTAGAGTCAACTCTATCCCGAGAAATTGGGTAGTAGAGTTCCTTTCACGATAGAACTAGGAATCGTATCCCAATGCTGGATACATTCCTATCTCTTCTGAAAGGCCGCCATTTCTCCACCAATTGTATTGGCAGCAACACGTCTTCAGGCTGCCATACTCTGAGATTCTCCTATCGTCTGAGAGAGAAGACCAGAGTTTAATTCCTACTGTTCTGGTCGCCACTGAGGCTCAGACAGTAAGGAATTGACACCAACAACGAATCTGATGAAGAAGATCCAAAGATGAAATTGATCTCCATTAGGTTATCGTTGTATGTATAGAATGAAAATCCAAGATTGTAATAGATTTCCATTATGATTTGTAAGAAAGTCTAAGAAATGTAATAGACTTTTATGATGATATGAGAATGGAAATGACAAGTCTTCTATACTCGATGATTTGTATCCATCCAGAGGTAATATAAACATAATAGATCTCGTCTTCTGTTTTAAAGCATACTATACTATCAGAGGTAATATGGACATAATAGATCGTATCAACTCAATAGAAAACTAGATTAGTATCTATGCAGAGGTCAAATGGACATGATAGATAGGAAAAGCAAGCAAATTTAATATTTATTCAGCGGTTATAGGAACGTGATAAATAATAAATTCAGCTTTCTATACCAACTGGTAAGATAGAAAATAAAAATTTCTCTCCAAAGAGACGAGTAATCAGCTTAACCAAACCTTGGTCGCTGGGGATTAAAAAGACAGATGTCATGAGAGTATACGTCAATATCGATGAAAGAATGAATGAACCAACATGTCTTTCGGGAAAAGAAAGAACAATTCAATTCCGTAAATAAATGAATAAATCTGATATAATGAACGGACAGGCCTTTTCGGGAATGAAAGGTTATTTTCAATTTCAAAGACCGGTTCATTAATAGATCTCTCCTATTAAATAGGTGAGAAATCTTTGTAACTTTTTATTCTTATTTCCACTCCTCTATTGGAAATGTCTTCCAAGGATATGCAGCAAAAGAATGAAGTCTCTAGGAAAGTTGAGGACATCATTGAGACGTGCCCCATTGAGCCAATTGTGACAGGTCCAACCGAAGTAGGCGAAAGCTCTTCTATTCCCAAGCCACCACAAGACATCTTTGCTTTCTTGGTAGAGCCAGGGAAAACTCCTGAAGAAGAGGCGCTAAGGATGGCTGCCTACAGGTTTTTTATGAACTCAGGCAACGATGCCTTCGAAGCATTGGCTGACTATGTATTCAATAAGGAAGGCAGTGGTCCTTGTCCTTAATCCTTTATTCAGAACAAAAATAAAAATAAAAGAAATTTTATTTTCATTCTGTCTCTTTTTTTATACATAGTCCTTCTTAAGAAATTTGCCATTGATTGGCATCATGAGTAGGTCTCCATTAGGCTTTGATAACCGATAGGCGCCATTAGAAAACACGGTCTCAATTACATAAGGGCCCTCCCATTTTGCTTGGAATTTTCCTTTGCTTTTGTGAGTCATAATCATCGGTCTTCGAACGGCTAATACCAACTCGCCAATCTTGAATACCCTCTCTTTAACTTTACGATTGAAAGTTCGAGATATACGGGCTTAATATAGCTCAATGTGCTGTTGTGCTTGAAGACGCTTCTCGTCCAATCCTTCAAGTTCTTAGAGTCGTAAGCGATCATTGTTCTCTATAGTTAGCTCATTAGCAATAGCTATTCGTATAGATGGAATCTGGATTTCCAAGGAAAGAACAGCCTCACATCCATAAACCAATGAAAATGGTGTAAAACCAGTAGGAGTCCGAACTGTTGTTCGATAAGCCCATAAACATTCTCTAAGTTTCTCATTCCAATCACGTTTATTAGAAGAGACAAACTTTTTGAGAAGTTTAATGATCGTTTTATTGAAAGCTTCGGCTAAACCATTAGCAGCTGGATTATAAGCCGTAGAAGCCAAATTTTGAATTCGATTCTTATCACAGAACCGATAAAATGCCTGACTGGCAAATTGTGGACCATTGTCATAAATTATTCGTCGAGGAATCCCGAAGCGATAAATGACATGATGTTTGATGAAGCTGATCACATTAGATGTTTTCACTTCAGCAAGGGGAACTGCTTCTTCCCACATAGAAAAGTAATCGGTTATAGCTAATATGAACCGATGTCAATTAACAGAAGGAGGGTTAATAGGACCAATGACATCCATACCCTAAGCTTCGAAGGGCCAAGAGGCTGCTGTAGGATGTAGAAGGCCAATAATACTCCATTCTTCGAATGCGGTCTTGTAATTTCGGACCCGGTTGATGAGCACCACAAACACCATCATGAGCTTCTCGTAGTATTTGTTTGGCTTCACTTTCTGAGAGACAGCGCAGCAAGAGTCTATCATATGAGCGACGATATAACATATGTAAAGATGAATCATAATAAAATCGAAATGATAGTCTCTTGATTGATGCAGCTTCTTTTGGATCTTCCGGTAAAATCCCATGAACCGCATAATCAATGAATGGAGTTCTCCAATCCCTCTGTTGGGAATTTGACTCTGTAGTATAACTCTGTTCAATACATATATTATTCTTGACACAGAATAAATCTCAGTCCAACAAAGTAATTATATTTTGCCTTCGGATTGGAACAGCCAAGTCTGCAGCTAAGCTAGCAAGAGCATCAGCTTCCATATTCTGAGAACGTGGTACGAATTCAATAAAGAATCCTTTGAATGAAAGGACCAATTCGACTACCACTTGATGATAAGGGATGAGATCATGATTTCTGACTTCATAAGTCCCTCTAACTTGATTAACAATCAATTGAGAATCTCCATAAGCTTCTAGGAACTTAATATCCAATTGTTTTGCTACTTGGAGACCAATTAAAAGAGCATTATATTCTGCTACATTGTTGGAGCATGGCTGATTGAGAGAATAGGCACGGTATATAACCATTTTGTCGAAAGAAACCAAGACGATTCCTACCCCAGAGACAATATTGCCTTTAGGTCCTACTCGTAATGCTCCATCAAAATATAATTGCCATATATCATTCTTCAAAGTCATGTTACAATCCACGACTTTATCTGGAATGTCCTCATATAATTTCAATGTTTCAGGTATTGGGTGAACAGATAAGAAATCAGCTAATGCTTGGCCCTTTACTGATTTTTGAGGTACATAAACCATGTCATAAGGAGTGAGTAACATCGCCCAAGTAGCTAACCTGGAGTTAAGAATGCTTGGTTTTCTCATCAATACCCGAATAGGGTTTATTCTGGAGATAACATGAATAGTTTATCCTGTCACATAATGTCTTGTCTTTTGGACAGCAAAACCAAGGCCAGACATTCCTTTTCTACAGGTGTATACCTGTGTTCAGCTCCAACCATCATTCGGCTAAGATAATAAATTGCATGTTCATGACCCATATCACTTTTCTGTGCAAGAAGAGCGCCAAGTGAATGATCCAAGGCTCGAACATATAGCAAAAATGGTCTTCCTACCACTGGAGGTACCAGAACAGGTGGATTTGTAAGGTATTGTTTAATATCATTGAAGGCTTTTTGATACGCTTCATCCCAAACAAAAGATACACCTTTCTTTAATAGACGGGAGAAAGGTTGACATCTCCCAGAGAGATTAGATATAAATCTCCTGATATAAGCAATACGACCTTGAAAGCCACGGAGTTGTTTCAGATTACGAGGAGGACGCATTTTAAGGATTGCTTTAACTTTATCAGGATCAACATGGATACCCTGAGAAGTAATGACAAATCCTAAAAACTTGCCACTGGAAACCCCCAAGAAAGACTTAGTAGGGTTCATTTTCAATTAATGTTGGCGCATCAATTCAAATACTGTCCTTAAGTCTTGAATGTGATCATCCTTTGATCGACTCTTAACAGCAATGTCATCTACGTAACATTCAACTGTCTTCCGTAGATGTTCTTGAAAGATGTTGCTCATAGCCCGTTGATACGTGGCACCGGCGTTTTTAAGACCAAACGGCATAACCGTATAGCAATAAACCCCAAGGGGTATTCGAAAAGAAGTATGCTTCTCATGTTCTGGATGCATCTTTATCTGATTGTATCCTGAGAATCCATCCATGAAAGACATACTTCAAAACCGCATGTATTGTCTATCATGACATCAGTAATGGAAAGTGAGAATTCGTCCTTTGGACAAGCCGCATTAAGATCTCGATAATCTATACAAACTCGGACTTTTCCGTTCTTCTTCATAACAGGAACAATATTAGCAACCCAATCCGGGTGTTGCTCTTCACGAACAAAGCCACATGTAATCAACTTTTTGACTTCTGCTTCAATTGCATCCATCATATCTGGTCTGAAGCGCCGCTGCTGTTGTTTTACAGGCTTAGCATTAGGCAAAATATTGAGTTTATGAGTAGCAACTTTAGGATCTAAACCCTGCATATCCTCATAACTCTATGCAAAGATATCAATATATTCTTTGATCAGTTTTATCAACTCTTCCTTTTCATCCTCAGAAAGGTTTTTACTGATGAATATTGGTTTGGACGTAGTTCCATCTCCAACATCAATCTGGACAACCTCATCCTCTGTAGGTGGCTGTCGATGTTCAAAACGAAGTTCCCACTGAGTGTCCATTTGTTGGGCCCAAGGGTCATTCTCAAATGGCTCGGATTCACCATCAATTTGAACCATGTCAACTGAGAATATTTGTTCGGATTCATCATATGAGGAACGAGACATATCAGATTCGATGAATTGGATTTCTTCTGAATCCGATGATTGCGAAGAACTAGAAGAGAATTCTTCTTGTATATCATCCTTAAACATATGGGACGGATCATATCCCAATCCATAACGAGTCTTCTGGTAAAACGGATCACCATATAACAGTATTCGTCTACCCTTGCCTTGATTGAGACCTAGCATAGTCTTCAAATCATATCCCATATTTTGGATGATCTTGATAGATTGTTGACTATATTTGTCAATTCGAATTCTTCCTTTATCTTTATCTTTCAGATCATCTGTCTGAGCAACAGGGATATTTCTAGCCAGGCCAAACACAATTTGGCGCTTGTTTTTCTTATCAGACGGAACCACGAAATAAGATTCTTCGTGACGTCTATAAGTTACACAAGCTTGCGATGGAGCAACTACAGGTAGAAGATAGGGAGAAGATGTTAAGAACTTTTGAGCATAAGGTCCAACATCGACATGAGGAGGAAAGGAATTTTTCTTATGATCAATGTATAACGTTTCCTCTGGTTCTATGTCGTCTTTATATTGATGACTTTGATTATCAGAAGATAAAGTCATTCTTTCAATAAACTTGACAGCCATATACTCGAAAAGGAAATCTTCATTGTTATCAAAAAGTACAGAATGATCAATATTTACATTATTTACAATTTGACTGTTACGCTTCGGATTAATCATTAATGGATCATTATCCGTCTTCTGCGTAGATTTGCCAAGATTGACAATCAATGGTAGTTTTGGATCATTCGTACAAGAAGTACGCCCTTTGACCTTGATCATAAAAGGTTGAACTTGGTTCTTAGCAGGAACCTTTACTGATTCCTCGGATGAAGCATGAGTTCTTTCTTTAAACTTGATTATCAAAGGTTGATCATTGACAGGTTGGGATTGGATTCGTCCCTTGACTATGATCTTCAGAGGTTGCTCTTCTGGCAGATCTTCATTAATAGACTGATCTTCAGTAGATGATTGATCTTCAGCTATGTCTGATATCACTTTCACATGCTCTTATTCATAAAGCCTTGAATCAGAAAAATAGGCTTCGACACCCTTGAAAGGATTGATATCAGCAAACTCAGTCTTCACAACTCCTTGGGAATCCACATACTTGAAGCATTGGTGGAGAGTTGAAGGCACGATGTTGTGCTCATGAATCCATGGTCTCCCTAGAAGAATATTGTAGGATACGTCTGAGTTGATAACATAGAAAGTTACCATAGTTCGAAGATCACCAATCTGAATCTTCAAACGAATCTTCCCCAGTGGTTTACTCTTGCCAGAGTTAAAACCAACTATTGTAGTACTAGTGTAAGTCAGCTCACAAGTAGGAATCCTCAGGGGTCTTAGCATACTCTGAAGAATTATGCTAATTGAAGACCCAGGATCAATGTAAATCCTGTCAATTTCAGTGGATCCAATATACCCAGTGTAGCACAGAGGCCTGTCATGCTTGTTATGCTTCAACAGCATATCTTCTTGTGTAAAGGTGATGTTGGGAATTACTTCCATCACACTATGACATTGCGGACATGATATGGGTGTATTATCAGGACTCTTGAGTTGAGCCAAGCATGAATCTGCTTGAAGTAAAGCTTCACTCAAAGTCTCCCTACTTTCTCTAGAAAGATGAAGCAGCTCGAATATAGATAGTCTAGCCGGAGTATTGGCTAACTGAGCTAGAATATCAAATTTGTAGGGTTTCATCACCACCCCCTGACTGGAAGCAGACTTCAAAGGGACGTCAAAACGTACTGCTTTCTGTTTCTCCTTTTCAACCACATATGGTTTAGCAGAAACAGGAGAAGGTTGAGCTGGTAGTATTTCCACTACGTCTTCTGCTTCTTTGGAAGATCCCTCATAATCTTTGTGGTACTCTTTCCCAGATCTTGTACCAGCAAAAGTTTCTTCTTCGAACTCAGGAGAAGGAAGTACCATATTACAGGATTAAGTCTTCCCTCCCTTAGCCTTCTTCTTATGAGGATTGTTATGAGGAACTTTAGAACCCAATCCAACAGTGGAGTTTTGATTTTGAATTTGTAAAGGAAGTCGTATTCCTTTATCATAATTCAAACCTTCTGCCTTTTGAAAGTCATAACCCATCTTCTTCATGAGAAGGACAGATTGCTGACTGTATAAATGAATGGGCAGTGGACTTTCAACAGGTGGTTCCACAGAGGAAGAAGAAGAGATTTCTGTAACTACAGGAGAATGAGGAATAGACGTCTCTGTAGCTACGGGAGGAGAAGGATTCGGGATTCGAGGAAAAATCCCTGTAGGAGCTTTTCCATAAGCAGTGAAGACTTGTTGTGCCCGGTATAAGGGAACACTATTCATGGCTAGCCACTGCTGATGAATAAGCTTAAGCTTGATAGGAGGAGCTAGACTTGGAGGACATATGTTCAGTCCTCTTAGTCTATTTTCCAAAGGAAGGCTATCCCATAGATGATCCAAATCATCAGGATCTAGAATAATATGAGAAATCATGTTGCAGGTTTTGACTTTCTTACCTTTCTTGGATTTTGAAGTTTTACCTTCATCTTCTATTTCAGGTACTAAGTCAGGATGTACCCACATAATTTTGCCATTCTTTAATGTGAGAGGCAACAATCCTTCACTTTTTTTTCTGCCAGGCGGGATATTCATAATCTTCATCGTCGCCTTCGGGATTGGGATAATTTCATCTGGGACTTGCTGTGGAGGAAAATCTCTGAATTGAAGAGAGACCATATTGGTTTTAACCGTATGGTCATCATTGGTTAAAGCGATAGCACCACCATTTATCAGCTCTTGGATTTTCTTCTTCAAGACATAGCAAGCACTGGTAGGATGATTAATGTATCTATGATAGATACAATATTTGGGATTGTCAGTCATATTCACCTCATTAGGCCTCTTTGGCTCTGGAATCTGGAGTTTGCCACTCTTCACCAGGCATTGGAATATCCCTGGGATATCATTTTCGTCAAAAGAGTATTCTTCCTTTGGCCTGGAAGATTCCTGATTATTCGGCGTCGTTTTATTCTTGGAAAGATTGACCATGAGGGTATCTTTTCCTTTCACATTACGATTACCAGAATTATTACCAGGATTACTTTTCTTTTCTCTATCCTCTGAGGCAAAAATCATCCCATGTTTACGAGCCAACCTACCATTGGTCTCGGCAGAAACTGCTGCTATGATAAACGAAGCCCAATTTATGAATTGGAAATCCGTGAAGAGAGCAATGGATGGCCGCAGATTCATCTTACATGTATCAATTAGCGCTGAATCTGGCATACTAGGAGGCATCTTTAGAGTAGCCTGTCGAAAACATTCGATGAACGTCCGAGTATCTTCCTTCTCCTTTTGTTCGATTTCTATTAAGGAGGACATGTTTATGTCCATACCTCCTTCATAGAAGCGGGAGAGAAACATTGCTTTAAATTCGTCAAAAGACGAAAAACAATTGTCGGGTAAACTACGATACCAGTCGTAAGCTGAGCCCGTCAAGCATCCAATGAACACTCGAGTGAGAAGAGCATCATTTTTCTGTAGATGTACAGTCATAATATCAAAATAATTGATATACTGACTAGGAGAAGCCCTTCCATCAAACAATACCATAGATTGTGGCTTAAATTTCGGTGGAAAGGATACATCATTCCAATGAGGAGGATAAGGTTGCTTAATCCCTAACCTCTGGAACTGATCCTTGTCCTTCAAAACTTCAAACTGTGCTTTGAGCTCACGCACTGCTTGAATGGCTTCACTGGTTTGCAGAAGCACATTTGATTGAATGGTTGTTGGATGTACCGTAATCCCCACCGGAGATGGTACATCTTCTGGTATAATAGGATCTGGAGATGCAGAATTTTGATTAACAGCAGGCTCTTGAATATTCAAAGGTATATCAGCCCCTTGACTATCTTAAGTTGGTGCTGCTACTGGTACCGGTGTTATTAGTGTCGGCTGAGCAGTTTGTTGATTCAATATTATCTGATGCATGCTTTGTACCATGTTAAGCATGTCTTTCAGTGATTGCTCAACGGCAATAAGACGTTGTTTTGTATTAGCAGATGACGTCTCTGGTTCATCTCCAATAGCGTAGGATTCAACCTCTCTTGAAGATATAGAAGGATTAGTATAGAAGTATGAATCGAAACTATCAGTTTCGGACTCAAAAGATTGAGTACCCCCAGCTTCTGAATCAGAAGTCTGCAATTGTCTTTGTCTTCTTGATCGAGTATTCTGATATACTCCCTTAAAAGAATCAAGAAGTCTGTTGAACTGTTGTTGACCTGGAGTTTGGGACGTATTTCGTCTTGGACGTCGTCCTCTGTTAGTATGAGATGCCATGTTGACTGACACATATGACGGCTCATGTTCTTGGTCATCATCTTGTTGTTGAGGCACATTAAAACTCAATTGATCAAAAACTGATCATTTTGAAGCTGAACAACAACAGTTGATTATAATCCGGTGATACTCACAATGGCATTTTTCTTGGGGGAATGTCACTGGAGATTGTCTGTTCTTACGCTTTTGCATTAGCAATTCACATAAATCAGAAGGAGTAGAGGGAGTAGTCTTCTTTATTACATTTGGGATAGAAAAACGTTTAGTCCTTTGTGTATAAAGAAGATTACTGGCTGCATTCGCAGAACCAAACTGTACATTTTTACGCGTTTGGAGTTGTGTGCGTAAATCTTGAGATTTTTTAGCACGAAGGACTCCATTTTCATTGCGTATAATTTATAGGTTTGGTACTTTGCGTAGAGCAGTATAAGAAGGCTGTTGGTGTAGAATTGAAGCTTTACCAACAACATTTTTACGCTGTACACGTTTAGGTACATTCACATTAGATGTAAAAATATTGTTGCGAATTTTATTTATACTGTCACAGACATGAGACTTACCTTTACGCGTAGAACGTAAAAATTGATTATCTACCATGTCACAGACGGAAGATTTTTCTTTACGCGAAGAGCGTAATTTATGTGAGTCTACCATGTCACAGACGGGATACTTATTCTTACACTCAGAAGCACAAGCATTAGAGTCTGACTCATTACAAATGGGAGACTCGTTCTTATGTACTGAGCGTAAAATTTGATTTTTACCCACTGGGCGTAAAACATCATTTTTACGCACCGGGCACAAAACTTGGTTCTTACGCAGTGGGCGTGAAACCTGATTATCTTCACCGTCACGGACGGGAGATAAATTGCCACACTTAGAGTGCAACGCTGAAGTAAGGACTGTCTCGTTACGAACGGGAGTCCCTACGACAGGGGTGGGAAAAATTCCCTTGCCATCAGAAGCAACATAGAGATCAGAAGCTATTTTGGATTTAGGAATCCAAACTTTTCGTGCTTTGCAAGATTTTTGAACATTGGAGCAGCGAGAACCACCCCCAGTTCGGAGCATTTCTTCATAAGCAGTCTGGTCGAAGTGTACAACCAAAGTCTTCTTTGTCGATCCAATCGACACATCATCATATTGAGCAATTGCCTCCTCGTCAGAGGAGAAGGTCATCCCCAGCAGAGTCATCATTTTGTTTCACTTAACAAAATGCCTGGAAATTGGCTTTTGAAAATAAAATGAGAAAAAGTACAAGAAGTACAAATTTGATTCTGGGAAAGTATTTCTATGGAAGTCTAATCTGTAAATGATCACTTTGTTCCTTGGACTATACGATGATGATGAAGATCACTGCTTGAAGATGAACAACCGGAAGAACTAAGTCACCAGAAAGGTATCGACGTACTTGGGCACTGATGGCGAGGCCGAATACTTTCCTGCTTTGCTTCACTCTGTTCTGAAAGAAAGGTTGAAGAAGAATGCTCTGGAGAATCAAAATCTCTGAGTTCTAATCTCTCTCTTTTCTCTCCTCCTGTCTCTGTGTTATATGAGAAAAATAAGTCTATTTATAGACTTGAGCTCTTGTGCGTAAAAACTCAGCAAAAGTTCCGTCTTTATGCTAACAACTATCACCCATTACCAAAGTCATCCTCTGCATACGTTGACACGTGTCCCATCATTTCAGTAAGAATAGGATACACGTACACACGTTCTTCGAGATGTGTGGCATAAAAGCCATGTAGGCAAACCACGTTCCAAATTGGTGAAGAAGAATAGGGCGTAAAAACAACCCCAATATACTCTGAGCATAAAGTAGACTAGGCGTAAAATGGCCCTGACATGGACTTCCCGCGTAAAGTGGTTGTTAAATAACCTTGAGCGTAAAAGTAGCCAAATAAACTTTATGCACACGTCAACTTTTGAGCGCAAAAACTCGTATAGTCTCCATGCGTAAAAGAAGCCATACTGTGAGCGTAAAATAGCTCAGTCCACATACTAAACGACAACATTGGTCTCTGTATAAAATAAATCCCTTCGAATTCTGTGATATATGCCATCATTAAATCTTCATGTCAGACTTTGCATTAAATGCAAGACTTGACAGCTTTGTCTAGCATAAAAGTGGCTAGCCTGTCTTAGGCGTAAAAACCATTAGCTTTGACCCGAGCGTAAAATGGTTAGCCTGTCTTAGGCGTAAAGTGATTAGCCTGTCTTAGGCGTAAAGTGGATCAATTTGAGTGGAATGCTTCATTTCTTTGACTCATTCTATGAAGCATTTTTTACGCTCCTACAACAGCGTTATCATAGATATTCTCGGCTACTTCAAAAAAGTCACGAAAGCCGAGACGGTCGAATGTGGGAGCGTATTCAGAAAATATATTAAAATTTACACATGCTCCAGCACATATTCTACGACCAGAAAAGAAATCAAACCAAAGGTCCAAAAATTTCTTGTCAGAAAATAGACCGGAATCAAAATCATCGGAACCTATGGGTCTAACTGGACTAAATACATTAGTGGGGACGTAGTCAGAAGAGAAAGATCCTACATGTGAGGAATCAACCCTTCTTTTCTGACTTTTGGGTGCCATAGATGAGTGAAAGGAGATAATAGAGTACCTCGACAAAAGGAGAAAGAAGATGGAGAGGAACAGCCCACAAACTCCTGGGAAGCTTGAAATGAAGGAGGAGGAAGAGCTCTTGGGAGTAAAGGAGGCTAATTCTCGGTTTGGTGGTGTGAAAAAATAGAAGGAAGAAGGAGTATAAGTAGGGCTAGGGCCGGCTGTTCGGTTCTGGAAGCTGAACAGCGCCGACCGAACTCGGTCCGAACTCGGTCAGAGTTCGGTCCGAGTTCGGCTACTTGTATTTCCAATGCCATAAATGCAGTATTGGTTTTTAAAAATTGAATTTATGAGTGTTGACTTCTTCATTTAATAACTTCTATTACTTTGGATTAGTTGTAGGGGCCGGATCCCAGCTACCGGTAGTCCGAAGACTAGTGCACCATGTCGCTTCAGGCTATTTTCACCTGTATGACAGAAGGACCCTTTCGGCTTGTACCCAAAATAATTTTCGTTAAATAAATTATGAAGTTTTGAGTCATAAAAATAACTTTAATTACCATACTACACTATGAATCTAAAAATTCAAGTATGCCGAGCTGTCACCTCATAATGTTAAAACGGTCTTCAGCTAGTGATTTTGTGAAAATGTCTGCTAGTTGATGATCTGTGTCAATAAACTCTAGACAGATATCCCCGTGTTGTTGGTGATCACATAAAAAGTGATGACGAATCTTAATGTGTTTTGTGCATGAGTGACATACAGGGTTCTTAGTCAGATTAATAGTGCTAGTGTTATCACAATAAATGGGAATCTTAATATAGTACAGATTGTAGTCTTCTAGGGCTTGCTTCATCCATAAAATTTGAGCACAGCAACGTCCTACGACGATATACTCAGCCTCAGAAGTTGATAATGCTACAAAATTTTGCTTTTTGCTAAACCAAGAGACTAATACCTTTTCTAGGAAATGATACGTACCGCTGGTACTTTTACGGTCTACTTTGCATCCTGCAAAATCTGCTTCCGAGTAACCTATCAGGTCAAAGGATTTAGTTTTAGGATACCACAAGCCGACTGTAGAAGTTCCCTTAAGGTATCGGAAGATACGCTTAACGGCACTTAGGTGTGATTCCTTAGGATTTGCCTGGTATCGTGCACAGATGCAAACACTGAACATAATATCAGGGCGACTAGCAGTTAAATATAATAAGCTACCAATCATACCTCGATACTTATGTTGGTGTTTTCCACTTTCATCAGTATCAAGCTTTGTGGATGTAGCCATTGGAGTACCGATAGGCTTTACATTATCAAAGTCGTACTTTTTCAGTATGTCCTTCGTATACTTGGCTTGACTGATGAATGTTTTCTTTGAGTGTTGTTTGATCTGAAGTCCTAGGAAGAAGTTCAGCTCTTCCATCATACTCATCTCAAATTCACTCTGCATACACTTAGCAAACTCTTGACAAAGTTTTTCATTAGTAAAATCGAATATAATGTCATCAAGGTATATTTGCACAAGAAGAATGTCATTATTCAAAGATTTGATAAACAAAGTTGTATCAACTCTTCCTTTTGAAAAACCATTATCAAGTAAGAAGGCACTTAGGCGTTCATACCAATCACGAGGTGCTTGTTTGAGTCCATAGAGTGCTTTCTTAAGCTTGAAGACGTGATCGGGTTTTTGAAAATCTTCAAAGCCAGGGGGTTGTTTCACAAAAACTTCTTCTTTTAGAAATCTGTTCAAAAATGCATTTTTCACGTCCATTTGAAATAATTTAAAATCATTAAAACATGTAAATGCACAAAATATACGGATAGCTTCTAGTCTAGCAACAGGAGCATATGTCTCGTCATAATAAATACCTTCTTCTTGATTATAACCTTGTGCCACTATACGTGTTTTGTTGTGTAGAACTTGTCCATCTTCACTAAGTTTATTTTGGAACACCCATTTGGTACCAATTATCGATTGACCAATAGATTTAGGAACGAGTTCCCAAACTTGGTTTCTCTCAAATTGATTTAGTTCCTCTTGCATGGCATTAATCCAAAACTCATTAGAAAAGGCAACTTCTATATTCTTAGGTTCTATTTGAGAAATGATAGCTGCATTTGCTGCTATTTCAGAATCTCTAAGAGAGGAGTGTGTACTTACACCTTTTGATATATCACCTATAATGAGTGTCTCTGGATGATCTGGTAAGAACTTCAATGATTCAAATTTATTAGCCAGATCTTTCACAGGACTCTTATCGGTTTCTGTTTGTACACCTTCATCATCACTATCGCTAGATCTGTGACTATTGAGCTCATCAAAAGTAACGTTAATAGATTCTTCAACAATCATAGAGCTTTTATTGAAAATTCTATATCCCTTACTCTTAGCAGCATATCCGAAAAATATCCCTTCGTCTGCTTTAGAGTCGAACTTATCCAAGTTATCCTTGGTGTTCAAGATAAAACAGCGACATCCAAAAACTTTAAAATAACAAATGTTTGGAATCCTTCCAAACCAAAGTTCATATGGTGTTTTCTTCGAGATAGGTCGAATTAACACCCTATTTAAAACATGACTGGCTGTGCTAACAGCTTCTGTCCAAAAGTATTTAGGAAGATTATGCTGATTCAACATGACTCTAGCCATCTCGCTTAGAGTATGGTTCTTTCGCTCCACAACACTATTCTGTTGAGGAGTTCTAGGACAAAAAAATCTGTGGTAGTACCCACTATCATCACAAAACTTTTTAAAATTAGTATTTACGAATTCGCCACCATGATCACTTCGGATACGAGTAATCATGAAGCCTTTTTCATTTTGTACGTTTTTGTAAAATATCTAAAATTCAAAAATAGCATCACTTTTGTTTGATAAAAAATAAACCCAAGTAAAACGAGAGAAATCATCAACAATAACAAAAGCGTAGAGCTTACCGCCAAGACTAACGACTCTACTAGGACCAAATAAATCTATATATATCAACTGCAAAGGTCTAGAAGTACTTACAACGTTGATGGATTTAAATGTAGAATTATGTGCTTTGTTCTTTTTACAGTCAGCTCATACTATATCTCTCTTGAATGGAATCTCGAGGAGTCCTTTTACCAACTTCTTAGTGCTCAGTCGTGAGATAGTGTCCATATTTGCATGCCCTAGTCTCATATGTCATAGCCAGCTTTCATCTAAATTAGCTACTAGGCATCTTCCTGCATTATTAGTACTATCCAAAAATAAAACATAAATATTGTCTTCTCTAATCCCTTCATATACGGGATTACCAGATGACATATCATATATGGTACATTTGTCTTTTACAAAGTTGATACCATAACCATTATCAGCCAAATGACTTATGCTTAGTAGGTTATGTTTCAATTCTGTAACTAGACAAACATCTTTTATTATAGGATAAGGAGATATACCAACAGTGCCATTGCTAATTATATCACCTCTCAGAATATTTTCGAAGAAGACGTATCCTTCTTTCTTCATCGATAGCGTGGCAAACAAAGATGCATCACCAGTCATGTGCCACGAACAACCGCTATCGAGAATCCATTTGCTTTTAACATGAGAGGGTTGAGGGTCCACTTACAAAATAAGTAGATGAATCCTTTGGTACCCATTTACTGAAGGGCCCATATTGCTTAGTCTTAGGTCTCCAAAGTAAAGTGTGATTGTCACCAAGTTTTCTTGCTAAACAACACTGTGATATGTGTCCATGAGTACCACAATATGTGAAAGTGAGTTTAGAAACAATGGTAGTTGAAACTGTGTTGACATACTTATTTGGTTTCTTTGAAAACCTATAAGTGAAAGCATGATGATAGTCGTGTTTCTTTCGTGCTTTCTGATTTTTAGTCCTCTTAGGTGTATGCTTAGCATTTGGACTAAACTTAGACTGTGTCACAGGTATTTCCTGTTTGCCTAACTTGATTTCTAACTTTTTAGAAACCGCAACAGACTCTTCATATTTAGCAATCATGTCTGAGAGTTTGTTCTGTGACTAAGTGCTTCTTATTTATGTCATATAACTCTTGTATTTTGACATAGTCTCTTTCTTTCTTATCAACCTTGAGGATAGCCTCATGATAGTCTACCTTGAGTTTGGCTATCTCTTCCGTGTTACCGGTAGTAGACGTCTCTTTAATGTCTTCAATAAGACTGGACAGTCTAGCTATCTCGGTTGTGTATGCCTTAATCTCTTTTCGAGATTGCTTATACTTGTCAATTACAGTTCTGTGTTCTTCAAGTAGTTCGCTAAAGGCATTTTCTAATTCATCGAAAGTAAAGTCATCATACAAAGGGTTTGAGAATACCTTATCAAAAGCCATAAGATAGACATTGGTATTTCCACAGGGTCTTTCTTCTTCCTCTGTGTCACTGGCATCACTTTCCTGCTTGATCTTGATCTATCGTATGGACTGCTTTTCTTTGAAGTTGGACAGTCCTTCTTCATGTGTCCTAATTTCTTGCATCCAAAGCATATTATTTCATCTTTATTGCTTTCTTGGATATCTCTCTTCCTTCTATTTGATTTCTCAAACTTTAGGAATTTCCTGAAGTTTTTCACTGGTAGGGCTTGTTCATCACCACTTGATGACTCTTCCTCAGAATTATTGCATGTAGATTTTCTGGCTTGAGCTTTGAAGGCAATAGACTTTTCTTTTGGGGTTGCTTCTTCAAACTCTTGCAGATCAAGCTCATGGGTCATGAGCTTGCCCATCAGTGTTTCCAGAGACATGGTAGTGAGATCATTTCCTTCAATGATTGTTGTTGCCTTCGGGTTCCAGTTCTTGGTTAGAGCCCGTAGCACTTTTATGATCTTCTCATGATTACTGTAATCCTTACCAAAGATTGCAAAGGATTATTAATATCAAGGAAAGGTGTGAACGTCTGTGCAATTGACACACCGAATTTCATCTTAAAAGATTCATACTCCTGTGTTAGTCTACTGATTTTGGATTCCTTCACTTGGGAAGTACCTTCATGAGTTACCTCAAGAAGTTTTCAAATCTCGTGTTTTACAGGTAGAAACTCTGCTGAATTTCATTTTATCAATTGTACAGAATAGTGCATTGATGGCACGAGCATCTAGATTAGCCTTTGCTTTTTCAGCCTTTATATATTTATCATGAGGCTTGTCTACAAGCTGTCCATCAACTACTGTAGGTGCCGGGTTTTTATAACCGTTAACGACTATAGACCAAAGATCAAAGTCAAGAGACTTTAAGAAGAAAGTCATTCGTGTTTTCCAGTAGGTATAATTAGTACCATCAAATAGTGGGGGTCTATTTGTGGATTGCCCTTCACCGTTGAATATTGATTTCACGACTGCCATATATACTCTCTGAGGTTTGTTATATTAGAATATAACCTTCTCTGATACCAAATGTAGGACCATTGACCACCTCTAGAGGGGGGTGAATAGAGTGAGTGCAAGTGTAGTAAAAAATAATCACCAATTTAAAAATTAAACAAATAACTATGGCAGTAAGTAAGAGACATTAAATAAATATAGCAAGAGATAGAGAGATCAAACACAGTGACACATCGATGTATACTGGTATCCCTCTGAGAGGACTAATCCAGTCTCGAGTACTCTTGCTAGATGTTAATCCACTAAGGTACAAGCTAATTGAGAGCTTGCAGTATCTTACAATACCGTGCTTGGTGACAAGTGCACGACCAACTTCACAACACCGTGCTTGGTGAAGAGCGCACGACCGGCTCCACAACAGAGATAATTTTTGTACTCTGAACAACCTCTTTACAACTCTTGAGAACCAAAAGACTCTAGATCAAAATAGATATTACTGGCTTTTGGCTAACAGGAGTGTAGGTATGATATGAAAACTTTTGATCGGATGAAAACACTTATTGAATAGAGAAGAGAAGATGAATAAATGAATGAGTGATTTGAAATGAAAAACTCTCTTCTATTTATAGGTGTTTTCTGAGACCGAACTCGGGCAGAGTTCTGACAGAGTTCTGATGCAAAGATTTCGCATATGAACGTTGCATGCAGATTTGGAGGCAACAAATATTTGAATTTAATTAGACGAACTCGGACAGAGTTCGGACCGACTCGGTTTGAGTTCTGTCTAAGAAAATATTGAACATTTGTCAAATTCTGTTGCAAAAATGGATTTGAACTTTTTGGTGGATGGAATATGAATAGGTAGGCTTTATAGAAGAGTGAACTAAGATTAACCTAAGCCAGTAGTACCTAGTCGATCTTACAATTTATGTCCTAGACTCAATAAAGATAAAATACATAATAAATTGTAAAATAACTCGGACTGGATTCCAATGAAAGTAAGCTTCAGACAGATGATTTACGTGCTTGATGATGCAGTAGTACGCTTGTTGATATTGATTTCACAAGTCCTGAAATGATTAGCAGGAGTTTGTATATTTTGTGTATTGACTTAAGTTCATGTCGATTATTAAAATCGAGTGTAACCATGGAATGGGCCAACACTGAAGATCAGTTAGTTCAAGTCAATGTTGGAGATGAAATGTCACGACCCGCTCCCGAATAATTAGACACGAGTAGGACACGTCCAGCCTTCATCATTAGACACGACGAAGTAAGCTGTACCAAGCTAGGAAAATCTAACCAGATAAACATGAATGTGCACAATCACAGTATCTATAAAACGACCCCAGAATGATCACCATAATCCACCGATCATAATATCATAAAAATACTAGAGACAACCAGAATAAAACACTTAGAATTCACAACATACAATATCTAGAGGAAGAACTAAAACAATATAAACATGAAACCTTAAGCTAAGTTATGTCTCCATCTTGCTCAGCTAAGATCCCGGGCTCTGGCCTATAAGATAGAACAATATCCTGCAAGTACACCTGCAACATATCTAGTCAGGAGCGGGGCTAAGTATATCCAAGGAAATTAACATGAACATCATGGTATGAAAATGAGTACAGAAAAATATAAGGTACGAGTAATGAGAACATGACATGAAACCTGAACATGAATACTGAAAAAGTAAATACAAGAAACATGAAATAAATCCTGAACATGAAATACACAATGAACCTGAAGTGTGTAACATATCGAAATACATCCAGAGTGTGTGATCGGCTTGGGTAGATTCAGGAAACATGAAATGTTACGGCTTCGGTCCCGCGTGCACGATGCGAGGCCTAAGCTATTCACATGAATAGTAACTCGGGTTTGATCACATATCTGTAGTATTTCCCCTCCCAGACACAAGTAAACTTAGGGAACATGATATAAGACAATCTCGTAAAATATCGTGTCAACAAGAAGATACAAAAATGAATACAAGACATGAAAAAATAGACAAATTCGAGGAGTATACATGCCTTGCTCAGGGTGGTCGAGGGTAGGTAGTAACACTGGATGTCCTCCTGAATAAAAATTACAATATGGTTAAGCTTCCGAACTTTATTAACTAATATTGCTAAAATATTAATGACTATAGTTAACACTAGGCTACCTATAGACACAAACTACTTAAGGGTGACTTGTACAAAATTCCAATATAACCTTAGCAAGATATCTTGTGATACAATGCATGACATCATGACACTACTAGCAGTATCCTGCTAAGATTACTCACTATAATTTTGTTAGAAAATATCCTTGGTAACACCTGTACCTATTCTCAATACATCGACACCTTTGAGTAACAAATTAATATATATAAATATAACCCTCAGATTCCAGAGAGGAATCGTAGATGCAACCCACCCAAATTTCACTTAAACTAACCTCCACATAAACAAGTACCCATGGTTCTTAATTTCAATCTTCAACTTAAAACACTCCGCTACCACTGACCTATTAACACGAAATCTCCACTCCTGCTATGTTACTACTATAGTTAGTCTCCTCACACTACTGTTATTAACCATCCCCTGTTTAACTAGGATTTTCCTTTCAAAACCAACTTAAGCAACTTCCATTGCATAACTGTTCTAGTGCTAATATTCTTAATCCATATTAGAGCAATTATGACCAATTCAATTGGTTAACTAGGCATTTTGGAGAAAATTAAGATTACCTACAAGTAAGATTAATGCAAAAGTAGTAGCATATCCCAAGGTGAGCTAACCGAAATCAGAATTATACCATAGGAACATCTCTTACATTATTCCCTAATATTCAGACAGTTAAAACTTTTATATAACTTGCTTCCCATAGGTTCACATAGAACT
The DNA here is from genome assembly GCA_029216955.1 of Iris pallida. Lineage (NCBI taxonomy): Eukaryota > Viridiplantae > Streptophyta > Magnoliopsida > Asparagales > Iridaceae > Iris > Iris pallida. The sequence continues at coordinate 7,021,748 of JANAVB010008198.1, read as the reverse complement.
TTTCCATGTTTACCAAATCACCCCTTACATTATGTAAGCATACTCTCAGGATTAGAGTTTATATTAAGCTAAACTTCAAACACAACATTTGCTTGCAATGCTTATAACCCAGCAGCAACTAACCAAGTGACCACATGCAAAAATACTCAAAAGTTCTATATAAACAAATATACCAACCCGCAAAGCCAACTCTAACCATACTAATATCGGTCATCCACCAGCAAAAGATTATCATAGAACCCTAATTTTGAATGTAACAGCTACTCCAAAACCAATTCAGTATCCAAGCACATCTAGTTAGGACTCAGCAATACCTAAAAGTCCAGAAGTCCAAAGCAACAAAATATACAACCCAACGGCCATGTTTTTGAAATCAGAGTTTAGCAAGGAGATTCAAAAATCGATTGACAGAAAATATACAACCATATCGAACTAAAATAGGAATTTACAACAATTAGATTTAAAATAGAAATTATTCAGCTAAACGCTCAAGCAGTCAATCTCCAATGTTATTTAAATCCAGTCGATCCCTGCACACGACCCCTACTTCAAACTCAACCAATCTGGACATAAACTAGTACAGGATTCGAACTAAAAGCTAGACACACTAAATCTGGACACACCCCATGATACAAGCTACCAAATCCCTCACACGCCAATTGTTGTCCTTCCCAACACTTCTATCAGATCTAAGTATACACTATATATTCTTCGACATCAGAAGAGTAGGAAAAATACCTGAGTCCAGAGAATGAAACTCACAGTATCCCAGAGTCTGACTCACCCGCTCCCGTATCCGGATCAGCAGGACAATACTGATTTAGGCAATAAATCAGACACACAATAGATGAGAGTAATAATTTGATCAACGAGCAATATTTAAAAACTCTAAAAAAATCATTTGAACAAAGCAATTAAAGTGACTCAGAATTCTAATCTAGATCATAATCTCAGAGAGTATAAAATGGATCGATCCAAAATTGTCACAATTCGAATTTGAACTTCAACTTGAACAAATTGAGATTAAAAGCCAAGAAATGAAGGACTTACGGATCCGAAACGGAATGGTCGAGCCCCCCAGGAAAAAGATGCCGGGGAAGAGATACGCGGAGTCGTCGTCGGAAAGATTCACTGTCGGTCTGAGGAAGAGACTCATGCAGCCCGTGCACTGTCAAGGAAGAATAACGCTCAGTCGACTTTATTCCTGCGGAAATCGTCCGCCCTCCCGTGACGTGGAGGAAGTTGCGGTAGAGGAACTACTGGTCGCCGGAACAGAGACGTCGCTGACTCGCCACCTCGCCATGGTCGATCGTCAGAGGAATCAACCGATCGCTGCTCCACCGCTCCTCGGATATGCACAATCGAGCGCCGTTGGGGATGAACCATTGACGGAGCAGAACTTGACGCCGGATCTGATGTCGTCGCGTGGTTGCTAGACTCGAGGCAATATGGTTACCAGATAAGCGTCGAATGCCACCGCTGTCAGCGTTTCCGTAGCCATCTCCATCAGCGCCGAAGAATTACAGAAATTAGAGTTAGGGTTTCGGGGTCGAGAGAGGGATTGGGAAAAAGATTTGGGCTGGCTCTGGAGAACTGAAGAGAAAATGATCACCCTCTCTCTCCTCCAGATTTATAGAAAGGTGGAAAGGAAAAAGGAAAATTGTACTGAGGCCCCTCCACTCCAAAAGTATTAACCAAAAAGACTCTCCACTACACTGATTATCTTCAGAAAAACCCTCCCCCTTTTCATTAATTACAAAACTGCTGAATATTCAATTAGGAAAATTGGTTAGGTTGTTACAAGTTGTTAAGGTTGTTAGAAATGGGGACCACATAAAGTTGTTATAACTAATTTAATTAACACCCATGCTACAAATTCAAAACTTCCCTCCAAGTGAAAAATCATAAAGACTTAAATATAAGTCTAATCACACTTGAATTAGGGAAAACTTTTAAAACTATGCAAAAGTGGAAAGGTGGGGTTACATGAAACTTCCCCAAAACCAATATTTGCCAGCAAAAGCCTCCCTAAAACGGATAAACAGGATTTGATCCAACTCGTTAGGGAATACATTGATGTATTCTCTTGGAGCTATGAAGATAAGCCGGGATTGGAACCTCATATCGCTACCCACAAGCTCAATATTCTGCCGAATGCGAAGCCAGTCAAGCAGCAACAACGTCAGTTTCGACCCGATATGATGGATGCCATAGAAGCTGAAGTCAAAAAATTCATCGCCTACGGTTTAGTCAGATAAGAAGAACATCCAGACTGGGTGGCTAATGTTGTCCCAGTTTTGAAGAAAACAAGGAAAGTCCGGGTTGTATTGACTTTAGAGACCTTAATGAAGCTTGTCCCAAAAACTAATTCCCTCTTCCAATCACTGATGTCATTATCGACAATACTTGCAGATTTAAATGTATGTCCTTTATGGATGGATTCTCAGGATATAACTAAATCAATATGCATCCAGAAGATGAGAAACATACATCTTTTCGCACTCCTCTTGGAGTCTATTGCTACACCGTCATATCGTTTGATCTTAATAACGCTGGTGCAACTTATCAGCGGACCATGAGTACCATCTTTTGTGATCATTTATGAAAGACTGTTGAATGTTATGTTGACGATATTGCTATCAAAAGTCGTTTAAAGGAAGACCACATTCAAGACTTAAGAACTATACTTGATCTAATGCGCCAACATTAACTCAAGATGAATCCCACCAAGTCATTCCTCCGGGTCTCTAGTGGAAAATTTCTCGGATTTTTCCTTACCTCTAAAGGTATACACGTTGATCCTGAGAAGATCAAAGGCATTCAAGACATGCATTGTCCACGCAACCTAAAAGAGCTACGAGGATTCTAGGGATGGCTTGCGTATATCAGGAGATTCATCTCAAATCTCTCTGGACGTTGTAGACCATTCACTCAACTCATGAAGAAAGGTGTGTCTTTTATTTGGACTGAAAAATATCAACAAGCATTTGAAGACATAAAGCGGTACTTGATGAACCCTCCAGTTCTAGTGCCTCCAGTGTCAGGGATACCCTTCCTGATATATGTTCGAGCAATGAACCATTCCCTAGGTGCTTTATTAGCTCAGAAGAATAAAAAGGTCATAAACAGGCTATCTATTACCTTAGCCGTACAATGATTGGAGCTGAGCATTGATACACTCCAGTGGAAAAAGAATGTCTAGCTTTGATGTTTGTTGTTCAAAAGATGAGATATTATATCACTAGCCAAACTATTCATATTATTTCTAGAGTTAACCCTCTCCGGGTCCTGATAAAAAAGCCCAGTACACTCAATTCCAGGCTTGCAATATGGGAATTGTTAGCACAATATGATATGGTTTATGTTCCTCAAAAGTCTGTTAAAGGTCAAGCCCTCGCTTACTTTCTGGCAGCTCATCCAATTCCCGAAATGTCTAAACTCTACGACGAGATTCCTGATGAAACTTTGGAGTCCAACATGATTTCAGAAGAAATTCTTACCTAGCGTCTATTCTTTGATGGTGCATCCAGAATCGGACCAAAAGGTGCTATTGTTGCTGGAGTCGGAATCGTCCTCGTCTCACCAGAAGGGTTATCTATTCAAAGAGCTTATTCTTTAGATGAGTCATGTTCCAATAATGTGGCTGAATACAACGCTCTGCTCATTGGTCTCCAATTGGCTAAACAATTAGATATTGAGTATCTTGAAGTTTACGGAGACTCCAAACTGATTGTCAATCAAGTTAGAGGCATATACGAAGTTCGACATCAAGATCTGGTCCCATATCATGATGCGACAATCAGGATGGCTACTTCATTCAAAGGCTTCTTCATCAATCATGCATGCCGAACGTGTAACACGAAAGATGATACACTCGCTAATCTTGCAGCAGTATTAGCAATTCCAATAAGAAGGCAACAAATGATTGTCATCACTAATAGAGAGTTATTTTGTGTCAAAAATAACTTAAATATTGAAGTTAACAACTCAAACATAGAATTCAACAATTCATTTGAAATTTGTGCCATCAGTGAAGACTAGAGGACTCCTTTCATAGACTTCGTGGTCTATGATATCCTACCCGAAGATCCTAAGGAGGCTACAACAATTCGTCGACGGTCACTCAGATTTTATTATAATCATGCTACAAAGACACTCTACTGACAAATGTTTGACGGCTTACTCCTATGTTGTCTTGCGAGAGAAGAAGCAAAACAAATACTTCGTGAAGCTCATGATGGTGTTTGTGGTGCACATCAACATGGTCCTAAATTACAGGATCGTATTCGCCGAATGGGCTACTATTGGCCCTCAATAATATCTGATGCAATCGAGTATGCAAGGAAGTGCCGAGCATGTCAAATCCATGCTGCCTTCATCCATCAACCATCAGAGTTTCTTCATCCGACGGCAGCATCTTGGTCCTTTGAACCTTGGGGCATGGATGTTATTGGTCCTATCAACCCTCCCTCGTCTCGAGGATATCGGTTCATATTGGCCATAACCGATTACTTCTCAAAGTGGACTGAAGCTATACCTCTAACTGAGGTCAAAATAAGCAGTGTTATCAATTTTATTAAGCATCATGTGATCTACAGATTCGGTGTTCCTCGACGAATCATTCATGATAATGGGCCACAATTCATCAGTCAGAAGTTTATTTGATTCTGTGATGACAACAGGATCAATAATATTGCTTTTATAGCTAACAATCCTGCAGCTAACGGGTTAGCAGAAGCATTTAACAAGACCATCATCAAACTCCTCAAGAAGTTTGTTTCTACCAAAAAATGAAACTGGAGTGAAAAGCTTGGACAATATTTGTAGGCTTACCGTACTACTATACATACGCCTACAGGCTGCACACCTTTCTCTTTGGTATATGGATGACTCGGCCACAGTCTTACCCTTCTCAGCAGCAGAGCGCTTGGGTACCATTACTGTCGATCGAAGTTCTCAAAGATCGGAAAAAGTAGAAGAAGATAGGGTTTCTCTCGAGTTATCTTAAAACGATGGTGAAGAATGAAGAATCCAAAGAGTACGATTATTTATAGCTTTGTAAATGAGGTTGAACCGCACAACTTGTGCTGAAAAAGCGGACTCAAGTTGACTGGCGTAATCCAAACAAAACTAGCATAATTCAAAGTATTTCAAAACTTTGAAGTATTTTCAAGTTTCAAAAAAGAGGCTAAAAATCAAGCTGTGGCACCTATTAAAGTATTTTAATCATCAAATGGCCCAAAATCATTACATTGTGCCAAAACATCAAGTTGCACAGCATCAGGTTGCGCCAACATCTGGTTGCGCCGGAGTCAGGTTGCACGAGCGCCATGTGGCACACTTCTTCGAGAAACTGTAACGACATCAACATTATCTGACAACTGACAGCACGGAGATTAAGGAAAATCTATTCGAATCTCATACAACGCGACACTCGAGAAAATTTTGTCAACATATAATTAATGCTGACAGCTGGTTCGCGTAAGTCATTGAGTGGTGCGAGAATTAATAAGTAGAGTACAGAAGACCTAGTCAAAGGTGCCAATTGTTGAGTTGCGCCTATGCGCATCATGTCTAGTTGGTGCTACTTGATCAACTCTTATTTTAAAACAGTGTGACATGACGCACAAGCCTTCAACTTCGCAGAGCGTGTCCACTATACTGCCCATGATCACGCGCATCTCAATCAAATGATGCCACGCGTCCATAGCAGTTGGTGCAACCTCTCACGCAAGTTGCTACATTGTGCCCACGCGCAACCTGATGAAGCTCGTACAAGGTGACCAAAAACAGTGTTCAGAATAGAGTGACGTGACGCGCAAGCCACTAACTTCGCAGAACGTGCCTACTACACTGCGCACGACCACGCGCATCTCAATCAAATGATGTCACACGTCCTCAACAGTTAGTGCAACCGTTCGCGCAAGTGAACAGGAGGCGCGCAACCTGAAGCACGCGCAACCCAGAATAACTGCTAAACAGTTATTTTAAGAACTCTATAAATAGAGTTTCAAATCAATATCAAATTATCAAGAATGATCATAATCTCCTACTAAAGTGCTGTTGCATCCTCTAGAGGCTTGTGTCTTCGATATCACATCGTCCAAGGGATAAAGTGATCGTCTTATGATCAGATTCCTACAGTTGTACTTCTCCAGAAATCAATTGTACTTTTGAACACTTTTCTAAGTTTGTAACGAAAGAAATTTTTTTTGTTCTTACAAACATTGTAACCACCACTTTTCTAAAATGAGGATAATTTTGAACTTTTGTAAAATTGATCATTAAATAATAGGATTTAAACCATGTTAATGATTATTGGTGAATTTAGATTATTTTTGTAATATTTAATTGGTGTATTGTGATTTTGGTATTTTACTAGTATAACCCTAGAACTACTTAGCCTAGAGACTAACCATGACCATGGAGACCTATCCTATGTGATTAGAGTAGCTAATTACCACCTTTTAGGCTAAGGATATTTGGTCATTTGTGACTTTGTGCTTAATTTGAATTTTGATTAATTAATATTGTGCTAATTATATATTAAGCTTTAACCTAGAATTGCCCTAATCTATATGTTAGTCATGAGCCTAGATATTTTATTAGTACCTTCCAACTAAATGACAATGTTTAGGAATATCTAGATCTTAAGTTAGAATGGAGATATTTGTAGGAA
>JANAVB010008198.1:6770069-7010069 GCA_029216955.1 Iris pallida | reverse complement strand
CAATCGAGCTGAGTCGGATCATGCGCCATTGCTGACCAAATTTAAATCTAATGTGGCAGTGGGCAGAAAGCAGTTCAGATTTCTAGATTTTTGGGTAAACCATGAAGATTTCAGGCCTTTGATCCACCAAGCTTGGTCCTCAGTTGATCATCGACTTGGAATTACTCGAGTAGCTCTCTGGCTTGAAGCATGCAGAAAGGTTCTATCTACCTGGAGTCGGCACACGTATGGAGATATATTTCAACAAGTCAAGCATGCGGAGGATGATATACTAGCTGCAGAAATACTTCATGAGCAGCGCAACACTGTTGTGAGCCGTCAACAGTTAGCCAAGGCCACTGCAACACTCAAACAAAGGGTTAGTATAGAGGAAGCATACTGGAAACAGAAATCCAGGATGAAGTAGGATTTACAAGGCGATAAAAATACTGCCTATTTCCATGGGTGTGTGACTAATCGGAAGCGCTCACTTCAGATCCACTCTATCACTAAAGAGGATGGGACTATTTTGAAAGACAAACTCATGATACATGCTTATGCCAAAGAGTTTACTTTAAACTTTACCAACGAGGAGATATCCAGGAGGAGTCAGAGTTAGTAGCGAACATTCCTTCTATGGTGACTGCTGAGGAGAATGATATGCTGATTGTGGCACCTTCCTCGGACGAGATTTTTGACGCACTTAAGTCGCTCGATCAACATAGCGCGCCTGGGCAGATGGGTTTACTCCGCTGTTTTTCATTGCATGCTGGGATATTATTGGCAAGGATATGACTGAGGCATTGGGACTTTTTGTTGATGGATTTGCATTGCCCCGTTCTATCACTAATACCTCTTTGGTCTTGATCCCGAAGGTGAAGCAGGCCAAATACTTTGGAGATTATCGGCCTATTAGTTTGTGCTCTGTGATGAACAAGATAATCTCTAAACTTTTATCCCGTCGCCTAGCTCCTTTGCTGCCCCGACTTATATCTCCTGAACAAAGCGGGTTTGTTCAAGGCAGAGAGATTGTAGACAATATACTCCTTGCTCAGGAGATGATGGCTAGAATGAACAAGAAACACAGAGGCGGGAATGTAGCAATCAAACTAGATATGATGAAGGCATATGACAGGGTTGATTGGAGATTCCTACTGAAGGTGCTTAGAAAATTTGGTTTTCACAACAAATGGATGGATATGATGCTTCGGCTTGTTAACAATGTATGGTATGCCCCATTGATCAACGGCGAGTCGACTGAATACTTCCAGGCTTTTCGTGGAGTTCGACAGGGAGATCTACTCTCCCCAGCTCTGTTCATTATTGTGGCGGAGGCTCTCTTGCGCAGCCTGAAGCATTTGCCCGAGTCAGATGGATTTACAACATTCATTTCTCCTCGTGGTTGCCCTCCAATTACGCATTTGGCTTATGCAGATGATATACTTCTCTTCTCAGATGGGGACCTTCGGTCCATATCTAAAATCACTGATTTACTAGCGCGGTATGAGGCTGCCTCGGGACAACTTATTAATAAGGCCAGTCATCTATCTTTATGTCGAAGACAATTCTTCAGGAACGAGGCTCAGAGTTGGCTCATAGAACGGGTGTTAGCATTGTCTCTCCGCCATTCACATATCTCGGGTGTCCCCTAATGGCAGGACAACGAAATGGGGGCAGGTATGAGGAGTTACTCAACCGTATTCGGAGCAAGTTAGAAGGTTGGCACAACAAAATACTCTCTCCAGGTGGGAAACTTGTGTTGATAAAGTTTGTTCTAACGTCCATCCCTGTGTACACGTTAGCGGCTTGTAATCCTCCTATTGCAGTTCTGCATCGCATAGAGAGCATGTTCTCGAGCTTTTTCTGGGGCGCTCAAGATGGTGTAGCGAAAAGAACCTGGCTTGGATGGGACCGGATTGCAAGAACCAAACATGAAGGTGGCCTGGGGATCAAGCGGCTGGAGGAGATGATGCATGCTTTTACAATAAAGCTTTGGTGGAAATTCCTGACCAAAGACAGCTTATGGACCAAATTCTTCACTGTCAAGTATTGTTCGACCACTAGTCCATCAAATGTTGCTCTTACATCTAATGCTTCCCATGTTTGGAAGAGATTGATAACGGGGAGAGATATGGCTCATCAAAATGTTATACATATCAATGATACCTGGAAATGGGGGCATACGCAGTCGGGCAAATTTATACTGTTATCCGTCTGGGATATTGCGAGGGTGCACAGGCCTATATTACCAGACTTCACTCATATTTGGAGTACTTGCATACAAGTTAAATGGTCGGTACTTCTCTGGAGAATCTTGCATAATAAACTACCTACAGATGATAACATTGTACGCCTTGGTTATAGCCTGGCTTCAAATTGTCATTGTTGTTCAAATAGCAAGTCTGAGTCATTGGTGCATCTGCTGAATCAGAGTGATCTGGCTAAGGAAGTGTGGGGAGCTGTTCAACTAGTTTACAGCGTTAGGTCTCGTGGTCGGACACTTCTTGAACGACTACGAGATTGGTGGAGGAAAAAGAAGAAACACAAGAAGGAGATTGTTGCAGCGGCAGTTCTTTGGGTGCTCTAGAAAGATAGAAACAAATGGAGGTATGAGAATCACTCATATAGTATTGACAAACTGGTTTCAGAAGTTCATAGGCAAGTTGGGAAGGCTACTATCAAATGTAGACACGTCTAGTGTCCTCTTTTGTACTGGATTATGTCTCATTATCAATAAAATCTGGGTTTTCTGAAATATATATATATATATATATATATATATATATATATATATATATATATATATATATATATATATATGATATGAGGGCTCTCGCGTGCGTAACCCTAGAGCCGCGGTGGTGACTTCTGTAATTTTCTCGACTTTCGCCGACTCCGGCTTGGCCGCTGGCCAGGCCGGTGCCATGGCTGCGCCCAAGTCCTTCGCAGATGTGGTCGCAGGCCGTGTTGATGCTCCTCCTAGACTAGTTGCTCGTGTGTGTCCTCCTTTAAAGGAGCACCTGCGATTTTGTTTACTGTAGAAGAAGAAGAAGCCCTTGCTGCTCCGTTGAAATATGCTCTCATTGGGAAGTTTTCGCATAATAAACCCCCGATCGAGGTCATTCACAAAGTTCTACAAGGGTTTGAGTTCAAGGGATCAATAAAGGCTGGTGTCATTGATCGTAAACATATACTGATTAGACCTTCTATTGAAGATTGATCGTAAACATATACTGATTAGACCTTCTATTGAAGAGGATTATCTACGGCTTCGATCTAAGGAGATGTGGTTCATTGCTCGTGCTCCAATGCGGAACTTCAAGTGGGAACCAGATTTCACACCTTTGATCGAATCGGCCTTCATGCCGGTGTGGGTTAATCTCCTAGACTTACCGCATCACTTATATGCCAAGGACGCGCTCTTTGCGATTACGTCGGCGATCGGGACACCACTCAAGATTGATCGGGCAACTAAAGATTTGGCTCGGCCTAGTATGGCAAGGATTTCGTTGAGATTGATGCAGGGAAGCCATTGCAGCGAAGAATCCGCATAAACTTAGCTAAGGGGAGGAGTTTTTGGCAGAACGTAGAATATGAGAACACACCGTTATATTGTAATCATTGTTTTCATCAAGGACATACAGTGGATTCTTGTAAGCTGAAGAACAAAGGGAAGGCAGTAATGAAGGAGGAGGAAACTGAACCTATTACAAACACCACGACGACTACGCATCAAACCCACACACAATTGCATGTCATATCAAATTTGCCAAGAGTGGATGATGGTGTTAATGCTATTAATGAAGAAACTAATCCCTCGGGTGGGGGGATTAATGATGATCCTGTAGCAACTCAGTCCGAACACACTATGCCGCCATCTCACGTCCCCCCAGGAGCCATTACTCAGGCTCCAAGTAGGCCAATCAGCAACGTGCAATCGGAAGTCCTTCCGGCTGCAGAGGAATGGGTAGATCCTAACGATAACATGACGGCGGCGGTCATTCCTGATCAGGCCACTACCGACGCTAACTTGACGCTATTGGGGGATATGGAAGAAGGAGAGGTTCGAGATCTTCATAGTAACTGGGCGGATATTGTTGAAGAAGAAGAATTGCATGCTCGGGATGGTGAAGGAACGACCGATCCCATAGGGGGGCCTGCTCTTGGACAATAAAGAAAACACAGAAGCAGGCAATGGAGTCCAAGACATGCATCAAGAGCCTATGCAGCATGAGATGCAGGCTACAATGGGACTCACTCAAAAGCGGAAGAAGGGGAGGAAGCTGGTGGAGCCATCTGATCGAACCACGCGCTCGGCTGCAAGCAAGGCACAAGCTGGTACTCCTCAAACCCTTAATATTTAATTTCCTGATATGGAATGTTAGGGGAATCGCCAACACAATGACTCTTAAAAGGCTGAAGACTCTTATAAGAGTACACAAAGTAAATTTAGTAGCAATTATTGAACCTAAAGTGGATAGTGAGCAGCTTCTTCGATATCGGCTCAAACTGGGGTTCTCCTCTGCTTTCTCTAATGCCAAGGGGAATATCTGGGTTATGGCCAGAGCAAACTGTGATATTGCGCCTGTGGATGAGTTCGAGCAGGCAGTTTCAGTCAGGCTTGTTGATCTTGTCTTGCCAGTCGAGACTCTGTTATCGATTGTTCATGGGGATAACAAAAAGGAAGGACGAAGACTACTTTGGGATAGATTGTTACAGCTTCAATGCTCGCAGTGTTTGCCTTGGATCGTTGGTGGTGATTTTAATGCAGTTCTTCGAATAGAGGATAAATTGGGGGGTAGACGTGCTGAAGCGGTGACCATGCAAGAGTTTGCCAACTTCCAATTGACAGCGGGAGTTTCTGAATTGCCTTTCACAGGAAGCTCATATACATAGGTGAAGTCCGACAAGTCGGATCGTCGTGCTTCGCGCTTGGATCGGGTGTTCATGGATAGTACGTGTCATCAATTGACTCCTTGCTCTGTTGAAGATCATTTGAACCGAGCTGAGTCTGATCATTCGTATATCATTGTTAGACTATTGGCTCAGCAGCAAGGTGTTCGAAAGCCTTTCAGATTCTTAGATTTTTGGACTAAACATAAAGAATACATGCAGCTGATTCAGGAAGCTTGGAATTCGGTAGATCATCATCATGGCCTCACTAAGGTTGCTCTCCGCTTGGATGCATGTAGGAAGGCATTATCGAAGTGGAGTCGAGCTACATTTGGGGACTTATTTCAAGCAGTGAAGGAAGCAGAGGACAAGGTCCTTGCTGCTGAATTAGCATTCGAAGCTGAAGGCTCATAGGAGTATAAAGTTGCTCTTGCTCAGAATACAGCGTTACTCAAACAACATGTTCGTATTGAGGAGGAGTATTGGAGACAAAAGTCCAGGATGAAATGGGATCTAGAAGGAGACAAGAATACGGTGTATTTTCATGAATTTGTGAATTACAAGAAGAAGGCTCTCCGAATCCATTCGATCTCCACTTCTAATGATATTTTATTGACTGAAAAATCACAGATTCATTCATATGCGATCGATTACTACTCGACATTGTACCAGAGAGGGGATATTAAAGAAGATGATGACTTACTCTCGGTGATCCCATGTTTGGTCGAGGATGGTGAAAATGATCGTCTCATAGCCCTTCCGGCTAAGCAGGAGCTTCTTGACACTATTAAATCCTTGGATATGAATAGTGCATCGGGACCCGATGGGTTTACTGTTAAATTCTTCTTGAGCAGTTGGGAGATCATCGGTGATGATGTAACCGAGGCCGTGGGTATGTTCTTTGAGGGTTTCTCCCTTCCTCGAGCCATTACGAATACATCATTGGTGTTGATACCCAAGATCAAACAGCCGAAATACTTCTCGGATTATCGAACGATCAGTCTGTGTTCAGTTCTCAATAAATTATTTCGAAAACCCTTGCTATTAGATTGGCTCCTCTCCTTCCCAAGATGATCTCTCCCGAACAGAGCGGCTTCGTTCGAGGCTGAGAAATTGTAGACAATATTGTCCTTGCTCAAGAAATAGTGGCTAAGATGAACAAGAAGTATTGGGGTGGCAATATTGCTATAAAGTTGGATATGATGAAGGCATATGATCGAGTGGATTGGAGATTTATGCTCAAGGTGCTGCGTAGGTTCGGTTTTCATAACAAATGGGTAGACATGATGTTACGATTGCAGAACAATGTCTGGTTTTCATCGCTTATCAATATGGAAGCTGCGGGTTATTTTTAGGCATATAGAGGAGTTCGTCAGGGTGATCCCATATCTCCAGCTTTGTTCATCCTAGCAGCTGAGGCTCTCTCCCGAAGTTTTAAAGCTATTACCGTCCACTGAAGGATTCACACCGTTCATCTCTCCTAGAAGATGCATGCCTATAACTCATTGTCATATGCTGATGATGTGTTGTTGTTTTCAGCAGGTGATTTACGTTCGATATCATTGGTTAAGGAGACCCTACGCAGATATGAGAAAGCGTCTGGGCAAAAGCTCAATGTGGCCAAGACCAGACTCTATGTTTCGGAGAAGACTCATCCTGATCGAATAGCTGAGCTGGCTGATCGAACGGGGTTTGACATTGGTTCACCACCTCTCACATATCTTGGTTGTCCTATGGCAGCTGGTCATAGAAATGCAGATATGTACGAAGAACTTCTCAGCAAGATCCGGGCTAGAGTTGATGGCTGGCACAACAAAATACTATCACCAGGGGGAAAATTAGTGTTACTCAAATCAGTACTCACATCAATACCTGTATACACGCTGGCTGCGTGTAATCCCCCGTGTTTAGTTTTAAAGCGCATAGAGGCTATGTTCAGTACTTTCTTTTGGGGTTCGAGCAACGGAGCTCTTAAAAGAAAGTGGTTGGGTTGGGAAGCTATTGCTCGAACCAAGTCGGAGGGTGGTTTGGGAATCAAGAGATTGGAAGACATTATGAAGGCTTTTACAATTAAATTATGGTGGAAATTCAGAACATAGGAGAGTCTCTGGATTCAATTTTTCATGATGAAATATTGTTCCCAGGCGAATCCGATTGAAGTGATGATCACGTCAAACTCTTCATATGTTTGGAAGCGGTTACTGGTTGGGAGAGAGATGGCTGAGCAGTATATGGTGCAAGATGAGATGGGGCTGCATTGGCGAAGGGTGTCGGGAAGGTTCACTCTTGCTTCAGCGTGGGATATTTCTCGAAGACAATGGCCGCTCAATCCTTCCTTCATTCATATATGGGGAACATGTATCCCATATAAATGGTCAATACTGTTGTGGCGGGTGCTTATTTGTAAACTTCCTATAGATGATCATATCATGAATATAGGATACAGCATGGCTTCTAAATGCCATTGTTGCATTCTTAGTTCGGTCGAAACTATGGAGCATATCCTTCATTCAGGCGAGCTGGCTAGGGAGATATGGATATCTATGCAGGAAGAATTTCAGATCAAGGGAAGGAGTATGTCATTGCTACAAAGATTGCACAAATGGTAGCGCGGGAAGCATCTTCACCAACGACAGATAGGAGTTGGTGCGATTATATGGGTTTTGTGGAAAAATTGAAACAAATGGCGCTATGAAGGATACAAGTTGTCGAAGGAGGTGCTGGTGAAGGAGATTCATAGACAAATCACTAAGGCAACAATCAATGTACGCAATAGTTGGGAGTTTCTAGTAGGTAGTGTGACAAAGGGTTTTGTACTTGACATTTTGTCTCTCTTCTGAATAAAATGATGGCTTCATGAAATATATATATATATATATATATATATATATATATATATATATATATATTATATATATATATATATATATATATATATATATATATATATATTTATATATATATATATATATATATATATATATTTTATATATATATATATATATATATATATATATATATATATATATATTTCTTATATATATATATATATATATATATCTATATATATATATATATATATATAATATATATATATATATATATATATTATAATATATATATATATATATATATATATATATATATATAAAATATATATATAATATATATATATATAATAGAGAGAGAGAGAGCTATATGTATATCGGATATGAATAGCCTATGGGTATTGGATATATGAGGGTTACCTTAATATCTAGTCTATATGTGTTAGAGTATATATAGATGTTAGGCTATATTGTTTATTAGAGTATATATAATATCTATATATATTGTACCTTGGTATCCTAGCCTATGGTTGTGTTACCTATAAATTGACCTAGAATTGACCAATATAGGCCTAATTGAACTTGTTTACTAGAGTTTGACCAAACCCTAGACTAGTTGACTAGTTTAACTAGAGTTGACCTAGTTTTACTAGATTGTTGACCAGAACTGACCAAAAGTTGACTTTGACCTAGAATTTCATAGAATCATGTAGAATGCATTGTTAACTTCATTTATAACATCTTGGATACATTCTAACCTGTGTTGCTCTAAATAGGACTTAGTTACTCATGTACGGACATCTATTCTCATCAGTCGATCGGGATATCAGGCGAGTAAATTCTCTGATCGTTTCATTCTTGTTAGGACTTATATTCTTGATCTAGACTACTTTACATGATGCTATCACGTTGTTGTCACGGATTAGTACTATATGGATCTTTTCATGAGATGATATCCCCCTCGGGTGCATCAGGTATTTTATGTTCATGTACTTTATCATGTGCATCATGTACTCCTTGTACTCGTACCTATTCATGTATATATATGTTCTCATGTGCCTTCATGTACACTCATGTGCTCTCATGTACAGTCATGTTTACATGAGCTTCATGTATAAAATTAGTTATTATTCATGTGCAATAACGTAACTTGAATGGATCCTTGTGTATTAATTGGGGTAGGGGTGAGTAGAAGTTGTTATGTGATCATTATTTCTAGTAGGTATTCATGTGAAACTCCGTAACTTATTCATGTGCAACCCAACCTGTTTACATAACCATCTTGTGCTCTAAATCACTTAGTCACTCACAGTTCTTACTTACCATATATATATTTTTAGTTTATAAATATCTCTATTATTTTTCATGTACATTTTTACAGTATTTCATGTATATTATAATATTGTTTGTTTTATATTTTCTGCCATGATATGAACTGTTGAGAGATATGTGCTCGTTTTTGTCCTGATTGGACCTGTTGATAAATTTTACAAATAACTTGGAGGTTGCCGGCTAGCCTAGAGGAGACTCGATAGAGGTTGGAGTAGAGGGCTAGAGTTTTACTTATCTTATTTTATTTATGTTTGACTTTTGAGTTGTATTATTTTCGATGTTGAGATGTTGGTATCATTTAGACACTTGGACTTATTTTCTTCTGTTTGTATTTCTCTTTTGAGATTTCACATCTATCTTATCGTGCTGATTATGTACCTCTAGTTTGTTAGTTTGTGTGATTGAGTTGTATCCTTCTGAGATTGTCCTCCGTTGGGAGAGTATATTATAATTGTGTTTAGTTGTAGTTGTGACCTAGTACAGCGTTCTACCGCCGACATTGTTGCGTAGGCTGGACGTACCCACTTCTCGTGCTCCTATATTGGATGCGGATCGCGACACGTTTTTAGTAGTGACCCATGCAGGTCGAGATTCGCATTAATGTGGAGTCGTGGTAGTGCAACGGTTAGTTGTACTGCTGCGCACCTGTGATAAAAGATAAGGAATAGGTTTTAGAATGAGAGGATACTCGATCACGGTTAGAATTCCTTGAGAGATCCTGGGAAGACCCTTGAGAATCTCATTATAAACTATCTCGAAATTCGATTCCAACAGTTTTTGTCTACCTTCCTTGTTCGTTGATAAATTTGATTCTTGGTATTCAATGTTGATTTGATTTTCTACCAAGATAAATCATATAGGCTAGGTCACCTCAGTTATGGAATCTAGAGTCTTCTACAGTCATATTAGATGGCATGGCAAGGACATATAGGCTGATTTTGGATGTATTTCTCGGGTGTGGAAATTTAAGGTTTTTGCAACCAAGCTAGCGGCAATGCAAAAATTTTAAATACCATTATTGTAGAGGTATGTACATTAGTTGCAGACTCTATGGTTTATCGTAGCCTTACTTACTAGTATGGCGAGGATTCTGAGTATCATGATTTTGGACAGACTCATATGATTATCAAATTGTATCTTGAGAGGTTTCTAAACATATCATCTCTACCTTTCATTTCAGTCTTTTTCAAATTTTTTTGTTCTGTTTTTCCATCCTTAATTAACTTAGCAGTAAGGATAGTTTTAGTTATTTAGTCTAATTATTTGTAGAACTTCATTTAGTTATAATTCTTTCGTAGTATAATGATTTGATAGCTTAGAGTTTATCTTAGAAATGATAGTCTAGTTTTGACATTAGAACAGTAACCCTTGTAGTTAAATCTCTATTGTTTATGATTACCATTTTTCGCATAGGATGTTAGTCTGCTCAGGAGGTAGAGACCCCTCCGACTGATAAGAAGGATAGTAGGATGTATATATAGATGGTTAAAACAGTATATAGGAAAATTTAAAGTTTTGTTGGAGATTTTAAGATTTAAGAAGGATGATATTGAAGGTGTATGTGCAGAAAATATGAAGGTTAATTTTATAATGGAGAATAAGTTCCTGCATGACATAGTAGTATTAGCTTCAAAAGATTTTGAGGACAGTGATTTGAACAAGTTTGAGAATTTCATAAACTTTGACATAGAGATTTTGGATCCAAGTTAGGACAAGGTGTAGGAATTTAATTTTTGGGATGATTAAGTTAATAAGGGAGAGTAAGATCAAAAAGAAGGAAGAAGAATTTTAACAAGAGCATGATTCATGATAAATGCCTTAGGAATTTAGGGCATGCTTCCAGGAGGGAGTTCTAGTTCTCAGACCTAGATGGAGGTGAGTTTTGACCTAGACCTTAGCATGTCTTTGATGAATTAATGCACCCTACTACTGCTTATATGATTTGATACCTTATGACTACATAGCGCTGTAGTACGGCTTGTATAACTAGATGAGACCCCAGACTGACATTACATGCCATGACGCCGTAGGTTACTCTTTCAAATTGTATGATTTAGATAAAGTTTCTTAGACTATAATTGTTGGGAACCTGACCTTAAGAGGAGTATGACCACCTTCAATTTCAAGGACGAAATTATTCAAAGGAGGATAGACTTGTAACCACCACTTTTCTAAAATTAGGGTAATTTGAACTTTTGTAAAATTGATCATTAAATAATAGGATTTAAACCATGTTAATAATTATTGGTGAATTTAGATTATTTTTGTAACATTTAATTGGTGTATTATGATTTTGGTGTTTCACTAGTGTAATCCTAGAACTACTTAGCCTAGAGACTAACCACGACCATGGAGACCTATCCCATGTGATTAGAGTAGCTAACTACCACTTTTTAGGCTAAGAGTATTTTGGTCATTTGTGACTTTGTGCTTAATTTGAATTTTGACTAATTAATATTGTGCTAATTATATATTAAGCCTTAACCTAGAATAGCCCTAATCTAGATGTTAGTCATGAGCCTAGATATTTTATTAGTAGCTTCCAACTAAATGACAAGGTTTAGGAATATCTAGATATTAAGTTAGAATGGAGATATTTGTAGGAAACCCTAATTTATATGGGCCTTTAATAGAAGGGCTTGAATTATGCATGTAGAAGCCTACACATTGCACTAAATATCTACCTAAACCCTAGAGACACCTTTGGCTACTATCAAAGGATCCCCTCCCCTATATAACATCTCATTAGCCTCCCTTTGCCTCTTTTTATTGCCTCCTTAAATCCTAATTTGTGTTCTTCCTCAAAATCATCCCTTTCTCCAAATCAACTCCAAATTGAGCCTAATCTTTTGCAACACACTCCTCCACTGTAGAAGAGGTCAATAGAGGCTACCTAGCAAGGATGGAAGGCTCTTGGACCATATCAAATTGGTGTTGATCTCATCTTTAGGCAAATTTTATTGAGATTCTAACTCTCAATAGGTAATGGCTTCTAAACCCTTTAAAGTTCTGATTTCTCTTCACATATGCATGCATCTAGGTTCCATACACCTGTAGACCAAATTTGGTAGAAACTCGTATCCATTTGATATGCGTATCGGAGGCGTATCGTAATGTAGTGCGAGGTGTTTGGTAAAATGCCTCAATAGAATGTTTATTCATGAATTTTAAAATTAATTTAACAAATTTGTAGCCCTTTATGTGTGGTTTGAAAAACCCTAGGACTGAGCTGAGATTGACACTATTTTCGTATCCAAAATTGGACACGGGATGTCGCACAACGAGACAGTGCACTGCCCTGATGACACGAGCCTCGTGCTCGCAGCACAGGACATATGGACACGCCATATTTGACACAAAGGTGGGGCCCATGACTGTCAGGCCCCTCCCAAAGTTTGGGTCGAGTTGGTTTAGTATTCACGAAGTAATCACACTCGTACTGATTTTATACAGACACACACACACACAGAAGTTCGAACACGACACGACGCCACGAGGACACAATTCAAGGTTTCTGACACGTAGCCCTATGACTCACCTATCTACTAACACGAGCACGAGGTGTCTAAGTGGACACGCTGTGTCCTAGAGCACTCGACATGCGTGCACGACGAAGTGCACACACTGTTTCTGATACACTGTCTGACACTTGGTTTAGACACCATTTTGGACACTTCAGTGGACACAAGCATGACACAAGTATGACACCATGTCTTGACACACTTATCCCCTTTCCATTCCCAGTTTATGTTTCGAATTGGGTTTCGAATTTGAGTTGAGTTGGGTCTAATTAAGTTTTTCCTAATACTTGTGTTTGCTTTACCAGTTTTGAGTGTGACTGAGTTTGGGTTATCTGAGCTTTGAGTTGGGGTTTGGTTACATTCCCAGATTGTTGAGTGTTTGGTAGAGTTGATTTTTAGTTAGGTTTATATAGATTAGATGTTACTTTCATATATAATTTATATATATACTAGTTTCCTATATATGAATCTATACATATATATAGTTGTATATATGTATATTGAGTTGGGTTTTGATTTCCAGTTCTTGGGTTAAGTTTTGGCTTCCAATCTTAATTGAGTGTTCAATAGATTTATTAGGTTAGTTTGTATTTAGGTTAGATGTTTACTTTTATATGTTCATATATATATATATATATATATATATATATATATATATATATATATATATATATATATATATATATATATATATATATATATATATATAGTTCTTTATATATGGGTTGTTATGTTCAGTTTTCTGAGAAGATTTGGGGTTCAGTATGTTGTTGTGGGGCTTAGGATATTTAGATGTGGTTCTAAACTCATAATCTGAGTTGCGGATGACTACATTCCTTTCACATCTAGCTATATATGTTAATGTGATATAGATAGTAGTTTTATTGTGGATAGGTATATATATGTATATAGGTAAGTATCTTGGTTATGTGTGGTTTACATATATGTGAGGGTGGTATTTTATTTGGGACAGTTGTGAGGGTTTGAAAAGGTATGTGACACATGCATGTTGTAGGGTATGTCACAATATATAATATATATATAATATATATCTAATAGATATATATATATATATCTATATATATATATATATATATATATATATATATTATATATATATATATCTATATATATATATATATATATATATATATATATATATATATATATATATATATATATAGATATATATATAGATATAAAGAGAGAGAGCTATGTATATATAAAGAGATAGAGCTATATATATATATATATATATATATATATATATATATATATATATATATATATATATATATATATTATATATATATATTATAAGAGAGAGAGAGAGCGAGAGAGAGAGAGAGCGCATATGTATATAGGATATGTATAGCCTATGGGTATTGGATATATGAGGTTTACCTTCATATCTAGTCTATATGTTGTTAGAGAATATATAGATGTTAGGCTATATTGTTTGTTAGAGTATATATGATATCTATATATATTATATCTTGGTACCCTAGCCTATGATTGTGTTACCTATAGATTGACCTAGAATTGACCAATATAGGCCTAATTGAACTTGTTGACTAGAGTTTGACCAAACCCTAGACTAGTTGACTAGTTTGACTAGAGTTGACCTAGTTTGTTTAGATTGTTGACCAAAGTTGACCAAGAGTTGACTTTGACCTAGAATGACTTAGAATCATGTAAAATGCATTATAAACTTTATTTATTATATTTTGGATATATTGTAACCTGTGTTGCTCTAAATAGGACTCAGTTACTCCTGTACGGACATCTATTCTCATTAGTCGATCAGGATATCAGGCGAGTACATTTTCTGATCGTTTCATACTTCCTAGGACTTATATTCTTGCTCTATACTACTTTACTTGATGTTATCACGTTGTTATTACGGATTAGTACTATATGGATCTTTTTATGAGATGTTATCCCTCTCGGATGCATCGGGTATTTCATGTTCATGTATTTTATCATGTGCATCATGTACTCCTTGTACTCGTACCTATTCATGTATAGAAATGTTCTCATGTGCCTTCATGTACACTGCATGTGCTCTCATGTACACTCATGTTTACATGAGCTTCATGTATAAAATTAGTTGTTATTCATGTGCAATAACGTAACTTGAATGGATCCTTGTGTATTGATTGGGGTAGGGGTGAGTAGAAGTGGTTATGTGATCATTATCCCCAGTAGGTATTCATGTGCAACTCCGTAACTTATTCATGTGCAATCCAACCTGTTTACATAACCATCTTGTGCTCTAAATCACTTAGTCACTTACAGTTCTTACTTACCATATATATTATTAGTTTACAAATCTCTCTCTTATCTTTCATGTACATTTCTTACAACGTTCCATGTATATTATTCTATTGCTTGTTTTATATTTTCTGCTATGATATGAACTGTTTGAGAGATATGTACTCGTTCCTGTCCTGATTGGACCTGTTGATAAATTTTACAGATAACTTGGAGGTTTTCGGCTAGCCTAGAGGAGACTCAATAGAGCTTTGAGTAGAGGGCTAGAGTTTTACTTATTTTATTTATGTTTGACTTCTGAGTTGTATTATTGGGATGTTGGGATGTGGGATGTTGGGATGTTGGTGTCGTTCAGACACTTGGAGCTATTTTCTTCTGTTTGTATTTCTCTTTTGAGATTTCACATCTCTCTTATCGTGCTGATTATGTACCTCTAGTTTGTTAGTTTGTGTGATTGAGTTGTATCCTTCTGAGATTGTCCTCCGTTGGGAGAGTATATTATAGTTGTGTTTAGTTGTGGTTGTGACCTAGAACAGCGTTCTACCGTCGACACTGCGTCGTAGGCTGGACGTATCCATTTCTCGTGCCCTACACTGGATGCGGGTCGTGACAATTTCCGTGTCAAATACTGTGTTATATCGGACAACATAATGTTCCAGATTATACTAGGATACACCAAAATCCGTATCATGTCTGTGAAGTATTGAATATATAGTACCTTGGTGATGGAGAGTGAATCGAATATAGCCAACTAGATGGGTGACAAGATCATGCCAGTTGGCATTTTCCCGCTCCAACGAGTTCCATTTTTGGTATTGTTGGGGTTGTTTGGTTCGCGGAAGTAGAGCGAAGTAAAAAAATTTGGAAGTAGAAAGTTTGCGAGCGTATTGCATATGCGTGTCCTGCATACGCATAATTTATGAGGTCCTTCGTTTGGATGGTTGTTGGAAGTGAGTTGAAAAGTTAACCTTTTGTAGTTCCTTCGTTTGGATGGTTGTTGGAAGTTGTAGTTGAGAAGTGACATAGTTTTTATTTTTATTTTGAATGGATTAAAAAATTATTATTATTATTATTACTATTTTATTATTATTATTATTATTATTATTATTATTATTATTATTATTATTATCGGAGTTCCAATTTTTTTCGGAACTCAATGTGAAGTTTCGGACACTTTGGCTAGTTTTTTCCGGAAGTTAAAAGTATGAACAATGCACTTTTGGAACTACTATTGATAGGAGTTTCGAATTTTTTTGAAATGACTAACCAAACAACCAAAGTTCTTTTTTTCAGAACTAGCAATTAATAGTCCAAAATATGAGTTCCGGAAGGCGAACTTCTGCGAACCAAACACACCCACTGTGACTAACATTTCTTGTACTACTAGGATGTATTTGGTATTGCTCAAGCGTATCAAAATTTGTTGTCATAATTTGCCGAAAATGTATGTTGAAATGTCTTATCCTTACTTTCAAAAGCAGTCCATGAAAGCATCAATTTTTCAAACAATTAAATAAAAAAAAAAGCTTTTAACCAACACATTTACGTGTAGATAAATGTGTGCATCTTCGTGTCCGGAGAATTAATAAAGGAAAACCTGGTAGAAGTGTCAAAGAAGTGTACAAAGATATAATAAAGCACAGAAAATGGCTATGATATTTGACCTTAGTTTACCAAGAGGAAAGACAAAAATTTATGTAACAAAGTACAAGTTTAATACTTTCATTCTAGTAGAATGCTCACAGAGATACACAAGTAATATTTGTTGTCGCAGTCTACATAGAGTTTTGAAAATGGTTGGCCACTAAAATCAGAACGTCTCTGACATTCTAAGGGTTTGTGCAAATACTAAAAGTAACCCTTTTTTTAATCACTCTAAAAAAGTATTTTTTCACATTCTAAGGGTTCTCTTATTGTATTAATTTCTAAAAAAAAAGGAAGAGATAAATGTAGGAGATTTCAAGTATAAATATACATAGAGATTAAAAGAAATTGGGACCTTTTAATTTTTGGGACTGTGTGCGATCGTACAGTTTGTACATACTTAAACACGGTCTGACTAAAATATACAGCCATGAATAAAGTAAATCTTTAAGGGATTCCATTTGTATCCAATAAGGATCTGTTTCGAGCTACATCCAAACACATTCATTTTTACAGACCAGGATAAAGACTCAATCTGCAAGGAGCGAAAAAAAGTATGTCGAAAACTAAGATTACATTTCTTCAAGGAATGATAGAAGAACTGAGACTGTTGAGTACAAGAGAGGGAGAAAAATAGATGACAAACAATAACATCCTTTGTTTTTTCTTTTACATTCCCTTCTACTATAGTATGAATCACATTTTGGGCTCCGCAAGAAAATTTAACGAGAAGGTCCTCTTTTCTTATCGCAAGTTTCCGTTATATTGTAATCCTCTATACATTAGGTCGAAAGCAGTCGGTGCTAGCCAATCCGTTTATGACATTCTAATGGTCGTGTACTCAAACTCTAAAGGAATTTTTTTTTTTTTAACATTCTAAGGACTGTTACTACAGTTTCTAAAAATTAAATTTTTTTAATTAATCTAAAAATGGAGATTTTACTAATGTATACCGATGTTAATTTTTTTTTTAAGGTTTTCGATTTTTAGGATCTTATCGTTGCACGTGTTCGGAAACGGACCTGATGGAACCTTTCTAGTTTCTACTCACTCTGAAGCAAATGCTCAACATCTCCCAGCTCAACTTCACCCCTCGGCCGCTCTCCTTCGTTCTGGAACATCATCTCGATTTCCTCCAGGGACTTCCCTTTGGTCTCGGGAACGAACTTGAACACGAAGACGACCGAGAGCGCCGAGACTGCGGCAAATACGTAGAAGACCCCCGCAACGGAGATGGCGCGAGCGGCCGACAGGAACGACATCGCGACCGCCCCGCTGCTCACTCTGCTCCCCACCGCCCCCAGCGCCGAAGCCTGAGCCCTCAGCCTCAGGGGAAATATCTCGGACGTCAGCACCCAGCAGACCGGGCCGACGCCCACGGAGAAGAACGCGACATTCCCGGACACCGCCAGGATCGCCAGCCCGACGCCAGCGCCGCCGCCGCGCGCCAGCGACGAGAGAGCGACGCCCAGCACGAGCAGACACACCGTCATCCCGACAGTACTAATGTACAGCAACGGCTTCCTTCCCAGCCTGTCGATAAGAATAATTGCAACCAGGATGAACACAGTTTTCGTCAGCCCCACCGACACGGTCGCGGCGAGGACGTCCTCGTCCGACTCGAGCCCCGCGCTGCTGAATATGGTCGGGCTGTAGTAGACGATCGCGTCGATGCCCGTCGCCTGCTGGAAGCACTGTATCCCGCAGCCGACGATCAGCATCCTCCGCACCGGAGGAGCGGGCCTCAGGAGCTCCCCCCACGCCGCCTTCTCGTCGTGCCGAGCCCCCGCGGCTTCCTTTATCTCGGCCATCTTCTCCTCCACCGCCTCCTCGCTCTCGTCGATCCTCGCCAGCACCA
Organism: Iris pallida; assembly: GCA_029216955.1. NCBI lineage: Eukaryota > Viridiplantae > Streptophyta > Magnoliopsida > Asparagales > Iridaceae > Iris > Iris pallida. The sequence continues at coordinate 6,991,740 of JANAVB010008198.1, read as the reverse complement.
GCCTGGCCTCCTCCAGCCTGTCCTGCATGACCAGCCACCGGGGGGACTCCGGGATCGCGAGCAGCGCGAACGCGACGAAAACGGAGGGGACAACCCCGACGCCGAGCATCACCCGCCAGCTCACGTGCGCCGGGAGGCCCGAGAACGCGTAGTTGGAGACGTAGCCGAGGAGGATCCCGAGGTTGATGAAGATCTCCGGGAAGGACGTGAGGGAGCCCCGGGCGGCCGCGGGGGATATCTCGGCGATGTAGACCGGGGCGATCATGATGCCGAATCCTATCCCGACGCCGCAGAGCAGCCGGCCCGCCATCAGCGCGGGGAAGGACGGGGCAAGGGCCATCACCAGCGCACCGCCCTGGAAGAGCGCGGCGGCTAGGCCCATCGTCCGCTTCCGTCCGATCTCGTCGGAAGTTCTCCCGCCTGCTAGGCTGCCGGCAAGCGACACGATGCTCAGGCATCCCACCAGTACTTCTTGCTGGACTTCCGTTATGTTCAGGTCCTTCTGGATGAATATGATGGCACCACTCATCACTCCCACGTCTGAAATTTCCGAAGGACGGAAAAAAATTCAGAACAAATAGCAAGCTCAAACTTTCAAGAAATTGACAGAGTGATAGTATTTTGCCATATTTGTGACCTAAATTTTATGCTAAGTGATCTTTGAACTTGTTATATAACACCTGCTATCAAATAAGTATGTTAAAAGAATGGGTTGTAAAATTGGGAAATCCTTGTCTTTGTTAAGGTGTCAATGTCAGTTGTTTGGAGACATGAAACCTCATGAAATTTGGGTTTATGAGGTTGTTAATATCCAAGTTTCTTTCACTCCCGAGTTGCACATTTTATGAGTGGAACTCGTGTACTTGGTCCCGAATGCCGCAGAAGCGATGTAAACCCACCTTAAGTTAACAAATCTCAGTCTCACGCAAGTACCGAGACATCAAATATCGTATATGTTCGATAACTATGTCATCTGGACAAATCTTAAAATACAAGATTGAATATATGTTGAGCTATCTGTCCCAAGTTCAATCCCTCCGCAATCTCAAGAAAGAAGAAGATAGATCAAATAACGTACATGTTCGGTGACTATATCACCTAAACAAATCCAATCTATATATCTCAAAATACCCTCAGCAATCTCAAGAAAGAAGAAGATAGATCAAACAATATGTATGTTCGGTGACTATATCACTTAAACAAATCCAATATATATATATATATATATATATATATATATATATATATATATATATATATATATATCAAATTCCAAAATTGAATACAAATATGTTGAACGATTTGCCCCAAAGTTCAACTCCTCACTAACTACAAGAAAGAAAATAATATTACAATGAGATCTCCCACCAAACCTGACTTTCCGAAAAGATATTCTCTTAAGACTATCTCGAAAGGCGAGCCTTAAGAACCAAATTTGAATTTTCTCTTACATTCTTGTGAACGTGCTCCCTCAAATCTCTTCCTTGAGCTTCTTGTTGACAACTTCCTTCAACCACCTTAAATAGGTTAAGAAACCTAATTTAGGATTTAGAAAAACCCCTAAAATAGCCCCAACAGTGTACCTTCAAAACTATGAAATTAGGTTCTGGAAAGAACTGCCCAAATTTGGTACGTATACCATCGGTGTACCGTCACTGATGTTTTGGCTTAATTTGAGCTCCTGTTCAGCCATTGATCCTCCGTCGTCTTTGCCGCAACTACCATCGACGCTTCACGATGTCCAGACTATCCTCCCACATCTCGAATCGATGCTGGAACTCCAACAAACTTATCCTCCAGTTTGATGAGAGGCGTTGACCCTATGGCTCCTCAATTGAACTCCATTCATGTCGCCCCGTGATAGAGTTCATGCTCCACCTCGTCATTCATCTCGACTCCCTCGGATTACTTTCCATCTTCCTTCGTTCCAGCTCCTCTACTATCATGTCGATGCTAGCTTCCATGCGTAGCACCTTCCTAACAACTGGAACTTTGTCGACATCAATAACTCGGCCAAAACTGAAGTCCCTGACTATCAGCCTCAACGTAAGTCTTGTCTGCCTGTCTCTGATTTCTGTCTTCTACCGAAACGTGCTTCCATTCTGTTAAGCTTCTTCACCCTTGGTTGACCCGACCAAGAAGAAGGTACACTTTTCTCGAGATTCAAGCTCCTGAACCTGTCCACCTTCGTGTCTGACACTAAGCACCCTCACATACCTGCATCCACGAGCAGATAATCATGTACTGTGCACGACGTCGATGCCCCACAGCTTACCATGAACTGTGCAAATGAAGATGTACCCTTCTCAACTTGAATTTGTTGCACTCTTTGATCTCCTTCCTGGCTTCGAACTGCTGAAACTGATGTCACTTCCTCCGTTAACATTTTACAAACCACCCGTCACCAAAATCGGATCCGTAGGACAATTCCTACCTGGAGACTAACTAGATGTTATGGGACCGAAAGACTGACCTTTACTTTTTGATGCAACTCCATTCGTCGCTTTGTCTCGACGAACCAAATCCCCTTATCCCTCAAATCATCTCGAATGCAACTCTTGACAAGTTCTCGACGATCCACAAACTCATGTCAAATATCCCTCAAGCCTCCATCAGATGTTTACGGCCGTCCTGTACACCCCAGCGTCTTGAGCATGTACATGCCACAATATATATCTCCTCGAGCCAGTAGTTGGGCATCCTTCATAAACTTTCAATTTTTCTTCCCAAACATACTACGACAACCATCATCTGTCAGCTTTCTTTCTGATACCTAGTTGTTCATACTCGGTATATGATGACCCGCTTGAGAATGAGCTTCTCGCGAGACTCTGCTGTCAAGTGTATGCCTCCGATGTCCATAACTGTCGTTGTTCTCCTTGTTGCCTATTATTACACATCCAAACATGTCGTCCTGATATGACATGAAGATCCTCCTCCGTGGAGTGGCATGATATAGGGGTAGGCATATGGTTCCAAGACCCACGGTTTTGACCCGGTCCGAACCGTAAAATGTCCAAACAAGCCGGTTCCAAAAATTTGGAATTTAAACGGGACATGCAGGGACGGATTTTGTGACAGTAACAGGGCGAGGCGGGTCCTATTTTTAAAATAAACGGGGCCCCGGACCGACCCGTTTCTAGGGATATGTATTTTTTTATATCAATTTTGAAATTTTTTGCTACTATAGTTTATAGGTAATAGAACAAGTTATTGTTTAGTAAACAAATTCTAGAAATTTGGGAAGACATAAGACTTGTTTGTTTTTATAGATAACAGAAAATATGTAAATGTTTACTATTCTAGATTTTTTAAAACTTTTTTAGACCCGTTTGGACCCGCGGGTTGACCCGATTCGGACCTGTTTCGAACGGGTCGAGCCCGTTCCGGTTTCAATATTTTTTGGACCCGTCCCGCCAATTAACGGGTCCGGTCTGGGTCCATAAAATTTGGGCCCGGTTCGACCCGTGCCCACCTCTAGCACGATATGACATCTCCATGTCCAAGATCCAATCACCGTCATGACACATGTCACAAGTTTTCTCTACATCGGTTGATGCAATGATGAGATGTCTCATAGCTACAAAAAAATTATTATCATCCTTGCCTTTAGCCTTCTTATTTTTGAGCATCATGCAATCCTGTTTAAAATAACCCTTTTGGCCATAGTGATAGCATGCCTTCTTGTGGTCCGCATTAGCAAGATCCACAGAGCTCTCGTATTCTCGACTGTGACTAGAGTCTTACTTTCTCGTTGGAATCCACAAGAACGGGCTCCTATCACAATTATGTCTGCTTTGTCGAATTTTCTTATTTAGTAAAATGCTTTTGACTGCCTTCATCGTGACAACTCCGTTAGGCACGAAGTTTCTTATAGACACCACCAACGTCTTCCAACTATCTGACAGAGAACTCAAAAGCAACAAGGCCTGAAGCTCATCATCAATCACCATATTCATTGTCGATAGTTGATTGATGATACCCTAAACTTTAATCAGATGATGTGCCACCGAGACACCCTCCGTGTAGTTCAAGTTAACGAGTTGTCGAATAAAAAATGTCTTGTTACCAGTCGTCTTCTGTTCGTACATCGAATGTAGCTTCGCCCATAATACTTTTTTCGAACTCTCTACAGACACGTGATAAAATACCGAATTGTCCAGTCATTTGTGGATGAATCAAATAGCCTTCTGATCCAACCATTTTTTAGTCATCAACAGATTTGTCCAATGACTTGGCGTTGTCACCCTCCAAAGGACCATGTAATAATGTATATCCTCCATCTATGGTCGCACCTTCCCTCTTGAGAACCTAGGGGCTCTGATACCAATTGTTGGCCCTAAAATATTGCAGAAGTAATATCAAATCACCTAACAAACTCTCGTCTCATGCAAGCACCAAAATAAACCAAACAACGTATATGTTTGATGACTATGTCACATGCACAAATACCAATCTATATATCTCAAAATACAATATTGATTACAAATTTGTTGAACTCTTTGCCCCAAAGTTCAACCCCTCACCAATCTCAAGAAAGAAGAAGATTGCAAGGAAATCACTAGCCCACCATGTGATGATCTCCCTGAACGATGAAAATGACTCCCCAAATAAATCTTCTCTTCAGACTATCTCGAAAGATGAGTCCTCAGAACAAAGTACAAACTTTTCTTAGATTTATGTGGACTAGTACCCTCAAATCTCCCTTGAGCTTCTTGTTGGCAACTTCTCTCAACCAACTTAAATAGGTTAAGAAACCTAATTTAGGGTATAGAAAAACCCTAAAATAGCTCTAGCAGTAATCATGGCCGTCTAGATTTGATCACACGATCAAAACATGATAACTTTTGGGCCTACATCTGAACAAGTTCGCAACTGGCAATATGCTACGGTGCACCGCCAGAACCATAATATTAGGTTCTGGAACGAACTGCCAAAATTTTGATATATTGTCGATATACTCCACTGCTGTTTTGGCTTAGTTTTAGCCTAGATTCAGCCATCGATCTTTTGTCATTTTCGTCACAACTCCCGTCGATGCTTCACGATGCCATACTATCCTTCCAAACTTCAAATTGACGCTAGAACCCCCAACTCGTTGGGTCTCGTGAAACTTACTTCTTAAGAAAACAAAGAGCCACAAGTAGGGGTAAGCATTATTCATGTTTTGGATCGAGAATCGAACCAAACCGAATAAGAGATTCGGTTCAGTTTGAAAAAAAATCGGTTCGGTTTCGATTTTGAAATAGTAAAATTCCTTGTTTTGTTTCGATTTCAGTTTTGGCTTTTAGTTTTAGTCTAAAAGTCGAAACTAAAAACCAAATAAGAATTATGCAATTATTAAATACCTGCAATTTTATGTATAGTTTATGGTTCAAAATGTGTATTTTTTGTTGTATATTTGAAAACGACAGTTCTATGTATATGTTTTAAACATAGTTTCCAGTATTGGCCGATAACGATTCGATATGTTCGATACCGATATAATTTGGCATGTCCCGACCCGTTTCCGATCTCTGCAGATATTGTTTGATACCGACAGGTACAAACTTTTTGTGCATCTTTTACAGTCAATTCGGAAGAAAAAATTGACAAAAAAAATCAACGAGGGTGTAAAAGCATAGTAGGGTTGTAAAGGTGTAAATGAAAAAAAAATTATTTATCGCATGTAAACCAATCAGTAAGGGTAACTATTATTTTAATTAATTTTAAAACTATTAAAAAATATTAACATTATGCCCAGATATATAAAATAAAATTCTAATTTTTTAAATTTATAATTATTTGCTTTCTAATACCAAAAATTTAATCTGATATTCTGATCCGAAACTTTCGATACTGTCTATACCACCGGTCCCGATACTCACAGGAAGAGTCCAATATTGATATATATACTCGAACCTTGGTTTTAAAGTCCAACTTTGATAATTGAATGACTAGTCAAATTTGGGCCAAAGTGTGAAATACAACAAACAAGTGAATAACGATTAGAATGTTTTAATATAGTTTAACCACAATTCAACTTTGGGTTCGACCCATAAAAAAAAAGCCCAATCCAAGAAACCGAATAAACGATTTTACTACCGGTTCATTTCGGTTTTTGCTTTTTAAAATTTTGATTATTCGATTTTGACTATTTCGATTCAGTTGAAATCGAATAAATCGAATGCTCACCCTAGCCACAATATATTTTCATTCCTAATGCATTTATGAGAATATAGGTTTAGACTCCATTTAATCCTTCCAAAGATTAGATCATTGATTTGTTTATAATATCTCAAATTCATGTATCAAGTTGGACATGTGTGATATAGATGCTCCAGCTTGAGATGGAGTGTCTACTGGAGCATCTAGATTTGTCATTCTTGAGTGTCTATACTTAGTATTTCTTTGTATGGGTGAGCATTTGTTTTTCGTTTTCAACCAAATGAAAATAGTCAAAAATGAATATACCGAAATTCTAAAAATTTAAAACTGAAACCGAACAGAAATTAGTCATAACCGAAACCGAACCGAACCGATAATTAATCTACTTTATCGGTTTGTTCAATTGGACTATTTTTTGTTGTTTAATTGGTCGGATCCAAAGTTGGAATTATAGTTACATTATATTAAAAATTATAATTTTTATACATATTTTTGTTGTATTTTAGAGGTGGACCTAAAATTGGATTGATTGTTAAATTATCAAAGTTGGACTTTAAAATACATACATAGAACTGTTGTTTTCAAAATATACACATTTTTATCATAATACATGCATAAAATTGAAGATATTTAATAATTGTATAAGTTTTATTTGACTTTGGGCCAAAATAGAAAGCCAAAACCGAAACCATTTTTTTTTCGCACCAATTTTTTTTCAAACCAAACTAAATCTTTTATTCGGTTCGGTTCAGTTTGATCTCAGTTGTCAAGTAAGTCAAGCCTGGCCAACCCGAATTAGGGTGGGCCGGACCTCTTAGTCCCATGAACTATAACGTGCCGGACCTAAGGGTGGAGATATAAGCCCAGTCCGGCACGTGGCCCACGGTTCGGTGGGCTTCAGATCGGGCCGAACTGGGCCGGGCTTGGAATTCAAACAATGGTTTCAATGTTTCTTGGTTTCATGGAATTCAAACATCATGGCTTCAATGTTTCATGGTTTCATGGAGTTTTTTTTTTTTTTTGGTTTCATGGAGTTCAAACATCATGGCTTCAATGTTTACCGAAACCAGCTGCAAGTTATGCTGCCTTTTGGTGATGTTTGATGGTCCTTCCTGTATTGTTTTGCTGATTCAAACATCATCAAAGCTTCCAAGTTCCAATTACACTTAATAGCATGCCCATAAGCAACCTATTTGAAAAAAAAGGCTTTGTTGTTGTACTTGATCTATCCCACTTTATTAGCCATCTGACTAACTATTTTGCTTTCCTGAAAGGCAACTCATATTGTTTTATTTGTGTTTATTCTACTTCACATGTTTTAAAATAAGAATATTTTATCAAATATTTTTATTTAAAATATACAAACTAGCATATATCTTCACTATTTTAAAAAACTAACAAAAATTCTCATTCTTTTATAAATCAGCCAATTTTTTGGTTAAATAGAGATAGTATATCTTAAAATTTTATTTATTCCATACAAGGGAATGGAACATTTGCTAGTTTTTTTTAAAAAAAGTTGGAATATATACTAATTTTTATATTTTGAGTAGAGACATTTGCTAAAATATTCTTTTAAAATTCCACAAGTTTAAGGATGATCTGGCTTGCAATATTGAATGCCAATTGTTACATAACATGGATCTTTAGATAATTATCTTTTTTACTTTATTTAGGTAATAGAAGTATGGCATCTTATTGGTTGTTTCATTCTGCTTCTAGTGACAAAGTTACTGGAATGAAAGAAGGTTTTTCATCTATCTTTTCTTTTTCTGGTTTTGGATCGGATCGGCCGGACTTCGAATCGGGGTAGATTCGGACTTCGGATCAAATCGGATCTCTCTTGTGGACTGAAATATGAGACCCGACACATCATAGTATACTGAGATGGGTCAGTCCGGACTCAAGTTTATTCGAACAGACCGGCACATATATTTTTTTTTTTTGTGTCGAACTCGTGTCAAGTTGGACTTCGATCCAATTGACAAGTCTAGTTCTCGGTCCAAAATCAAAACCAAAATATTGTACAGGGTCTAAAGAGGGAGGCTAACCCCTCCTATAAAAATGTACTTACATCACATCATCAATGAAACAATGCCATTGAGTTATCATTCTCAACGATTTGTTCAATAGTGGAGACCCTATCTCTTGTCAAACTATATATTCATGGAAAATAAAAAAATTGCTGTACGGATAAAAATTTGTATGAAATTGATTACAACGTAAAAAGTTTTTGAAATTAGGAACAACGATAAACATAGCCAGACCGTCTGGCGAAAAATGAGCATGTTCAAATTCCGCCAGACCATCTGGCTAAAAATGAGCTTGGGTTGGTTTTTCGGGTTTGGTTGGTTTTCATTGGTTTTCTTATTTCACTTGGTTTGGTTTGGGTTGGTTTTTATTTGTTGGTTTTTATTTTGCCTTGTTTTTTTTGTTTTGGTTGATTTGATGTTGGTTTTCTTTATGTTGGTTTGGGTTTTGGTATTTTAATTTTAGTTTTTTTAGTTGTTTGTGCATTAATTTATAGGACTGTGGTATGAAATAGCCGTTGCAAATGAACGTTGTAATTGTAATGTTGGAATTGGAACGTTGGGAGGAATCTTACAACGGTTAAAAACTTGCCCACCTCTACCCAAGAAACAAACATAAACCAAACAACTAGAAAACTAAAAATAAAAAAACAAAACCCAAACCAACATGAAGAAAACCAACCAAAAAAAACAATAACATCAAAATCATCCAAAACAAAAAAAAAACCAAGGCAAAATAAAAACCAACAAATAAAAACCAACCCAAGCCAAACCAAGAGAAAATAAGAAAAACAATGAAAACCAACCAAACCCGAAAAACCAACCCAAGCTCATTTTTAGCCAGACGGTCTGGCGGAATTTGAGCAAGCCAGCCAAAAAAAAAAAAATCAACATCAAAATCAACCCAAAAAAAGACCAAGGCAAAATAAAAACCAACAAATGAAAACCAACCCAATCCAAAACAAGAGAAAATAAGAAAAACAATAAAAACCAACCAAACCCGAAAAACCAATCCAAGCTCATTTTTAGCCAGACGGTCTGGCTATATTTATCGTTGTTCCAAAATTCGAATTTTTTTTATGTTGTAATCAATTTCATACAAGTTTTTATATGTACAACAAATTTTCTGCCTGAAAAATCCTTGTACTCTCCTCGCTTCTCGCCGGTTCCTTTATTTTCCATATAACCCCACTTTGGCATGGAGACGTTTTCTTCCAAATTTATTCATATAAAGCATAAATAATAAAATATTACAGTTTCGGCATTGATAATTTAGTAAAAAAAAAATACTTGACATTGCTAAATATGACAGCAACAATAGTATTAATGTTTTTGTATGCTTGTTTTACTCAAAAAACACAATGATGTCGTTATTGTATTAAAATATATATATATATATATATATATATATATATATATATATATATATATATATATATATATATATATATATATAGAGGCGGATCTAAAGAGAGTCCAAGGGGGGCAACGGCCCCTCCAAGATTCTCAATTTTTTTCTTATATTTTTATGGATAGCTACTTAAAATATAGGGTTATTTACACTAACTACCCCTATGTTTTTGATTTATAACACGGGGTACCCCTACTTTTAAACTATTTACACTGACCACCCCTACTTTTTTGGTTTATTACACGGGGTACCCTTACTTTAAGATAAAAATAAAAAATTATAACACTAACTACCCCTATTTTTATTTTATTTCTAAAGGGAGGGGTGGTCAGTGTAAATAAACAAAAAACACGGGGTACCCCTTGTTATAAACAAAAAACATAGGGGTAGTTGGTGTAAATAACCATAAAATATATGTGCGGCAATTTTTTTTTTTGCACAGAAGGTGCAAATATTTTCGACAAATACCGGATAGATAGAATAGAAACTTGTAAATCTATTTCCAGATAGGTCTGATATATTTTATACATAGAAAATTTTAAATGTTATAATGACTCCATATATAGCGGTCCACCAAATATTTAAAAACTAAAGATATGATAAATTTGTTTTGAGATTTGATTTGATTACATTTATCTAAACATATATTTCAAATATATTTTATGAATTTTTATTATTCTAAAATACATTAATTAGCTTATTCCTTTTTCAAAAGATTTACCAAAATAAGATAATGTGAAATATTTCGTCCGAAAAGAAAAAAAAAAAATTTGACCGCCTCTTTTATTCTCTATATCTCCATCTCTCCTTCTCCAGGTTCTCCTTCAACCTTGTTCCAGAAAAATCTCAAGACATATTTAGCTTATCCCTTTCTCAAATTTTCTTTGCTTTTCGGCGGAGCGACTATATTTTCTATTCCTGGTACGATGTCTATATTTTTACAATAACACTCTTGTTAATTAGATTTATTTTTTCTCTCTTCATAAGTGATCTTAGTGATATTGATGCATGAAAGAATATTGCTTGCTATTTTACAAATTCTACATATTAAATTGTTAAATTTTTTTGTAGTCATTGAAAATCATGTTATTGTCTTTTTTTTTAGTTTCATGTTTGGATCTTATTTTTACAGGGTTATTGTGAACTTGGTAATGAAATGGAAAAACATGTTACAATTGATAAGTTTTTTCAAAAGAAGAGAACAAATAAATTAAATTCGGCCACTCCTAAAGCGTATTGTCATCCCATAATAATGAGATTCTTCCATCTGAAATTCCTTCAAAAATTTTAAAGAACGTCGAGTTCTATTTAAGTAGATATTTGCATTTGACTAGGTATCGTTTATTTTAAATATCTTTTATGAACAAATATTTCTTTCCTTCTTTGTATCACTTTGGAAATATTGACTTTATTTTTTTATTCATTCTTGTTCGAGTTCAATTAAGAATTTTTATATACAATTAGTACGGCCCCGCAAGAATATAATTCCTGGCTCCGCCCCTGTATATATATATATATATATATATATATATATATATATATTTATATATATATATATATATATATATGGGAGCGGATCAAAAGCCCCCCTTAGAAAACCCCCTAAAAACCCCCCTCACTCTAATTCGTAATATTAATGTTAATATTAATGTTAATGTTAATATTAATGTTAATGTTAATATTAAATTTTTTTATATTTTTTTTATATTAATGTTAATGTTAATATTAATATTAATGTTAATGTTAATGTTAATATTAATTTTAATGTTAAGTTTAATGTTAATTTTAGTATTTAATGTTAATATTAACATTAATATTAACATTAAATTACGGATTAGAGTGGGGGGGGTTTTAGGAAATTTTCTAAGGGGGGGCTTTTGATCCGCTTCCTCTATATATATATATATATATATATATATATATATATATATATATATATAGATATATATATATATATATATATAACTGTAAATGACCTCTAGCCTAGTGGTTAAGAGAGATGCATGCGGTCCGAGTGGTCAGGAGATTGATTTCCGGTGGGAGCGTTCACCACAATTACCTTCTTTCAAAAAATATATAAATATATAACTTAATACCCTCAATTATTCTAGTTTTTTTTAAACTTAAAACGCTCGACTCATCAATTTTTTTTAACTTGATATCATAAATTATAATATTAGATAACTTAATACTTTAATTATAATTGTACAACTTAATATCCTAACATTGTTAACGAAAAATCCTATATAACAAAAATACCCTCCTTATTCGTGGTCAATTCAAATATCATGAGAGGGGAGGGGAGGAATAATTTGGTCAAAATATATTATTTATTTTGGTTGAAACCGAAAAATTAATCCATAACTGATGCAAAATATCATCTTGAAAATATTCCATAGTTGAAGTTAGTGATTGGTATAAAATTAAAGTTTATGATATCAAATTGAAAATGTTGAATAGTTGAGGGTATCCAATTAAACTTATGACTTTTTTTTTTACACCTTATCTCTGTTATGAAACCCTAGAAATAATTTCTAAAAAAAATGTACCATGATCATGTTTGCCTTGACCCAAACCAGGATTCCAGCTCCGGTCTACTATTGTCTATTCTCTTCTTCTACATAATAATTTAACTTAGGGATTTTAAGTATATTCTAAGTAATTCTATTCCAAAACGTTTATAGGATAGAGAGGCTGTTTCTGCGACTCGAACCCACATATTACTATGATACATTCACGAAGATTACTATTTTGTAAGTTATGGATATTCTTATGATTCATCAAACAACAAAACCAAAGAAAAATGTTTTAATTAACAGGAAATTACCATAGCCGAGGAGAACGGAGTTGAGGGACGCGAACACGGCGCACGCGAAGACGTACTTCTTCCTTGTGCTCTCGCTCGTTTGCATCCTCCGAGGAGGACCTCCTCCTCCTCCTTCAATGCCACCATTCTCGGACATTCTAAGCTCTGCCAGACCCATTATAATTCTATCACTCTCTTCTTAATATTCTTCCTCCTCTTCTCCTTTCTTCATGCATTTTGTAATGGTCCTGAGGAAGAAAGAGAAGATGGCATCCATTTGTTTGTTGCACGACAGGGAAATTTTCTAGCAACGAGGAAAGCGTTTTTTGTTTACCGTTGTTGCAGAGAGACAGATGTTCGGGTCAGGTTAAGTGGGCATGATCTATTGGCTATATCTTAACAATAACAACACAATCAATGTTTTAAAAAATAGAAGGGGGGAGGGGTCGTGGGATGGTCCTTGGGGGTCACCTACGACCCACCTCTTGCAGGTCACGTTGGACATAAAAGGTTATCCAAACTGAAAGTTTGTCGGACTTACCCTGAACTAGTTCTCCATAGTACACAACTATATATATATATATATATATATATATATATATATATATATATAAAATTATATATATATATATATATATATATATATATATATATATATATATATAGAGGAAGGATAGACATTTCCACAATTTTTGTATCCCCATGCATCCCCATGTTCACATCCGTTGGATGTGCTTTAAGTCATCTAATCTTAACCATTGGTAAATCAACGGTTAAGATTAGATGACTTAAAGCACCATCCAACGGTGCAAATAGGAGGAATGCATGGGGATGCAAAAAATGTGGGGATCTTGATCCTTCCTCATATATATATATATATATATATATATATATATATATATATATATATATACTACTACTTAGAAGCAGTGTTGTCAGAGCCAGACCAGACCGGTGGTCCGACCGGTTTTGACAAAAATTTCGGTCCGATCTGATGTGAACCGAAATTTTTTGAAGAATTGTCGATTTTTTTCCCGGAACCGGGTTTAATTAGTGAACCGTCCGAACCGGTTCGCAATTGAACCGGAAAGTTTGGTTTTTTTTAAATTAAAAAAAAAAACTCAAAAAAATTTGTTGTGTGAGATTTGGACCATTTGGTTCTTGATTTGGTTTTGAGAGACCTTATAGTTGTAAATTAAAACCAAACCAAACATGCTAAGAAATAACCCAAAAAGTAAATATGGATATGTTATCTATTTGAACCAAACCAAACAAAGTCTAGTTGAACTCCGGTTGAACCCCGGTCCGACCTATACAAAAAAAAAATCGGTTCAATCATCGGTCCGGTTTTTAAAACATTACTTAGAAGTTATGCGTGTTTACCACAGTGGAATCAATCAAGAAGCAAATTTATTAACCTTGATTGCATGTAAAGTCAAATTAAAACAAGTCAAAAGTCGGGGTCAAAACAGTTGGCCAGAATTAAAAGCCCAAAAAAGCTACTGGTTCACGGGTCCGGTTCAACCGGCCAGCTCGGTCCGATTTTTAAAACATTGCAACAAATGACTTGTACATAAATTTATATACTTGCTCAATCTTTATATTTTGTGAGAATTATTTCTAAAAATTCCACATATACATTAAAACAATGTACTGATACGAGATATAGTGCAATGCACACGAGATTAGGTAATAAGTGGAACATGTGTTGCTTTTTGGTATGAACTACAGGTGTTCATGATTAACCTAGAACTTGGTCGGTTCAGTTATGCTTTCTAAATAATTTTACGTGTCGGTTACAGTACATGATTTTCTCTTTATTTAACCGACTCTTGTATATACTAGTAAATTCACATGTATTGCACGTAAAATAATTGTTTTCCTCTGATATTGTCAAAAAATAGTTTAAATATTAAAAACATTTGAATCAAGATTTGTTATATATGTTTATATTTTAATTACAATTTGTTATAAATATATTTGTAGATAGTTAGATAATATAAGGTCGTTAGGCTATTAGTTATAACTTTTCTCTCTTAAGTGTTAATTGTGATGGCTCATTTAGACTAATTTCTAATTATAACTAAAAGTTAATTCGTATTGAAATTATAGGATATACATACGGCTTACACGACACATTTTCTTGAGTCGTTTTGAAGCCGCTTATATATACCGGTCACCTTTATGTGCGTTGTAAGCACAAAAAAAAGAGAGAAAAATATTTAGTATTAACATAATTTAAATTTGATTCGAATGTATGTTAATTATGGTTTGTTATAGATATAATTTTTCAAATTTTGGATACGTGTTTAGTGAGATAATAGCATTAGTTAGTTTAAATATAATTTGAATATTTAATATATTTTATAATTTGTTATAGATTTCTATATGAGTTTGAATATTTGTTCAGGCAGCTAGAATGATTATAGAATTTTTTTTAACTACATGGGGACATACGTAGTAGTTAGATAATACTAAGTAATTAGTTCAAATATAATTTGAATATTGAATATTTTTAGGATTTGTTTTTTTTAGGATAATATTTTTAGGATTTGTTATATGTTTAGGTAGTTAGAAGAATTTTAGAATTATAGAATTTTTTCTTAACTATGCGAGGAGACACATACGCAGTAGTTAGAATTTTTTTGATTTTTTTGCAAAAAAATTTACATAGATAATAAAGAAATATATAGATATTACGTATGGGATAATAACTTTGCAGAAATACAGAAACATATGCATATTGCAAATAGTAATGATCGTATGACAGTATGAGTGCATACACTCATACTGCTAATACTAATGTAATTAGTCCAATTGTGTGTGTGTGTGGTGTGTGTGTGTGGAATTTCAAAAAAGAAAATTTAAAAAATTATTAATTGATGAAGGATATATATACCGCTTAGACGGCTTATTTTCTGAGTCATTTTCAATTTTCTGCCTCTCTAAATATAGATTGAAGAGTTATTATATATAATATTAATGGGTTATATAATATATGAGTTACTAGGTTAGACATATAAAATGGGTTAGTAATTGGTGACCTATATGTCGAGGGCTAGGCTCGGAGGCTCAGGCTCGAACCATCTAAACTTCTTTATGGGCTTCTATTCGTGTTTGGCCTATGCTCGAGCGAGTAATATATGTTTTTTTTTTGTGAGGAACTAGATCAATTTATTCATTAATTCCCGCCAAAAGGCGGTCACCAGCTAACCACTGAATAATACATTCAGGAGGATCAACAAAAATTGAAGAAGCCTTTTCCTGCAAGGCATAACTAGCCAAGGTGTGCGCTACTTGGTTTCCAGTTCTACGCACGAACATGAAAGAGAGATTACTACATAATTGGATATCCTTACGGATGAGCAAGACCACGTATGATAGCTTCCAAGGGATTAGAGATGAGTCCCCTTTGAGTATTCTGTTGACTAATAATGAGTCCCCTTCAATGACAATCTCCCTCGCATTAAACTCTTGGGCGAGGCGAACTCCAGTATGAACCGCTAGTAGTTCTGATTGCAAGTTGATGTCAGAAACGTGGTTGATAGTGCTGTAGTCAGTTCTGGCACCCAGGAATGTCCCATTCGAATCCCTAACAATAGCAGCCGCCACAATAGATGATTGAGATGTAGACCCATCCACATTTATCTTAAGGGAGCCCTCTGTTAGGGGAGACCATGATACAGGCATAAGAATACTGTTGCGACATTCATGGAGCTCCTTCAATCCCCATTCGCATAGGAGTTGAGAAAGTTTGCTGCCGAGTGAGCTATACGCTGGGTATTAGGCTTTATATGTCAAAAGATACAATCACCCCTGGCCTTCCATATTGCCCATAAAATAGCCGCACCCCACTAGGGGTGAGCATATAACGGTTGAAAACCGAAAACCAAACCGAACCGAACCGAACCGAAATATGACAAACGGTTTGGTTTTTCGGTTATCGGTTCGGTTTACGGTTTAAAATTTTGAAAATTTGAAATAACGGTTCGGTTTTCGGTTCTTAATCCGAAAAATCGAACCGAACCGAAAACCGATTTAGATTTAGTAATTTATCAAACTACTCACAATATACATATAATAATGTTTATTAATCCCTAACTGAGCGCACTCTCTTCTCCTATTCTATGTCGGTGCTTCTTTGAGCACTCTCTCTATCTACCCTCTATCTACCCTTAATCTATATATACTAATATCTTTCACTCTATGTGATATAACAATTCATAAATACAATAATGTCATATATTTTTAAATTTTGTTTTATTTAAATAGGCTCATTTTGCTAAAACTTGAAGGCCATGCACATTGGTCCATGAAACCGAACCGACCGAAAATCGAACCGAATTAATTCGGTTCGGTTTTGTTCGGTTTTTATAAAAACGGTTCGGTTTTTGGTTTTGAGAAATACGGTTTACGGTTATTTCGGTTTTTTCCATATTCGGTTCGGTTTGAACCGAACCGAACCGATGCTCACCCCTACACCCTACCGAAATACTTCGTGCGCATTCACATCATTCAACCAGTGAATCATAAAGACCTGACGCAGCTTTGAAAGTCTATCCGCAGACCGATAGGAATAATGAACCAAACCTCCTTAGCGACATTGCAATGAAGGAAAATGTGATCTTCCTCTTCCTCTTGAAGGAGACAGAAGGGGCACGAAGGGTTGATAGAGGGGACCCTTTTATGAATGGACGAAAGCAGGGGAAGAGCACTATTCAAGAGTCGCCATATGAATATTTTAATCCTTGGAGCAATTCCTTTCAATCTCCAGAGCACTTCCTATTTGATTTGAGAAGTAGATTGTTCAGAGTTTCCGGAAGATTGAATACGGATGTTCTCGTATAGAGATTTAGAGAAGAACTTCCCCGACTTGACCCTAGTCCATATCAGCTTATTCACAGAGGCTGATATCAGTGATCGCCTTGGCTTCCATGGGGGGAGAATAGGGAATCAATGAGCGGTCGATTCCATACTCTAGTTAATGGGTCCATCAGGTCCCTAACAAGTTTAGGCCCATACGGAGAGGTAACAGAAGGGGACATATGGTATCCAGGGATGCCAGGGACCCATGGTTCAGTGGCTAAGTCAAACCACCCTCCTCTAACCTTCCAACAGAGATTACCATCCAAGAAGCGACGGGCATTTAGCATACTCTACCATGTCGGGAAAGCACGTTTGCGCCTGGGTTCCAGCCAAAAGGATCTGTTTTGCAGATAGACACCCCTCAGCATTCTAGCCCACAACTGGTGCGGATCTGCCAAGAATCTCTAGACAAGTTTGCCTACCAGCGAATCATTCATCCACTTGGGATATCTGAAACCGAGTCCCCCATCCCGTTTTGGCTTGGTGAAATTACTCCAAGCAGTGAACTGTAATTTCCTGTCCCCCACTTCGTGACCCCACCAGAAAGATCGAGACATCTGCCCCAGTTTACGATAAATAGTAGAGGGGATCTTATATGTAGACATCGAGTAGACGGGAATAGACCCCAACGTTGATTGTATAAGAACAGCTCTCCCAGCATGTGAGAGAGTTTTAGACTTCCAACCTTTCAGGCGGCTACTCACTTTGTCGAGGAGGCTGTTATACGAAGAGAGCCTGCCTTTAGGATGAAGAAGCGAGTAATATATGTTGATAAAAGAAATTTCCAAAGAGATTACAATGAATATTTATGCGGTTTTTGTATCAACCTTGCTGCTTTATTTAAACCCTAACATGGTAAACAAAGTAAGCATTTAGGGATTTAGGGTTATATATCCCTTGGTGAAATATAGATATCCCTCTTATCTTCTTCAAAAGGTATGCACTTTTTCTACCAAAAAAATGCCAAAATTTATACCTACCTCAATGTAGATCTAACATGGCGATTGGAGTGGCATCCTAGGAGTTATCCCCACCCCTCTTACGTGTGTTCGTGTTATCGAGAATATAGGAAAGTGACAGGGTCAAGGAGTTTTTGTGATCTATGGATGAAGAACTCCATTGATATGATCTACAAAGCATTTTAAGAGTCCTAGTGGTGAGAAAATATCATTAGATTAACGTCCACAATGGGACTATATATACTTAATTTATACTTCTTTATAACAAATACTTGTGCTCTCTCAGAGTTTCAAGCACTTACTTTGAATGTTGAATATGTTACACACATAAATGTGCTAGGCGCATTTGACTACCCAAATGCTGGGAATGCGGTGTGACTCGAAAATCAGAGTTGGCCCATAAGGTACGACATTGGACTGAGCCTATATATCTTAAAAGGGAATTCTCATGTAAGGACTGAACTAATTCCAATTATCTATATCCCATGATCCCACCTCCTACCCCATGTGGGACTAAATTTCCAACTCCATTGTCACCCCCTTTTGAGGGCTCAATTGAAAAAAGATACAATCTAACAATCTCCATCTTAGCTCATTTTTGCTAGCCAAAAACCTTAGCATCCATGTTACCTTTGTTTGTTCCCGCTAGCCAAACAATCTAAGAACCCCTGCTACCTTTGCTCGTTTTTGCCAGTCGAACAACCTTAGCACCCATGCTACCTTTGTTCAATCCCGCCAGCCGAAGTTCCAGGAGATCCAACATATTGTCATTCCGATCCGTTCAACACAGAACTAAATCGATATATTCATCCATACCACCATTATGTGTCAACCACAGCTTCTTGCTCCACCTTGGACGCATCAAACCTACCTTTGAAGCCAATCCACATAGTTGCATTTGCAGATAACTCCACCTTGAGAAGAGAGACCATATCTTCATGTATATGCATGAAAGTTCAGCACCTTATGTCTTGAACCAATTAGAGTCGTTCAAACCAGTCCCGTAATCATGGGCTCTGATACTTTTTGTTGCGAACACAGTGTGACCCGAAGCAGAGTTGGTCCATGAGGTGTGATATTGGACTGTGATCATATGTCTTAATAAGATTTGACCACCCAATGGCATCATATGCCATTCACCCAAATAGAAAGGTGATTGCCTTTCTTTTTTGCTATGGGTTTACTGGAAGTATTGTATTTTGAGGGGCCTAGATGATTTTGGTATCAAACTTTCCTGAAAGAGTATTTGATTTGCCATCATGGATAATACTCTTTTTATTTGCCATCATGGATAGTATGGCGGTCATATTGCAAGGCCTTCAAGAAGGATATGATAATCATCCATTTGTGATGATATCAAAAGATATTGTCAAACGGTCTTACTAAAGGCACAACAGCCTTATTTAGTGGTATCATAAACTAAGAGACAACACACATAAGTTAGAAATTTATTAGGGGCTAAAACAATATTTGTTATGGGGGCAAGACGACTCTCTTTCTCTTCTCTAACACAACATCCGTCTCTTTCTCTTCCTATTTTTCCCTCTTCCTCTTATTCTTCTACCCTACTTGGAGATGATACACACCAAAGTTCCTTCCCAATAATGGTAACTTTTCTTTTTCTCTTCTTCTTCTATTTTTTTTTCCAAAACTAGGATTTTTTTTATTCTTAGATTTTATGTTCGTTTCATGTATTTTAAACACCATTTAGTATATTTTAGGTTATTGATTTTCCAATGGGACTTTTTTCTGAAATTTTGAACCCAATTTTAGGGATTTTGAGCTTCAGAAATCGGCAAAGTCCCATCTGAGATGAAGCAGGGTTGTCAGATTGACGGTCCTGATTATTGTTAAGATTGGCAAAATTATGCTAGTCCTAATTGGTAGAACTATCAAAAGGCGGAGAAGTTTTTGACTTAGGACTGCCAAAATTTTGATAGTCCTGACTATAATCTGGATTGCCAAATTATGATAAGCACCAAAAATTTAGCAGTCAAGTTCATGGATTTAGTAGTATGTGTTTTATTTCTACATATTGAATTGCTATTATTTTTTTGTTGCATTCGCGAAAGTCATGGAGGAAAAAACTATTGAAAGGGACAAGTTCAAGAAAAGAAAATAAAGCCCACGACGATTTTGGAGCACAGAGCACACCAACCTCAGCAGACATGTGAAGTACCCCTAAACATAACAAAGCTGGCGGCCACCTATCTGAATAGATTACTTCGACCACGTGCCACTGAAACACGTTCGAAGAAAAAAGCTCCTATATCTCCTACTTTATCTTCTTTTGATGATAACAAAGAAGTGTCCCAAATTTCGAAAGAGTCGAATTTCCATTCGAAAATTGTCGAGCGTTGAAAACCAAAATTTATGATTTGTCGTGTGTTAGAACTAGAGACGGGCTCATCTGCCTTACAAGTAATATGTCCGTCTGCTCTCAAGACTCTCACAAAATCAAATATCAATATATATGGGTCCAAATCAGAGGCATGTACTAGCAAGAAAAGTATATAATATTACATTGATACTGGATACAAGAAAACAAAAGCTATATTACACGAAATAAATACCTATAGAAATATGAAAAACACTAACAAAAAGTGACAACACTATCCTCAAAAAAATTATCTCATTAAAATTTTATCTATGGCCAAACTAAAACAGTCTAGGCAATCACAATGTACTCAATAGGTATATGGAAAATGTCAGAAGCGATAATAGGCTAGCTAGTTTCTCAGAGTACTTTGGTACCCCAAGATACATTCACTGTTGTATAAAGGCATAGGGGTTATTGTCACTACCCCATTTCTAGATAAAAAATATTTGGTCATTTAACATTATTTATATATTATGCATATTTATCTATTTATGTATGGTGTTAGTTATTAGTGGTTAGTGGACTAGACTATTTATTACACTTAATATTAGTGGACCCAATTGGACTTGACATGACACTTGGACCAACATATGAGACTAGTCACAATTAGGCTCATTAAGTCAATCCCTTTATTAATTAGAGATTAGATTAATCCCTTCATTAGGAATAGAAGCTTCCCACTAATTAAACATCCTTCATGACAACTCAATAGGGACATTTTTATCATTGTACATTGCATGGAGAGAGTATAGTAGCCGACCCTAATTTAAAGGAGGAGCATTCTCTCTCCCCTCTTCATTTGTGCCAATTTTGTTCCATTATGTATTCTTCCCCAAATTGATCCATTCTTCTATTAATCTATAGCCAAATCACTCTCACTCATTCTCATCGAATAAAGACATAGAAGCTTGGAGAAAGCAAGGAGCATCAAGGAGGAGGAGTTTGAATTAGCTTGTGTCTATTTGTGTCCTCATTGGAGGAGTTTGGGAATCCATATCTCCCAATAGGTATAACCTTCGAATCCCTCTCTAATTATATTCTAATTATTCAATTTGACCTTTAGGAATCCACCCATGGACTAGGATTACATATAGGAAGAAGAATTAGCTTCTAATGACCCCTGTGGTGAATGTTACTTTGAGTTTTGTGTCGAATTTGGGAGAAATCCGAGATTGGTACACCAAGTGTTTGTCATTTGGTAAATTAGGTCTATGTAGGCTTGTATTAGTTGGTAAGACTAGCTACATGTCCACAATTGGATATGAGTAGGCCGTATCATGATACGCTATAATATAGAGTAATTTTGGAGATTTTTTTCTTCGACACTTGTGATACACATGTCATATTTCTCACAATATATTTTATTAGCTATGATTTGCATTAATTAGACTTTGATTAGTATATTAGTCATTTTTATATATTTTAGATATTTTTTGGTGAGCTTCGGTAGAAGTAACTTGGGCGTATCGCAAGAGTATCATGGAATATGGTGATACTAGTGTGGTGCACCATAAGTGTTTATCAAAATGCCATGATAGATGATGCATATTTGTGTGTGTGCACATATAACTATGTGTATCATAGATTGATGTAGAGTATCAATAGGAAGTTTTGTATTCCATATGTGTGTTGATACATGAGATACATGTTCTATAGGTGATCAAATATATGCATATGTATATCCATAGGTGTGGTGTATATACATGTATGTGGATAGTGTGAGTATATATACATATATGTATATATGTGTAATGTGTAGAGGAATGTGCCTATGTAACATAGGATACCAAATTGGTGTCATGGTGGATATCTTAGACTAGAGTGATATATGTACATATAAATGTAGGTATATAGGGGTATATAATTGTAAATGTGTGCCAAATAGGAGTATAGGGTGTATCTATGTGTGTGTGTGTATGAGATGAGGGGTAAGTTTAGTAGCAGCATCATGTAGTATTGTTTGCAGTAGGGACCTGCACCAGCACGTAGTAGCAGCATCTATGCAGTATCTAGCAGCAACAGTTATGCAGCAATGCAACTGCAGTAGCAGTAGCAGCATACAGCAGCATGAACAACAGCAGCAGCTAGCAATGCTAGCAGCCGCAGTAGGAGCAGTTGCACCTGCAATAGCACAGGTAGCAGCAACAGTAGCATTGATGTTAGCAGTAGTAATAGAAGCAGCTGCACTAGCAATAACATAGGCAGCAGCAGCAGTAGCATTGGTGTTAGCAGCAACAGTAGCATTTATTTTTAGCAGCAGCAGTAGCATTTTCTTTTAGCATCAGTGTTTGCCATTAAACCAGTTGTGAAATAAACTTTGTATTTAATTACAAACAGATCAGAGTACAATATAAGTTTTTGATATAATCATATGAGTACACTTTTGTTTTTATCTGGAAACTGTGGCGATGGAGCGAGTGATAATTATTTGACTCCGTTGACGATCTGACGATGATCTTAAACTCTCTGAAAGTCTGGGTTGCTCTGGAACGAGCAGCGATTTAAAGAGGATTGGAACTCTTGTAAGTGCTCTAGATGCTGAAGTGGTTGAAAAAATTGTTCAGTAAGTGGGGCTTCGAGCTTGGAGAGGTTGAATGAAGGAATAATCCTTCTATTTATAGGCAGCAGAATGATCTGCTTATGTGCGCATAGAGAACTTGTACGTAGGGATGCTACGTGGCTAACTTTATTAGGCGCATGGACGATGCGCCAGGTAGCTGGAGCTAAATCTGTTTAAATTGCATTGTTGAGCTACGGAGGAGCTGATATATGACAGCTATTGAGATTCGGTTGTTGCTGAGATCTTGGGTGGTTGGCATCCATTCGTAGGCAGAACTGAGTCAATGACACATGGTGCGTGCCCATTACTCAAAGATATTTGCAGGTTGATTTTAGTGGATGCGCCTAGGATCTGGTGCATAAGGACACTTAGCTCATGATTTTAGAAGCAAAAGCAAGTCTGGACGCATGGCCTTTGAAGTGCATGTAGAGTTCTTGGTGCGTGGCTATAGAGGCGCATACGGGTGATCAGTCAGCCATGTGGCGGGGCCTAGCCGTAATCGATAAAAGAGTGATGATTGCGTCTCTGACTGCTTAGTATTTGAGACGTGGGCTGCTGTCATTTCAATCACTCCAACATTAGATGCTTTAATGGGTGACGAGCTTGGATGGGCGCATCCGTCCATTCATCACTAGGCACATCGGCATGGGGTGTATGGTGTTGAGGAGCGCATCCGCTACGTGGCATACCTCCTTTGGTCAGTTTTATCGAGTCTTTTTGAGGCATTAATGACTCTTTGACTTTAGATGAATTTGAAGTAGCAGATTTATCACTATTAATGTAGATTCATTGTACTAACTTCAGAGAAGTTGTCAGTTGGTGCATGGGCTTGATTTGCCTTGGCCTATAAATAGCTTCATGAATAGAAGTTCTTTTCTCATTTCACTTAACTTCTTAATAAAAATGAACTCGACCGATCCTCCCCCTTAGCAAGATGCTGCACTATGGGCTGTGGATCTCCTCGTTCGAAAAAGCTTTGGCGATGAACTCCTTCAGAAGACTGAGATGTGCCGAGTTTGCTGTTCGCGTCCGTGCTCGCTGTTGACAGCGTCCCTTCATGAAACGACAATGAGTGCAATGACGTTGATTACTGGGTTTGGGTTTTGTGCATCCCTATTTTTGTTATGCTTGAAGGGCCACATGCTGATGAATGTGCCTGTTGCATCCAAAGATCGGGACGGTCGTGCCCCGACTTATGTTAGGCTGAAAGAGCCACTAGGTTGGGATTGTTTACCAACCCACATTCTTCTCTATAACTACTTTATTAGCCGAAGCACTCGCATGTTGACGAAAAAATGATTCGCTCTGACGAGGAAGAGTGATGCGCCTATGCCGAGACATCAGAGTGATGCGTCTAGCTGTAGTTTAGGCTTCTTCTTTGTAGAAGACTTTTTATTGTAACGAAGAGTTTACATGTAATAGACTTTTATGTGAACTAATCTTCATGTTCCTCTTTACTTTGACGTCTTCTGATATGCCAACATCCTGTCTTGGGGCGCATGGTGCTTTGGGGCGCATAGGAGCTTTAGGGCGCATAAGAGTTGATGCGTCCGAAATTCCATGCTTCTACAAGACCCCCTTCAAAGTTTTCAAAACTTTCTGCCAAGTTTTAGAATACTTTATACCAAGAAGAATGGGTATTAGATGTCCTGGGCGCATGGCAGTTCCGTGCATGGCTATGCGGGCGCATACTCTCTTCGATTTAAATGAAGAAGATAACGCCTCGAACTCCAAGTGATTAATGATGATATGCTTTTGGAAGATATGCAGCCGTCAGTTTTACGAGACCCGAAGAGACGCTGACATCATACTTTTATCGGTTCACGTGCGTAGCTTAAGCCTATAAATAGGCGTCTGTGAGGAGAGAGAACTTCTATTTTTTCTTTTTCTTCCTCCTTAAGAGTTTTCTTTTTCAAGCAAAACCCTAGCTTTTGAGAAATGGTCCCCAAGACTCCCTGCGGTGCTACTGGCCGGGGCAAAGGCAAAGGCAAAGGTAAAGGCAAAGGCAAAGGCAAAGGCAAAGGCAAGAAGCCTATTGAGGCCGACGTCGAGGAGTCCCAAGTTGAAGCTTCAGATGAGTAAGAGTGTATAGCCCCTTTCGCTTCTGAACTCTCTGGGGTTGTCAGAGGTATGATGTAGCCTACCCCCCGTCGAGTGCGATGGTAATAATTTTATTGTCACGACCCGTACCCACCGTGAGGGTACGAGTACGTAACAGCGCCCAGCCTACGCCGCAGTATCGGCGGTAGAACGCTGTTCTAGGTCATGAACTATAACTACATAACATGAATATACTCTCCAAAAGGAGGCCAACACAGAGGTACAACTCAATCACAAACTAAGGTAGAATATAGCACGATGGAAATAGATAAGAAATCCTCAACTGAGGTACAGTAGAATGAAATAACAGAGTCTCAACAACTACCAGTCTCAATATCTCTAAAATATACAACTCTGAAAATAAAGACAACAGCTAAACACGAAAAAAAAGAACAGTCTAAGCTATCTACACTATGCAAGGTATCATCCTGAGCAGCTGCCTGAACCTCCCCAGGGGTCCAGGTCGCGAGCGTCAACTAGGCAAGCTCCAAGTAAGGGGTACAGGGTTCCTCATCATCCTCTGTAAAATTTTCAACAGGTCCAGTCAGGACGGGAGCGAGCACAAAATATCTCACGCAGTTCATATCAAGTTAGAAAATATAAAGCATGCAATAGAGTAAGGTACATAAAACGCTGAAAGAAGAATGTATATGAAAAATAGTAGAGATTTGATAACAGGAAATATCTATATATGATAAGTAAGAACTGTAAGCGAACTGTGATTTAGAGTACAATATGGTTATGTAAACGGTCTAGGACAATGCAATGGTAACTCCATTGTACGTGGGTGTACAATAGACATATATAATAGTTATACAATAGTGTACAATAGGATTTGAGTACATAACCAATTCTACTCCCCCTTCCCAATCAATACACAAGGATCCACTCCAGTTACGTTATCTTATACAATAGTGTACAATGTTATACAATGGATGTACAATATTATACAATAGATGTACAATATTATACAATAGTTGTACAATGTTATACAATAGTATACAATGGTCTATCCCTGGAACTTATGTGATAATGAGAGTACAATATGCACAATAAGTATACAAGAATATGGGTATTCAATAAATACAATATATAAGTGAAACACACATCACAATATGTATTTAGTGAATACAAGGGGATAACATCTCAAAAGAAGATCCATATTGTACCAATCCGTGATAACAATCGTGTCAGCATCAAGTACAGTAATCTAGAGCAAGAATGTAAATCCAGACAAGTATGAAACGGTCAGAGAATGTACTCGCCTCGTATCTGAATGTCTGACGTAAATGTACTGTCCGAGATGAGGTACCTGACTCCTAGTTAGAGCAACACAAGTCAAGATGTATACAGGAGATGATAAATGTAATCTACTATGCATCTGCATGCTGTCTAGGTCAAACTAGACTAAAGTCAACACTCGGTCAACTCTAGTCAACTAGACTAGTCAAACTAGGTCAACTAGGTCAAGTTCTAGCCCAAACAAGTCTAACAAGTCTCACTAGGCCTAACCAAGCCTAGTCTAGCAATCACACACCAATCACAAGGCTATACAAGCCAAACACAAGCCATCACATTCAACATTACACATAAGAGAAAGAAAGCTAGCATGTAAAGCTATGTGTGTGTGTGTGTGTGAACATGGAGGTGTACATGAAAAGAGAAATCAACACTAGTTACACTACACATGGTATATAGGTTAATCATTTACATACACATTGCCTTATATTACACATGCATCAATCCATATATTTATATAGCTATATATTAGAGGAAAAATGATATGCATAATAGTGTATTCATCAAGACATGTGTGTGTGTGTGTGTTATATGGACAGGAAGACAGTGATTAGGAACCTGTGTAAAACTCAGGAAAACTATGTGTTAAATCTCAGATTGTGGCAAGGTGTATACAACTCTATGCTTACAAACTGAAGGCTAACTCACTCATTTAACTACTACACATGAAGGTTCATCACAACAATGTAACATGTTAGCATTATACAAAAATTGGCATAAGGATAGGGTTCACACATACACAAGCTTACACAAACACACACAAAGGCATAAAGGCTGATTTATGGGCATGTTAAGGGCTGGTTGGGGGCTGTCCATGTGTGGGCTAATATAGGCTAAATGAGAGCTGTCCATGGGACTTGTTAGGGGCTAACATGGATTGGTTTTGGACTGCCAATGGGCATAGTTAAGGACAGGTATGGCTATCTTGTAGGGTGGTTTGAAGACAGGTATTAGGAGCTAATGGTGGCTGATTTAGGCTGTCCATTAGGGATTGAAATGTGGGGAAAATAAGGACTGATTTAGGACTGATATGTGGGGTTCCTATATGGCTGAATCTAAGGCCAATACAGGCTAAATATAGGACTAACAAGGACAGGTTTTGGGATGCTTAATGGTATCCTAATAGGGCTGTCATTTGGGGCTTATAGGACTGAACATGGGATTGGTTTGGGACAGTTTATAGGCTGTCCAAATGGCTAACAAGGTGGACTGTCCAGATGGGTTTTCAGGGCTGCCAATAAACTATTTATAGGGCTTTATTAAGACATGAATTTAGGCTTGTGTGGACTGTTTCCAGGTTCAAATGAGTGTAAGGATTTACATGGTAATGAGCTAACAAACATGTAGGAGAAATCAAGACACTCAAACATCAATTGAGTTCAGTCCAAGAAGGAATAAATGTCAATTTCTAAATACAATTACATAGGAAAAACTAGGATTGAAATCAACATTCAGTTTTCAGGCTCAGTTCAATTGCAAATGAACCAATCTCCATTTTTTTAACAACCAAATCTCAGTTTGAAGAACCATTCGACAGTTAAAATAGGAAGAACAGTTCACTTGATCATTCCAATTTCAGTTCGAAACTGGGATGTCAATTCAGGTATTTAGAATAGGAATCAATCCCAGCTTAGGATTGACAGTTAAAATATGAATCAAATGACAGTGTCATATAACTACTAGCCAACCCAAACCAATGTGTACTAATACGTATATAAAATCAAAATGACAATTCAATATACCAGTCAATACACAATTTCGAATTCAGTTTGAAGAATGGGAAATGGAAATTAATTCACAAAATGAAGGTAAGTATCAGTTTACATACAGTCCAACTCAGTGCTCGAATTCAACACAAATCAAGGAATCAAACCCTAGACTACATCTAGCATGCAAACAACAACTAACTAACATGTTAGCATCTAATTTAACTCAGCGAAATGAATTTAAACCTATATTGTACAGAGTAAACTCTGATACAACTCTCGGTATCAGAAAATTTAGGGAAACATGAAATTAATGAATCAAAACATGTAATTATTGCAAGAAATTGGTTGGTAATTGTTCTAGCACATGTGTACGTGTCATGGGGTCACCTCGTGTCCAACCAAGTCAACATGTTTGTGTCCACGACACTAAAACACACACAGGCACGAACTGTGCACTGACAGTGTCGTGCACACATTCGTGCAAGTCTAGGACACGACACGACACGAATCAAACCTCGTGCTTGTGTCTAGGGTTAGAGGAACATATGGCTAGAGGGTCGACACCCTGATTCGTGTCCTCATCGTGTCAGGACTGGACACGAAGTGGGTATCCGAACCTTCGACAGAACGCGCACATCACAGTACAAATCGGGTTCGATTGGGATTTCTCCCAACCCACTCGATAACTCCTCCTCAAACTTCATGCGTATCATGTCAGTCATGTGTCCAAGGTGTCCAGCAAGTATCGTGTCCAAATGTGTCGTATACAGTACACACGACGTGTCCAACAGCAGGGCAGCCGCACGCGGCATCGTGCTGCGTGTCCGTGTCGATTTTCGACACAAAAACAGCATGGATTCGTGCTCAGAGCTTGTGGTTCGTGATCCAGACATAAAGGGCTACAAGACTGTTCAATTAGTTTTCGAAAATATGTGGATTCAATCCACTCAAGCATTTCATCAAATACCTAGATTCTAGGACTGATATGTGTCCGATACGGACACGAAATGAACGCGACTCGACACAAATCCAATACCTACGGCTAGGGGACACCTAGGGCTTCCTATTCATGCAAAGGAATCAAAAATCTATGGAAGGAATAGGAAGTTACCTATATGTGCAATTTGCATGAAAAAGCTTCAAAAGGGGGTGGTTCTTCTTGCTAGCTAGCTCTTCCAAATTGCTCTCCAACTGGGATTGGCCTCCATGAACAGTAGGAAAATAGGATTTAGGTCACCATAGAAGAAGTTTGAATGAAAAAGGATTAATATTGATCAAAATAGGAAGAGTTTCAATGGAGACAAACCTTGTTCTCTAGAAAATGAAGGGATGGATAAAAGAGGCAACTAAATTTGAGAGGGATTAAATAGTGATGGAAGAATCCCTAGGCTGGTCATAAATGCTAGGGTTAGGGTTTTGGGGAATCAATCTAAGGGCTCTCATTCCATCTAGTATATTCAATGGTCAAAATCTAGGTTTTTCCTTCTAGTCAAGTTGCATCCTATTCATTCTAACTAATCATGATTAACCCAACTAACCAATACTAACTAGACTCAATGTGGCTCACTAGACTAGCTATGACTAATCTAGGTTAGGTCCAATCTAGGTTAGGCTAATCTAAACCACATGGAAATTAATTAAATAATATTTAAATCACACCATTCAAATAAATCATTTTAAATTCCTAATAAAATATATTAAATTTAAATAATTCAAAAATGACAAAAATACCCTCAAACAAAAAAAATGATAAATGAAATACTCTAATCACATGGCTAGGCTCTAGGGTAGACAGTCTCTACGGTTTTACTAGCAAAACACCAAAATCACAAGTCATAATTTTAAATAGTTTAAAATAATTAAAAATCACCAAAAATCATAGTATAAAATAAATATCAATAAATAATAATTATAACTACAAAATTTCAAAATTACCCTCATTTGGAAAACTGGGTGTTACATTTATGGCCTCCTTTTTGGAACTGGAAGCCGTAAAGGAAGACGTCGTCCTCTGCCACAGTTCAGGCCTTGGCCGTTTGTCAAGTCATAACCCATCTTTTGGATGAGGTACTTTGCTTGATCGGTGTATCGATATACTTGCATTCTACCGGTGTCGGGTTCTGGCTCGACTGGCAGAAGGTCTTGTGACGCTCAACTTTGTCGAAGATGATAGGTTTCTCATCCTGGTTCCGAGGCAGAACTATGTAACATATTTCTTGGTACAGGATGACTCGATTTACATGATTGACAGTCGTTATTTATGTTTACAACGACTGTAAGCCATTATCTAGAGTATACATGACATTCACATGTGGAAAACTAGAATAATTTAAAGATAGCCTTTTATTGTTAAAATACGAGATCTTGTCCTGGGGGATTACATCATCAAGAGATGGGGCATCAACATTGGCATATATGTACTCTCCTAATTCCTCATCCATGAGAACTGGAATAGCCTTGGGCGATTTAGGAGAGTTCATCGGGAGTCTGACCCATATTGGCTCTTGAGGCTGTGCTGAGAGAGATGTTGGGGCTGTCCTTCGTAGCTTGACCACAAGGGGAGCCAACAATTGGGGGCTTTCCCTTGAGTCGTACTTTGAGAGGTGCCTCGGAGACCGGTGCTTTTTCGTGTAGCTTAACCACAAGAGGGGCTGCTACTGGGGGAGGTCTTCCCTTGAGCCGTATCTTCAAAGGGGTTTCATTTGTTGTTTCAACTAAAGAGACTGGTGCCCTCCCGCGTAGCTTGACCACGATAGGGGCCGGTTCTTGGGAAGGTTTTCCCTTGAGTCACACCTTTAGAGGGGCACTAGTCATTATTTTTGTTTTATTGTCGGCCTCTGCTTCAGTTTCTGCTTCGTCATCGACATTATTGGCTTCATCGTCTAGATGAATTGATTTGTACAAATTAGAGTCCGTGAAAAAGGCTTTAATCCCTCTGAAAGGATCGACATCAGCGAACTCCGTCCTGACTATGCCATTGGTGGACATGTATTTCATGTACTAGGGGAGAGTAGATGGTACCACCATGTATTCATGTATCCATAGGCACCCTAACAGGATGTCGCAATTGACGTCCGCGTTCATGACATAGCAAGTCACCTCCGTATGGAGATCACCGATATGACATTTCAGCTAGATTTTACCCAACGGTTCGCTTTTGCTAACATTAAAGCCGCTGATTGTAATATTGGATGCAGTCAGGCGATGCATCAGGATCCCAAGTGTCTGGAGCAGAGTCTGAGGGATAATGCTAAGGAAAGATTCAGGGTCGATCTGAATTCGATCCACCTTGATGGCACCGACGTACCCTATGTAATACAGTGGTTTGTTATGTCGGTTGTTCTTGAGTAGCATGTTTTATTGAGTAAATATGATATTGGGGATGATTTCCCTTATGCTATGACAGTACAGACATGCTATTGGATCTTCTTCAGGCTGCTTGACCTGGCTGATGAAGGACTCAACATCCTTTAGTGCTTCACATAGAGGCTTTCGAGTATCTTTGGATAGTTGGAGGAGCTTAAATAGGGATAGCTGAATCGGAGTACTAGCAAGCTGCGCCAGTATGTCGAAGTTGTGGGGTTTAGTTAACCCCGGAGCACCGTCTTTTCGTAGAGGCCTGTCGAAATGAGCCTCCTTTTGTCTCTGTTTGTCAACCGTTGGAGGTTGGGATGAACCTTCCCCTTGGACAGTCATGGTGGTGACATGAGGCATCACTTCGACCGGAGCCTCCTCCTGCTGAGCGATCTACTATGAATGTGTTTGAATGAAAAGGGCTTTCTCAGGAGAGGAATTTACCATTCGACAAGACTTAGTTTTCTTGCATTTGGTTTTGGAGGTAGGATGTACCCCCGGTTAAGTCAATTCTGGAGCTAGATCTGGGTGAACCCACATGGTCTTTCCCCGGGATGTCGTAAGTGGTATTAATCCACTCACATTGTCACGAGTTGGTGGAAGGTTGATCACTTCTATTGTCGCCTTTGGGATAGAAACGATGCCATTTTGAGCTTCCATATGTGGCAAGGTGCCAAACTGGAGTGACACCATGTTGGCTGAGACTGTCTTCTCTTCATAATCAAGCGAGAGGACGTTCATATTGATCATGCGTTGTATGTAGTTCTTCAAGATATAACAGTCTCGGGTCGAATGCCCGACGAACCGATGGTAGTGACAGTACCTCGGGTCGCCTATCCTGTCAACCTCATCGGGATGCTTTGGATCAGGCAACTTGACTTGTCACTTTGCTTCAGCATCTCGAAGAGCTGCAGGGTATCTTCGTCATCGAAGGAGTAAACCTCCTTCAGTCTTAGTACGAGCAGTAGTTTCTGAGCGGGACCGTGTAACACCCAGTTTCTAAAATAAGGGTAATTTTGAAATTTTATATTTTAATTTATTTAATTATGATATTTAAATGATAATATGATTTTTTGGTGATTTTTAATCATTTAAAACTATTTTAAGTTATGGCTTATGATTTTGGTGTTGACTAGTGTAACCTTAGAGCCTAGCCATATGATTAGGATGTTTGACTAGTACATTTTAGCCTAGAGGGTATTTTGGGCATTTTAGGATTTATTTGAATTTATTATGATTTATGAGAATTTTTGTGAATTTAATATTAATTAAATATTGCTGTGTGTTATGTTAGTCATGACTAGTTGAGACTTGTAGACTAACCTAGATGGGTCATAACTAACTTAGTGAGCCACTTTGAGAATTAGATGGTTTGGTTAAGGGGTTAAGTCAAGTCTAGTTATGGTTAAGTGATTTGCAAAGGACTAAGAAAGAGCCTTTTGTTCTAGACCACACAGTACCCTTGATTCATTCCTAGCCATAGGATAAAACCTAAAAACCCTAACCCTAACTTTTATGACCAGCCAAGACCCCCCCTTGCCTATATAATGTCTCTATGGGGATTTGTGCCTCTTTCTTTATTAGTTCTTCATTTTCTTAAGGAAATAGGTAAGCCTTCATTAATTCCTTCCTAGTTTAATCAATAGAATTCCTTTTTGAGTTGGATTTCTTCCATTATGATCTAATCAATGTTCTCTTACTGTTGGTGGAGTCCAATCACAGATTTGAATCGATTTGATTGATTTGGTGGCTTGTGGAGATTCCCTCTTTGAAGAGCTTTTTGTGTTGAAGAACACCCATAGGTACATTCTATTCCACCCATTAAAACTAGGTTTAAATTGCATGGATGCCTAGCCCTAAGTACCCTGACCTTGTAGGAATAGAATTTGTAGGAATTTGTGTCCTGTACGTGTCCGTATCGGACACGTATCAAAGACAGCCATAAGTGTTTGACGAAATGTCTCAATGGACATTTCGTTCAATTTTTGCAAAACTTTTTGAATAGGAAAATGTATTTTTGTGTCGCTTACTCATTTTTATTGCTCTAAACTTGTATCGAGTTTGTGTCGTGTCGTTTGGACACTCGTGCACACGATCTTGGACACGCGCGCGCGGCCTGGGTGCATGCCCTGCTACCCGACCCTAAAATCTCTCTGTGTAGGACACGTGGACACTTGCAATTTGACACAGAGGTGGGGGCCATCACTGACAGACCCCCCTTCGAGTTTCACGACACGTCGTATCGTGTCGGACATGAAAACACGATCGCATCGATATTACACTGTACTGTGCACGCGAGAAAATCTGCACTGACACGCACTTCGTGTCGTGTCCTGCCACCACGAAGACACGATTCAGGGTGATGACTATGTAGCCCTATACGTGGGCTACACGTGTGCACGACCACGTGTCACCACGTGGCCTGTGTCGAGTGCACGAGTCCTTGGACTCGCTGCACGACGCTGTGCACTGTGCAGTGCACTCGTGTGTTGTTGTGTGGATTGGACACGCCTGTGTCCACTTGGTTGGACACGGAGGCTTTGGTTGACACGTGTACACTTTACACTTGGTTTACCAACCCCCACTTTGGATTATTAATGTGTTTTTTTATCTCAAAATTTAGTTTTCCTAAATCACTGATACTCAAGTTCCAGTTTGGTTTTCTGAATTTAAATTCCTGTTTAAAGCTGAATTCGAATGATAAGTTTCATGATTTAATCATCTATGCATGTGTATTAGACTATTGTAAAGTTGATTATTGGATAGTACTAGGCTTATTGGTTTTCGAATTCAGTTTTGAACACTGAACTGACACATCCTGGAATTATTACATTGTTAAGTAATCCTGAACTTTCATCCTTTTTTAAGCTGATCTTTGATGTTGGTTAACATATTTAATTTCTATTATAATGTGGGTTATGACTGATCCTAGGTTCTTAGATTTCGAAATTTGTTTTGGGAGTTTGAACTGATATGTATGCATTCACTGATGCATATGCAGTCTTCAAATTCTGATTTAATTCCCCTTTCTAAAAACGATTTGGTGATTTAATTTGTCATGTTAAGATTCATGTATATAGGTGTAAGTTGCTGTCAAGATGAGCTATTATTTTGGTGTTAGAGAATGGGTTAGCATTTCGAAACTGAGTTTTTGGGAATTGAATACAAAACTGAAACCTACTTCATTGATTTTCCTATTTAAACTGTCAATGGATTCCAGATTTGAATTGATTTTGTTCCCTGTTTTAACTGATATTTTATCAGATTTTTGGTTCACTGTTCTATCCTCTCACACCCCACTCACATTGCTATGGATACACACACACATGTCTTTTTTCACACTGTTTGATGTTTTGTGTTGCAAATCTGAACTGAACCCTGAGTCCTCATGTTGAAGACAGAAACCGGGAAAATTCCAACTGAGATTGACATCCACACTCACACACACAGGCCACCTCTTTATGCACATTAGTTCACTGTCACTTGAACACCTGTAAACTGAAAACCCATAAGCAAACTGAGATTTGATGTTGGGTTCAAATATGAGGATTTCCTGTTTGTAAAACCTGTGATTTATTTTAAATGATACTAAATACTGAAGGAACTAAACAACCTGAAAACAGTTATTTATACACATTCCTTAACTTGATTTTTCCTGTCACACACACTCCTAACATTCACTAATACACACATATGTGATTCCTACACTGTCAACCCTCTAACCCACACACCCTCTCAGACCCTCTCTTTCACTCATACATCCCTTTTTCCCCATCTCCTACACACACACACAATCTCATGTAAACTAAAATATAATAGCCTATAGCCCATGTATTTACCTACACCCTCTCACCACATACACATATGTAAAGCCCCTTTAACCCTCTCTCTATTTCTCTATGTATAAATACATATAAAATATATATGTATGCATATATGAACCTATCTAAACTATATATGTATGTATGCATATATGAATGTATGTAAATATGTATATATATACATATGATATTGATATATGATATTGATATTGATATATGATATTGATATATGGGTTGGCATAGGCTTGGTATAGGCTTGGCTTGGTGTTGACCTAGTCAGACTAGGGTTGACCTAGATTGGACTTGTTAGACCTAGTTTGACCATAGTTGACCTAGGTGTGACTTCTTGGTTGACCAGGGTTGACCAAGAGTTGACCTTGACCTAGTTTGACCTAGACTCATGTAGAATGCATAGTAGAGCTTCATTTTATCATTTTAGACTTGTTGTGACTTGTACTGTTCTATAGGAGACATACACCACTCCTCGGATAGTATATTCTCTTCGGACATCCAGGATACCAGGCGAGTACATTCTCTGATCATTTCATATCCTGCTTAGAATTATTTCCTGCTTTAAATTACTTTACTTGATACTGTCACGTTGGTCACACGGATTGGTACTATATGGATCTTTTCATGAGATGTTATCCCCCTCGGGAGCATCGGATACTGCATGTTTTGTGCGTTTCACGAATCATCACGTATCTCTATGCTTCCTCTGATTCACGAATCGCTTGTGACACATGTACTCTCATGTTCACAGAGCCATCATGAATCACCTTCACGTATCACTCATTTTATGAGTCATGTGAAGTTTCACGAATCTTAATATAACTTGAACAGATCTTTGTGTATCGATTGGGGATGGGGGAGTGGAAATAGACATGTGAATATTATCCAAGTAGCTGTAGTCATGAATCACTCTCTTAGCTGTAGTCATGAATCTCCTATGCCATTCATATGTTTATATTTTACTCTGACTTACTAGTTACTATTAGTTCTCTATGTATAGTAGATATTTCTATTACAGTTCTCTCTCTGTTTACATACTGTATTTCTTCAGTTCATGTATTTTACTTTACTGCATGATTATATTTTCTAACCTGCTATGATCTGTTGAGATGTATTGTACTCGCTCCTGTCCTGACTGGACCTGTTAAAAATATTACAGAGGATGAGGAGGAGGCCCTATGTACCACCTATTACAGAGTAGGCTTAGACGACACCTGCGACTTGGTTCCTCTGGAGGACCCAGCTGCAGTACAGGATGCTACTCCCAGAGTCTAGGCTAGATAGCTAGGCTTTAGTTTTTCTTTCAGTATTGTGTTATTTGATTTTCAGTTGTTCTTCTGAGATGTTGTTATATTTAGAGACTTGTATTGAGCTGGATGTTCTTGAGTTGTTATCTTAGACACTTAGATTTTCTTCCTCTTACTTGTACTACATTGTGCTTTTGATCTCTCTATCCACCTTTGCTATTCTATATCTGCCTTAGATGTGATTGAGACTGTTCTGTTATGTCACCTCCATTAGGCGTGTATATACTCTACAGGTACCTTTATATTGTTAGATGATTGACCTAGGACAGCGTTCTACCGCCGACACTGCGGTGTAGGCTGGGCGTTGTTACATTCTTGTACCCTCACAGTGGGTGCGGGTCGTGACACGTTTTTAGTTGTGGCCCATACAGGTCGAGTTTGTGTAGTGGTATTCGAACTAGAGTACTACTACAGCCTGCAGTAGGATTAAGATTATTTTTGGAGGTACTCAATCACATTAGGAAAAACTCTTAATCATATTCTTTTTGTCTAAAATTGTTGCTTATTGACTTCCCTTTGAATATAAACTGTCCTCCTTTGAATTTTTGCTTCATTCTCAGAAATTGCTTCTTGTTTTGATCTGTTTTCATGATGGTTATGAAGACACGATCTCATCACTTCGGTTCGGGGGATACTATCGAGAGGCTGGCCACCTCTCGTCCTGTTCATCAGGGCCTCGAGACCGCAGCTCCTGTTGTACCGACTCAGGTTGGTGTTCTGCTACATTGGAGGTGCACCTCTATCTGTACAGAGACTTTCTCCCGTCACTTCTGATTTCTTTCAGCAACAGTGGTTCATGCAGCATCAGTAACAGGCCAGAGGAAACCAGCAGGGCGAGCTATCGTCAGGACTGTCGAGGATACATAGACCATTGGAGATCTTGCTGCAAGTTTCGTTCTTCTCAATTCCATTTCCAAAATTATCTTTTATAACTATCTTGAAATCCGATTCCATCTGTTCCTTGTTGGTTGATTAATTTTGTCATGTTGCTCTTTGTTATGTTTGTTTTTCTCCTGAGAAAATCATATGGACTAGGTCACCTAAATCATGGGATCTAGAATCTTCGATAGTCGTGTTAGTTGGCATAGTGAGGACACGTAGTCAGATTTTGGATGTATTTCTCGGGTATGAGAATTTAAGGTTTTCGTCGTCGCATGCGGCAGTGCGAAAATTTTAAATACCATGAACCTAGGGGTACGTACCTTAGTTAAGGGCTCCGTGATTATCGTAGCCTTGCTCACTAGCATGATGAAGACTATGGACAACATGATTTTGGACAGACGCATATGATTAAGAGAGTGTATCTTGAGAAGGATTTAAACATCATACCCTTTTGATTGTTATAAATGACTTAGGAGTAGGGATATTTTAGTTTTGTAGAACTTATTCATAAATAGTTCCTTCATAGTATAATGATTTGACGACTTGTAGGATGTCTGTACCCTAGAGATAGCAGTTAGCATTGGTATTAGAATAGTAACCCAATGTAGGTGATTCTCCTATTATCTATAATACCAACCAGTTTACACATATAGGATGCTAGTATGCCATACCACCTTGATGATTATTTATTGCTTTCCTTTATCCTTCCAGTGAGGCACCCAGTGACCAGAGCCTGTCCTTGAGTATAGTTGTAGTTCACCTAAGACTGAGAGGCCTATATACATATAGATTACAGATGATATACTTAGGATATGGGATAGGTTGTTGTTCTTGAGCTTATGTATATGTGGTATTTGGGATTGGTGTGCTTAGCTTGTAGGTATTTAGTTATGGGTGACTTGATAGGATTGGGAAATTAAGAGCTAGCCTATTATAGAGTTTCTCTTTTTGATAAATTCTAGTTGCCAAAACTTAGGTAGCTAGCATAGGTAAAATCCTAAGAAGTTGACCAGCTGATGACCAAGTACTAGGATGTTGAGGAAATTGACTAGTGATTGACCCTTGACAATGTTTGACCTAGAAGGACTACTACCATTTTAATTTTGAGGACGAAATTTTTCTAAGGTGGGTAGACTTGTAACACCCAGTTTCTAAAATGAGGGTAATTTTGAAATTTTGTATTTTAATTTATTTAATTATGATATTTAAATGATAATATGATTTTTTTGGTGATTTTTAATCATTTAAAACTATTTTAAGTTATGGCTTATGATTTTGGTGTTGACTAGTGTAACCTTAGAGCCTAGCCATATGATTAAGATGTTTGACTAGTACATTTTAGCCTAGAGGATATTTTGGGCATTTTAGGATTTATTTGAATTTATTATGATTTATGAGAATTTGTGTGAATTTAATATTAATTAAATACTGCTATGTGTTATATTAGTCATGACTAGTTGAGACTTGTAGACTAACCTAGATGGGTCATAACTAACTTAGTGAGCCACTTTGAGAATTAGATGGTTTGGTTAAGGGGTTAAGTCAAGTCTAGTTATGGTTAAGTGATTTGCAAAGGACTAAGAAAGAGCCTTTTGTTCTTGACCACACAATACCCTTGATTCATTCCTAGCCATAGGATGAAACCTAAAAACCCTAACCCTAACTTTTATGACCAGCCAAGACCCCCCCCCACTTGCCTATATAATGTCTCTATGGGGATTTGTGCCTCTTTCTTTATTAGTTCTTCATTTTCTTAAAGAAATAGGTAAGCCTTCATTAATTCCTTCCTAGTTTAATCAATAGGATTCCTTTTTGAGTAGAATTTCTTCTATTATGATCTAATCAATGTTCTCTTGCTGTTGGTGGAGTTCAATCACAGATTTGAATCGATTTGATTGATTTGGTGGCTTGTGGAGATTCCCTCTTTGAAGAGCTTTTTGTGTTGAAGAACACCCATAGGTACATTCTATTCCACCCATTAAAACTAGGTTTAAATTGCATGGATGCCTAGCCCTAAGTACCCTGACCTTGTAGAAATAGAATTTGTAGGAATTTGTGTTCTGTACGTGTCCGTATCGGACACGTATCAAAGACAGCCATAAGTGTTTGACGAAATGTCTCAATGGACATTTCGTTCAATTTTTGCAAAACTTTTTGAATAAGAAAATATATTTTGTGTCGCTTACTCATTTTCATTGCTCTGAACTTGTATCGAGTTTGTGTCGTGTCGTTTGGACACTCGTGCACACGATCTTGGACACGCGTGCGCGGCCTGGGTGCATGCCCTGCTACCCGACCCTAAAATCTCTCTGTATAGGACACGTGGATACGTGTAAATTGACACAGAGGTGGGGGCCATCACTGACAGACCCCCCCTCGAGTTTAACGACACGTCGTATCGTATCGGACATGAAAACACGATCGCATCGATATTATACTGTAGTGTGTACGCGGGAAAATCCGTACTGACACGCACTTCGTGTCGTGTCCTGCCACCACGAAGACACGATTCAGGGTGATGACTATGTAGCCCTATACATGGGCTACACGTGTGCACGACCATGTGTCACCACGTGGCCTGTGTCGGGTACACGAGTCCTTGGACTCGCTGTACGACGCTGTGCACAGTACAGTGCACTCGTGTGTTGTTGTGTGGATTGGACACGCCTGTGTCCACTTGGTTGGACCCGGAGGTTTTGGTTGACACGTGTACACTCGACACTTGGTTTACCAACCCCCACTTTGGATTATTAATGTGTTTTTGATCTCGAAATTTAGTTTTCCTAAATCACTGATACTCAAGTTCCAGTTTGGTTTTCTGAATTTAAATTCCTGTTTAAAGCTGAATTCGAATGATAAGTTTCATGATTTAATCATCTATGCATGTGTATTAGACTATTGTAAAGTTGATTATTGGATAGTACTAGGCTTATTGGTTTTCGAATTCAGTTTTGAACACTGAACTGACACATCCTGGAATTATTACACTGTTAAGTAATCCTGAACTTTCATCCTTTTTTTAAGCTGATCTTTGATATTGGTTAACATGTTTAATTCCTATTATAATGTGGGTTATGACTGATCCTAGGTTCTTAGATTTCGAAATTGGTTTTGGAAGTTTGAACTGATATGTATGCATTCACTGATGCATATGCAGTCTTCAAATTCTGATTTAATTCCCCTTTCTAAAAATGATTTGGTGATTTAATTTGTCATGTTAAGATTCATGTATATGGGTGTAAGTTGCTGTCAAGATGAGCTATTGTTTTGGTGTTAGAGAATGGGTTAGCATTTCGAAACTGAGTTTTTGGGAATTGAATACAAAACTGAAACCTACTTCATTGATTTTCCTATTTAAACTTTCAATGGATTCTAGATTTGAATTGATTTTGTTCCCTGTTTTAACTGATGTTTTATCAGATTTTTGGTTCACTGTTCTATCCTCTCACACCCCACTCACATTGCTATGGATACACACACACGTCTTTTTTCACACTGTTTGATGTTTTGTGTTGCAAATCTGAACTGAACCCTGAGTCCTCATGTTGAAGACTGAAACCTGGAAAATTCCAACTGAGATTGACATCCACACTCACACACACAGGCCACCTCTTTATGCACATTAGTTCACTGTCACTTGAACACCTGTAAACTGAAAACCCATAAGCAAACTGAGATTTGATATTAGGTTCAAATCTGAGGATTTTCTGTTTGTAAAACCTGTGATTTATTTTAAATGATACTAAAAACTGAAGGAACTAAAGAACCTGAAAACAGTTATTTATACACATTCCTTAACTTGATTTTTCCTGTCACACACACTCCTATCATTCACTAATACACACATATGTGATTCCTACACTGTCAACCCTCTAACCCATACACCCTCTCAGACCCTCTCTTTCACTCACACATCCCTTTTTCCCCCATCTCCTACACACACACACAATCTCATGTAAACTAAAATACAATAGCCTATAACCCATGTATTTACCTACACCCTCTCACCACATACACATATGTAAAACCCCTTTAACCCCCTCTCTATTTCTCTATGTATAAATACATGTAAAATATATATGTATGCATACATGAACCTATCTAAACTATATATGTATGTATGCATATATGAATGTATGTAAATATGTATATATATACATATGATATTGATATATGATATTGATATTGATATATGATATTGATATATGATATTGATATATGGGTTGGCATAGGCTTGGTATAGGCTTGGCTTGGTGTTGACCTAGTCAGACTAGGGTTGACCTAGATTGGACTTGTTAGACCTAGTTTGACCATAGTTGACCTAGGTGTGACTTCTTGGTTGACCAGGGTTGACCAAGAGTTGACCTTGACCTAGTTTGACCTAGACTCATGTAGAATGCATAGTAGAGCTTTATTTTATCATTTTAGACTTGTTGTGACTTGTACTGTTCTATAGGAGACAGACATCACTCCTCGGACAGTATATTCTCTTCAGACATTCAGGATACCAGGCGAGTACATTCTCTGATCATTTCATATCCTGCTTAGAATTATTTCCTGCTTTAAATTACTTTACTTGATACTGTCACGTTGGTCACACGGATTGGTACTATATGGATCTTTTCATGAGATGTTATCCCCCTCGGGAG
The DNA here is from genome assembly GCA_029216955.1 of Iris pallida. Classification (NCBI taxonomy): domain Eukaryota; kingdom Viridiplantae; phylum Streptophyta; class Magnoliopsida; order Asparagales; family Iridaceae; genus Iris; species Iris pallida. The sequence continues at coordinate 6,949,448 of JANAVB010008198.1, read as the reverse complement.
CATCGGATACTGCATGTTTTGTGCGTTTCACGAATCATCACGTATCTCTATGCTTCCTCTGATTCACGAATCGCTTGTGACACATGTACTCTCATGTTCACAGAGCCATCATGAATCACCTTCACGTATCACTCATTTTATGAGCCATGTGAAGTTTCACGAATCTTAATATAACTTGAACAGATCTTTGTGTATCGATTGGGGATGGGGGAGTGGAAATAGACATGTGAATATTATCCAAGTAGCTGTAGTCATGAATCACTCTCTTAGCTGTAGTCATGAATCTCCTATGCCATTCATATGTTTATATTTTACTCTGACTCACTAGTCACTATTAGTTCTCCATGTATAGTAGATATTTCTATTACAGTTCTCTCTCTGTTTACATACTGTATTTCTTCAGTTCATGTATCATACTTTACTGCATGATTATATTTTCTAACCTGCTATGATCTGTTGAGATGTACTGTACTCGCTCCTGTCCTGACTGGACCTGTTGAAAATATTACAGAGGATGAGGAGGAGGCCCTATGTACCACCTATTACGGAGCAGGCTTAGACGACACCTGCGACCTGGTTCCTCTGGAGGACCCAGCTGCAGTACAGGATGCTACTCCCAGAGTCTAGGCTAGATAGCTAGGCTTTAGTTTTTCTTTCAGTATTGTGTTATTTGATTTTCAGTTGTTCTTCTGAGATGTTGTTATATTTAGAGACTTGTATTGAGCTGGATGTTCTTGAGTTGTTATCTTAGACACTTAGATTTTCTCCCTCTTATTTGTACTACATTATGATTTTGATCTCTCTATCTACCTTTGCTATTCTATATCTGCCTTAGATGTGATTGAGACTGTTCTGTTATGTCACCTCCATTAGGAGTGTATATACTGTACAGGTACCTTTATATTGTTAGATGATTGACCTAGGACAGCGTTCTACCGCCGACACTGCGGCGTAGGCTGGGCGTTGTTACGTTCTCGTACCCTCACAGTGGGTGCGGGTCGTGACAGACCGTGTGTACCTTTCGAGGCAATGACAGTTAGTGCCTGCTTCCCCTTTGGTTCGTGCCTATTGTTGTTGTTGGCAGAGCATTTCCCTTGTCATCAAATGTGAGGAAGCTTGTAATGCCCCGTACCGTGCAAGACATTTGGTTGGCTTGTTAGATGCGATCAGAATGTTGGACTGTGACTTGGGTTAGAAATCAGGAGAATTGAGACTGATGCAGTCTCTCTTAGCTGGCTGGACAGAATTGGTATTGGAACGTAGCTCGCTGGTAGAGCTGCGCTTAGTGGGAATGTGTGCGTTCGGAACAGGAAGACCCTTTATGCAAGTGAGTGGAACTGTCCTCCCTACGCCTTCATGCTAAATAAGATAGAGTATTGCGATGCTATGATTTGCCCCTAAATGTCCCATGTTTTAGTTACTAGATAATATAGATGCTTATGTTGCCTAATATTAAAATGAACAACACATGAACATTGAACTGCTAAATGAATCACACTTGAACTGCTAATGTGAATTGATGCCATGAAATGAATCGATAATGTCCCTTATGCCTAATGATGCTGAAACAAATAGATCACTTGGTCAATGAGATACTTTTTGAATGATATAATGAGAAATAAACTGGCTATGCTATTGACTCAATGAACTGAATAAAATACTTGAATCATGTACACTCTGTATAACTATTGCAAAGATATGAAATGTTGCCTGTTTTCTATAAGCAATGAAAGAATGAATAAATGACCCTATGAAATGAATGAATGTGGTTTGTTCCTCGTTGAAAAAAATGCTACGAGAATGTTGCAATGAATCAATGAATGAAAAATGATGAGGCTTGGGATCGTCGAGATCACCAAGGGAAAATGTTGGTAACGATGGAAATGATAAGTCATTGAAGATGACGTGGATAAGATGAGATAAAACGATGCACTGTTTACCTTACTCACTTTTAATATTTTTACCATGCGTTTACGTTCATGATCGAGTCGGACACGCATTCGCATGGTCATGGACAACTTGTATACAAGGGGGTGACTGCTTCCTCGGATGGTACCCTGGGACGTTAGGGGGACCGATCCGACCATGGGGTAAGTGTAAACATACTTTAAGGGTACGTGGTATCGGGACATTTCATTCGAGCTCGCAACCCGGTGAAATGGCGCGTCGATTACCGTTGAAGTCCTATATGGCAACGTCCTAAATGGTGCACTAACACCAATGGTCATATAGTCAGGATGCAGCTAATGAATGTTTTGTGCAGACAGAGTAATTATATCTGCTAACTTGTATTTGATGCAGGTACGAGGAGTCGCCTATCGGTAAGAAATCACATAAATGTGATATATTCAATACATATATTGGTTCAACTTGCTTGCTTAACATGCTAAATAAAATAATGCTGTGATGTTGCCTTTCCAATGAGAAACTCTATAACATGCTTAACATGTCAAATGTAGTATGCTAAAGTGTTGCTTTGCTAAGAGTTGCCTTCACAAGAAATGTTATAAACTGCTTAACATGATAACACCAAATATGTTAGAGAGATGCCTTGCTATGAACAACGCTCAATCAAGACATACATGCTAATTGTAGGAACGAAATCGTAAAACAGAATACTCTAGAGGGGGGGTGAATAGAGTAGACAGCGGAATATTGCTAATTAAAAACTTGTTAGCAGTTAGATCACAGATATAATAATAATCACAAAAAGTAAATGACAGAAATTAAAAGTGATCAGAAGGCAAACGCAAACACCGAGATTTATACTGGTTTTCCTCTTGTGAGGACTAGTCCAGTCGGAAGAACTCTAGCTTCCAGTTGAATCCACTATTGGAAAATCCTGCAAGTTTTCATACGAAGTCCTTGCAACTTCTACAGACGCGAGCTTTGATACGAAGAACTCGACCAACTTCAATTGTGAAGAGTTGAATCTTCTATCAAGCCTCTGATTACAATCGCTCTGAAACTTCTAGACCGTACCGCACTGGCAAATCGACTAGAGGATTGTAACTGGCTTGGGATTTGAAAATGAAAGCTTTTTAGAACTCTTTGGAAGAATGTAAGCTTAAGAAGAGAAGAGATTGAAAGTGAATTGGTGATCTAAAATGATCGAAATACTTCTCTATTTATAGTTTTTTCAAAGACAGAACTCTGACAGAATTCGGACAGAATTCGGACAGAACTCTTTGTAACAAACCGCAACTGAAGGATGACCAAGTTCAAAAACCCAACGTTCACTAACGTTCCAAATGGCCGAACTCTGGCCGAAGTCAGGCCGAGTTCTCCTGGCGTTCTGCCAGTTCATTTTTGGAGAAAATAAATTTTGGCTTTTTGAAAAATCCTTTAGAAGCTTTTTGTAAAAAGAATGTTTTTCAAAAACGTAGGTCATTTGTAAAGAATATGATGGTTTTGAAAAGCGTTTTTGGATAGCCTATTTGTCAGTACGACTCGGTGTACAATGTATTCCTAGACTCAATAAAATAAAAAATTATATTGCTTAACAGGAAGTACATTCTGAATGGCAAACAGCTTCGAAACAGCTTCGGTCTTGAACATAGTAAATATCCATTGTTGAGCAGTGTCCAAAACGTCGTAGGTAAACATTTGAGTTGACTTGCAACTATATCGAGACAGAGTTTGATCAATTATTAAAATCAAGTGTGACCATGACCAATGGGCCAACAATCTCCCCCATTTTGATAATTGACAAATCTTGCCGATATAACATCTAAGCTGGAATCAATTCAAAATAGTAATCAAAAGAAATTGTTCATAACCTGTATTTCACTTTCACAAAAAATATTAGATCTTATTTCTCCCCCGTTGTCACTTAGCAAAATAATTGCAAAAGAGAAAGCTCCCCCGCAATCAATGCATAAGTAACAAACAGTGAAGAAACACAATAAAAATAAATAATCATGACAGGCATGGTATAAACAGTAAATATAGTAAGAGAAACAGATAGACTATAGAACAACACGGACATGTATTTGTCACAGGTAGTATTTAATAAAGTGCGAGAATAATACTGAAACAAATAGAGTGCTAAAAAATAGACTAAGATGCCAAAACTGAGGTTTAATAAAAAACCATGTCTATAAATAGTCACATAATAAAGAAAAGTGCTGATAATAAAAATAAGAGTACTGATAAAATCTTGGAATGTCGAAGCATTTCCAAGTAAATATAGACAAAAGTAACAGTCTCAATATCTAACATCTCAAAAATCATCATCATCCTTATCATCATTGTCATCAGCTGCAGCTCCAGCATGTCCAGAAGGACCAGCTCTAGAAGTACCAGCGCCAAAAGTGTGAGGAGTGGCACCAGCGGTACGATACCAATCATAGGCGTTCCCTGGCTGGAACAGAGAGTGGACCGCCTCGTCGTCAATGCGGTAGCCAGAAACAGAAGGGTCTCGAGGTAGAGAGCTGGCAGAATGACCCGTCTGCGCAAACCTCAGATCGACGAAGGAGTTGGCAATCGCCTTGAACCGAGTCATATCACGGAACTCATGTTCCCTAGAGGTCTCATCATAAAAAGACTGCAGATCTGATAAGTACTGATGTATACCCTCAAATGTCATAGGGTAAGAATGAGGAGGAATAGGTGCTGTGGGAGCTGTGGGAGTAGGTGCAGGAGGAGTAGGTACAGTAAGTGGAGGAACAGTGGTAATGCTGCGACGAGAGAGTTTGAGAAACTTGGGCTCAGGGTCGACAGTACAAGTAGATAGGTCAATATCAAATCTCTGAAAGATGCGTAGAATAAGCATCGCATAAGGTAGGTTGCGGTCTCTCCCGCGACATCTACCCATCATCTGGATAATAGTCTTAGGGGCAGAAAAAGAAATTTCCTTAAGAATATGATAAAGAGCAGAGAGCTCAAGTGCAGTGACATCATCTTTAGAAGTGGATTTTGGAAGTAAGGTGGAATAGATGATGCGATGTAATTCGTAGTTAAACAAGTTCAAGTTATTAGCCTTGAACTTTCCAGGACGAGCGCGTGCGGGTGCACAAAGCTCATTCTTGAAACTAACGAGTGTCGTGCCATCGGGAAAATCAAAATCAGTGATGTCATCGAGCGGGACACCTTCGTTTGGGATACCAAGGATTTTCGCTAACGTTTTATCAGTGAATTCGATATCAATTCCTCCGACACGTGTCCTCGCTGTAAAAGTGTCTAACACGAAATTACAATAGAATAATCTAATGGCATTAGTGGCAATAGGGAATTGTAAGGTGACAAAATATTGTAACCCTAATACCTCAAAGTAAGGGCGGTGATCCAGAAAGACAGTCCATTTAATCGGCGATCCGGCGCAAATAGTACGCATGATAAAATCGGCGTACTACAATAAAGCTTGATCGGAAGTTTTAAAGTAAAACTCGTCCTACGCACCATCGTCCGATTGGACCGGAGAAAAGAGGCAATCCGTATGCGGATATGAAGACGATGCCTCTTCACTGGCATTGGTCTTCTTTCTCTTGAAGGGATTGAACTTAGGCATTCTTTCCCAAAATATTCTAGAAACCCTAAGTATTAAAAAGTGGATAAGAGAAGGAATTATACCTTCCAAGAATTGGATATGTTGTAAAGGACGAAGTTCTTCGCACGAATCCAAAGTTTGGACAAGAAACTCCATACGGATTTGAAGAACAAGGATGGAGAAAAGCTAGGGTTTGGAGACGCGGAGGCTGCTGTTATGAGGATATAGGAAAGAATGAAGAAGAAGGAAGCCTCGAGTTCGTGCTGGTATATATATATACCCAGCCGAACTCTGGCCGAATTCGGACCGAACTCGGGCCGAATTCGCCAAGGGTTGTCTGACTATATATATATATATATATATATATATATATATATATATATATATATATATATAAATTCAAATGAGGCCACATTCTTTTTCATTAATTCGTTTCAAATGTTTAATCCAAAGTTTAGTAATTTTAAATCTCAAAATAATATAATTAATATTATTTTATAAATTAATATTCTTTACTCAGCATCTGTCTCAGATTAGCTGTAGGAGTACTGTCCCAGCTAACGGATGTTCACCGGAGAACTCTTAAGTACCGCTTCGTTTCGACCGTAGTCGTGGTGACAGACAGACTCTTTTTGGGCTTGTCTCGAAAACAATTTTTGAGTATCGAATAAATTAATTAATAAAACAAAATTAATTAATATTATTGACATCTAAAATGCCTAATTCTCGACGTAAATAATTGAAACGATCTTCCGCTAAAGGTTTTGTGAGTATGTCAACTAATTGATTCTGTGTGTCTATGTATACAAGGTCTATATCTCCATTTTGTTGATGATCTCTAAGAAAGTGATGTCAAATCTCGATATATTTAGTACAAGAATGACATACTGGATTCTTAGTCAAATTAATAGAACTAGTGTTGTCACAGAAAATGGGTATGTGTATAAAAAGCAATCCTTAGTCTTCTAAAGTTTGTTTCATCCACAAAATTTGTGCACAACAACGTCATGCGGCGATATACTCAGCCTCGGTTGTTGATAATGCAACAAAATTTTGCTTTTTACTAAACCAAGAGACTAGAGCTTTTCCTAGAAAATGACATGTGCCGCTAGTGCTTTTTCTATCTACTTTGCATCCGGTAAAATCAGCATCGAAATAACTAGTTAGGTCAAACGACGTGGTTTTAGGATACCATAAGCCGACAGAAGAAGTGCCTTTAAGGTATCGGAAGATACGCTTAACTGCGCACAAATGTGATTTCTTAGGATTAGCTTGAAAACGAGCACATAAACAAACACTAAACATAATGTCTGGCGACTAGCAGTTAAATACAGTAAGCTACCGATCATACCTTGATACATACGTATGTCGACGGGTTTGCCTTGTTCATCAATATCAAACTTGGTTGAAGTCGCCATTGGAGTGCTAAGTGGTTTTGCTGCTTCCATGTCGAACTTCTTTAATAGATCCTTTGTGTACTTTGCTTGATTTATGAACGTCCCATTGTTGGTTTGTTTGATTTGCAGTCCGAGAAAGAATTTCAGCTCTTCTATCATGCTCATCTCAAACTCATTCTGCATACACTTTGAAAATTCTTGACAAAGCGATTCATCAGTAGATCCAAAGATAATATCATCTACATAGACTTGAATCAAAAGAATATTATTATTCAAAGATTTTATAAACAAAGTAGTGTCAACCTTTCCCTTTGAAAAACCGTTATCAAGTAGAAAAGTGCTTAGACGATCGTACCAAGCACGAGGGGCTTGTTTCAAACCGTATAAAGCTTTCTTCAACTTGAAAACATATTCAGGGAATTTAAAATCAGTAAAACCGGGTGGTTGAGCTACATAAACCTCTTCCTTTATAAAACCATTTAAAAATGCGCTTTTGACATCCATTTGAAATAATTTAAAATTATGAAAACATGCAAATGCATATAACATGCGAATGGATTCTAATCTCGCAACTGGGGCATAAGTCTCATCGTAGTCGATACCTTCTTCCTGATTGTATCCTTGAGCTACGAGTCGAGCCTTATTACGAGTCACTAAACCATTCTCGTTCAGTTTATTTCGGAATACCCATCGGGTGCCAATGACCGGATGATCAATAGGCTTGGGAACAAGTTCCCAAACTTGATTCCGTTCAAATTGGTTTAATTCCTCTTGCATAGCATCTAACCAAAAATTATCACTACATGCTTCATCAATATTTTTGGGTTCAAACTGCGAGACAAAAGCAACACAAGAAGCTATATCTTTATTAGAGGAACGAGTACTTACACCCTTGGTAATCTCACCAATTACCAAGTCCTTTGGATGACTAGCCAAGAATCTTATCTCTTTTGGTGTAGTCTCAAGATTGCTAGTTCCGGCTTCTTTGCTTGGAGGTCCATCTGATGCCTAATGTGATGGTTCTGCATCTTTGTGTGAAGGTTTTGCAGTAGCTGTACTTGGTACGATTATGTCTTCATTGTCATCATCGTCTAAGTGTTGATTTAGCTCATCAAACTTGACGTTGATAGATTCTTCAATGATCATGGTTCTTTTGTTGAAGACTCTATATCCTTTGCTCTTTACTGCATAACCTAAAAATATACCTTCATCGACCTTTTCATCAAATTTACTCAAATTATCTTTAGTATTAAGAATAAAGCATTTACAACCAAAGATTTTGAAATAGAAAACATTTGGTGTTCTATCAAACCATAATTCATAGGGAGTCTTCTTCGATATAGGTCGAATTAGAACCCTATTGAGAATATAGCATGCTGTATTTACAGCTTCAGCCCATAAATATCTAGGTAGACTAAACTGGTTCAACATAACTCTAGCCATTTCAGATAGAGTTCTGTTCTTACGTTCCACAACTCTATTTTGTTGTGGAGTCCTAGGGAAAGAGAATTCATGCAGATAACCGTGTGTGTCACAAAATTGCTTGAATTCTGCATTCTCAAATTTACCGCCATGATCACTACGAATGCGAGTAATCATGAATCCTTTTTCATTCTGTACTTTCTTACAAAAGGTGACGAATTCTGATAATGCATCGTTCTTGCGTGCAAGAAGATAAACCCATGTATATCTAGAAAAATCATCTATAATGACAAATGCATATAACTTACCACCTAGACTAGCAATTCTGTTGGGTCCAAATAAGTCCATATGCAACAATTGTAAAGGTCTAGTGGTACTTACAGCGTTCTTGGATTTGAATGCGGATTTGGTAGCTTTATTCTTTTCACATTCACTACATACCGTATCCTTCTTGAAAGAAATATCCGGTAAGCCGCATACCAACTTCTTCGTAGATAATCTTGAAATTGTATCTATGTTTGTATGACCGAGTCTCATATGCCATAGTTGACTCTCAATACTTTTGGCCATCAAACATCTACCTGTATTGTTAGCATCTTCCAACAAATAGAATACATATATATTGTCTTCCCTAATACCTTCAAATATAGTACTGCCAGTTGAACTATCAATAATAGTACATTTATCTTTTACGAAGTTAATGCCATAATCGTGATCAGCTAAATGGCTTATGCTGAGCAGATTATGTTTTAACTCAGTAACAAGACAAACATCTTTAATCACTGGATAGGGAGCCTTACCAATGTCACCGATACCGATTATGTACCCTATCAAATTATTACCGAAGTAGACGTATCCTTCTTTATTCCTCTTCGATAGTGTTGCAAATAATGAAGCGTCACCGGTCATGTGCCGTGAGCAACCGCTGTCGAAGATCCATTTGCTCCTAGCATGTGAAGGGTGTCCCACCTACAAAACAATTTACAGATAAAACTTTTGGTACCCATTTCTTGTAGGGTCCTGACTGGTTAGTTTTCGGTATCCATGCATAAATATTTAAATCTACTAACTTTCTGATTCTACATGCAGAAGATATATGATCAATGAGGCCACAATAATGACATTTAGCATGTTGAGTGTTGAAAGCAGTATGAGGTGCATGATTGGTAGGTTTTGGTTTTCTAGTATAGAAGAATGCATGCCTATTAGTCTTCTTGGGCATAGTCTTGGTATGGCTTGGTCTGACAGTGTTGGGCGTGTTCCGATGATTCGGTAATTGACACGTGTTAGAATAGGAAGCAGCAACTTCAGGCCGTTTTCCTAAACTAATTTTTAACTTTTTGGAAGTGTCATATAATCTAGTATAGTCAGATGTGAGTGATTCTAATCTGACCTGTGCACACTGGAGACTCTTTCCCTCCTTAGATAGGTCTTTCTTTAACTGGATAATAGTTTGGTCTTTTTCTTCGGATAGCTTAACAGTCTCGTATAACAACAATTTAATAGAAGAAAGCTTACCAGACTCATTTGAAGAGTCACTATCTCTAACATGATCTAGTAGGTCGATAAGTCTTCCTATTTCACCTTTGTACTCTTTGATTACCTTCTTAGATGTTTCATATTTGCTACACAGTTTCCTGTAATCATCTAACAGTTCAATGAAAGCCTCTCCTAGTTGCTCAAAGGTGAAATCATCATAAGGGTCAAATAGAGGATTAGTGATTACCTGATCGCAAGCCATCAAGTACATATTTGCAGCGTCATCTGATTGTTCATCTTCTGAGTCGCTGGCTTCACTTTCATGCCATATGCTTGTGTTGGCGTACTTTCTTGATGTCGATTTCTTCAGGTAGCCTTTGTCATATTTGCTGTTTTTCTTTGATGATGATGCTGTTGGACAGTCTTTCTTCATGTGTCCTTTCTTCTTGCATCCGTAGCAAATAGGATCTTCCTCGTTGTTGTTGTTGTTGCTGTCTTTTGTTCTCCTGTTAAATCTCATGAACTTCTTAAACTTTCTTACCAGAAGAGCTTGATCTTCAGAGTCGGAGTCGCTGTCGTCGGAATCATCTTCGATGGTTCTTCTATGTTGAGCCTTGAGAGCGATCGTCTTCTCTGACTTCTCCTTTGGTGTAGCATCTTCAAAGTCTTGAAGTTCTAACTCGTGAGTGAGTAGCTTACCCATGAGTGTTTCTAGAGACATTGTTGAGAGGTCGTTCCCTTCAATGATTGCTGTAGCCTTTGGAATCTAGTTCTTTGTAAGGGCTTGTAAAAGTTTGCGAATCTTCTCATGGTTACTGTAATCCTTGCCTAGTGAAGACAAAGGATTTACAATATCCAAGAATCTTGTAAACATCTGAGTGACTGATTCACTTGGCTTCATTTTGAACGCCTCATACTCCTGAGTAAGTCTACTGATCTTTGACTCCTTGACTTGTGTTGTTCCTTTGTGGGTTACTTCGAGAAGTTTTCACACTTCGTTTGAGGTTGTGCAAGTAGACACCCCGTTGAATTCAGTTCTGTCTAAAGCACAAAATAAAACGTTAATAGCACGTGCGTCAAGACTGGCCTTTTTCTTTTCTTCCTCTGTATATTTGTCATGGGGTTTTTCAGTTAAAACACCATTAACATAAATACAAGGTGGCTTTTTATAGCCATTAATAACTACAGACCATAAGTCAAAATCAAGAGATTTCAGAAAGAAACTCATACGTGTTTTCCAATAAGTGTAGTTTGTACCATCAAACAGTGGAGGTCTGTTTGTGGCTTGGCCTTCACTTGTGAATTTCACAATTGCCATGTGTAATGCTGTGATCTACATAAAAATTGAGTATAACTGCAATTTTACCTTGCTTTACCTGTATAACCCGCTCTGATACCAATTGTAGGAACGAAATCGTAAAACAGAATACTCTAGAGGGGGGGGGGTGAATAGAGTAGGCATCAGAATATTGCTAATTAAAAACTTGTTAGCAGTTAGATCACAGATATAATAATAATCACAAAAGTAAATGACAGAAATTGAAAGTGATCAGAAGGCAAACGCAAACACCGAGATTTATACTGGTTTTCCTCTTGTGAGGACTAGTCCAGTCGGAAGAACTTTAGCTTCCAGTTGAATCTACTATTGGAAAATCCCGCAAGTTTTCATACGAAGTCCTTGCAACTTCTACAGACGCGAGCTTTGATACGAAGAACTCGACCAACTTCAATTGTGAAGAGTTGAATCTTCTATCAAGCCTCTGATTACAATCGTTCTGAAACTTCTAGACCGTACCGCACTGGCAAATCGACTAGAGGATTATAACTGGCTTGGGATTTAAAAATGAAAGCTTTTTAGAACTCTTTGGAAGAATGTAAGCTTAAGAAGAGAAGAGATTGAAAGTGAATTGGTGATCTGAAATGATCGAAATACTTCTCTATTTATAGTTTTTCCAAAGAACTCTGACAGAATTCGGGCAGAATTCGGACAGAACTCTTTGTAACAAACCGCAACTGAAGGATGACCAAGTTCAAAAATCCAACGTTCACTAACGTTCCAAATGGCCGAACTCTGGCCGAACTCGGGCCGAGTTCTCCTGGGGTTCTGCCAGTTTATTTTTGGGGAAAATAAATTTTGGCTTTTTGAAAAAATCCTTCAGAAGCTTTTTGTAAAAAGAATGTTTTTCAAAAACGTAGGTCATTTGTAAAGAATAGGATGGTTTTGAAAAACGTTTTAGGATAGCCTATTTGCCAGTACGACTCGGTGTACAATGTATTCCTAGACTCAATAAAATGAAAAATTATATTGCTTAACAGGAAGTACATTCTGAATGGCAAACAACTTCGAAACAGCTTCGGTCTTGAACATAGTAAATATCCATTGTTGAGCAGTGTCCAAAACGTCGTAGGTAAACATCTGAGTTGACTTGCAATTATATCGAGACAGAGTTTGATCAATTATTAAAATCAGGTTTGACCATGACCAATGGGCCAACACTAATGTCACTAGAAAAGAGAACTGTGAGAACACATGCCGTCCCTCAATTACTGTTGCTCCCACAAGAACAATACTACTACAAGTTTATATGTCATTTCAATGAATACCGCTTGAACTGTAAACTAATGCTAGGTCCCAACTAAAAAGATCACTCTAATGAATGCTTTTTAAAATTACCACTTAGTATCGGTTTAGGCGAGTGGGTTGGATTCTGATCGCCAGTACATAGATGATGTATTGACCCACGTTGTGGGCACTCTTTTTAGGTGCTTGTGCTTGGAAAGTTTTGTATACGAAGATTGGCTCGATCGGTCCTGCGACATCGAAGATTTTTGGGCATGTAGAAGCTCTCCTTCTAAAAGATGATGAGTTCTGTCTATAAAGGACATAATGTATGAAATATTGTAATCAGATGTACCAGTGAGTTGGTATGTCGAGTTGTAATCCAACGTATCAAAATATCAAATGTAAGCTTTATGTCATTTGTACAGTTGGCTATCAATGTAAAGTGAGATGTGTTGTAAACTTTGTATTCCATTACAATTCCTGTACTCTATTTTTAATTATCAATAAAGATAGCTAACTTCTACATATCTCTGTGCGACTTCAAGTTTTTTGCTTATTTTCGCTGCTATAATTCAAATAATGTGTTCTATTCAATGAGTAAGAACGTCCTCATTATCTTCAATTTATCTTCTTCTGTCGCTACGATGTGTTCTTATTTGGAGATTATCAATTATATACCGTCTTTGTCTTGTACAAGTGCAATACCAGACTTGTAAGACATCACGTCCAAGCAAGGGTGATCGATTCCAAGACTTGAATGCAAGGACGAATGACTCTGCAGAGTCAGGGCGTGACTGTCATGTCCCAGAACCAGAATACTGGAGAGCGGGGGACAGACACAGCCCGCTACGTACATTGAAGTGAATCCCACCTCGCAATACGGTCACGGCTGTCTAGATGCATGAGGGTTTACTATAAGCCATTAGTATCCAAGGGTCAGGAACAAGCCAAGTGTCTCAATCTCAAGCAAGCAAGTAAATGTAACAAGATGGTAGATCATCAGACATACAAAGTAAGGAGTCCCAAACATTACATATTCAGATGATCATGAAGCTAGTCATACAAATGCGAAGACTAGCAAGAGTTTAAGTCATACATGATCAACCATAGGATATGTCAATCATGTTGCAGCCATTAGGCAGACATGAAAGTAAATTCAATACGAGCTAACACTTGTTCGGTGGCTAAACGCCTCAAAAGAATAATTTTACAATAAAGTGGAAGAGCAAAATAAAACCCACTCGTTGCCAGGTTTTTTCTAGTGGTCACCATCTGGCAGGAAGGCTGGAAGATCCTCGGGAGCTGCTCCGAAATTTGTCCATACAAAACCAGCTGGGTCAGACCCCAGAAAGAGCAAGTGCCACAAAGGAGGCTTCACTTAAGAACTAAAACCAGCACATTAGCACATGAGAATATAAATAAAATGAAAAAAGACATAAGTTAGAGAAAACATGGTGATAAACGATAAGATAACTAAAGGACTATTCCGGTAACCAAGTTACAACCCGTAAACTAAACAAAGATCGGGGTTGTAACCCTTCACCTGAATAAAACTTAGTCTCTAACCAATTATCGATAAAGTAAAGCATACACAAGCATGTCCTGAGATAGCCATGTACTGGATCTAGGCAAGACTAGACAAGATGGGACTCCATCCAACATTCACGGCCAAATAAGAGTACGGCTGGATATTTAAACTAACTAGGGTTATCACAAGCCTAGTTACTAGCAAGATGCAATGAGGTATCCCTACGGCCACAAGCCCTGCAGACTATCCAGGTTATCCAGACGCAAGGTTCATGCTAAGAGTTACCATGACTTGTTAAGTGACTTGAGTGCAACACATGACAGTGTGCATAGTATTCGTTCATGAAGTACCCCACATGACAGTGAGCTGGAAATGTGACCTACTCGTCGGCAGGCTACAAGTCCATCAGAGAAGGTGCCCAGATAACGGGATTGCTTATAGCCGGAATACCTCTCTATATGAACTACTTGATCAATCTAGTCATTATCCTAGTCAGATTCAGTATGAATCCCTGACCGTGGTAACCGGAATTCATGTCCTAGACATGATACAAGATGAGACATGTAGCTTACACAAGCACAAACACCCACGGTGTCAAGACAATAGTTACTTAGCAAGTCAAGATAGCCGTCACAACAACATATCAAGATTTTCATGTTAGGTTTACTTATCAAGAGTGCACCACGACGGGCCACCGTTATCATGCCAATGTTGCTTGTCAAGAGTGCGCCACGGTGGGCCACTATCATGTCATGTTACTTGGTAAGAGTGCGACTTAACAGGCCACTATCATGTTCTATTCTTATATATCATGAGTGAGAGAAACTTGCATAAAATAGCTAGAAACATATTCTTGAAGCCAAGGAAAAGATCTACAACTTTCATGTTGGAGTTGGAAGAAATTCTGGCCACAATTCAGCCAAATAAGACATAAAACAGCCAAAATAGGCACTATACGGCATTCTGCGGCACTATGCAGCCTCCTGTGGTACTCTGCGGCACTATGCGGTACTATACAACCTTCTGCGGTACTATGTACTATTCATTCCTGCGGTACTATGCATTCCTGTGGTACTATGCAACCATGTGGCACTATGCAAGCCATGCGGCACTATTCATTCCTGTGGCACTATGCATCCATGCGGTACTATTCATTCCTGCGGCACTATTCATTTCTATCAAATTCAGGACAGATAAACTAGAAAATGTCCAAATCTTATTTTGGCCATAACTTCATCAAAACAAGTCAAAATCTAACTTTTCAAAGGTCCATTTTGGGTAGAATTAAATTCTCTATAACATAGAACAATCAAAATTTTAAAATAATGAAGTTTGGTAGATCAAAATCCAAGAAAACCGAAAAGACTATAAACTTAGATCTTCAAAAATCTATCTATCAAACGCAAAAATGTCAAGTTCTAAAGAGGCTTAAAATCAAGTAAGAAAGAGAATAGAACAATAAAACTTGAGATCCATTATGAAACAAGTTGCACTTACCTAGGACTTGGTAGATAGGAGGAGTACATGAAGAAGATGAAGAAGTAAATGAAGAAGTGAATGAGGAGAGAGAGAGAAGGAGTTGGATTATATATCAACCCTCTCCATCTTAAGCCAACCCAAACCAAGTCAAATTGAACCAAACCAATCAAATAAACAAAGTCAAGATTAAACCAATAAGGCTAAGCAAAATAAGACTAACTACGGCCACCTGATAAATGCCAAAAATCTCGTATACGCATACAAAAATACGTAAAACAGAAAACGGGAGTGACAACTCTACCTACCTTAAAAGAATTCCATCCTCAGAATTTAATCAAGAGGCTAGAGATGTCGGGGCAATCTATATTAACCATAATCAAGTTACGACTAGCAGTCAATCAAGCAATCATTCATGCAAGCAAGGAATTAAAAGTATAAGGCATAAGGAAGATATTATACCTTATGAGTCAAACAGGTGTGGATATCGCGAGCGAATATCATCCTCACACTCCCACGTTGACTCGTTCAAAGAGTGATGACCCCAAGCAACACGGACTAAACTAATAGTCTTGTTCTTGAGTACCTTCTCCCTTCGGTCTAATATGGATACATGCATTTTCTCATATGAAAGGTTGGTACCAACAACCAATTCCGAATGATCAAAGATATGGCTCGGATCCAGAATATACTGTCGCAATTAGGATACATGGAAGACATCATGTACCTAACGTAACGACGATAGAAGAGCGAGATGATAGGACACATCACCTACTCACTCAAGGATATCGAACGACCCTATGTACCTAGGACTAAGCTTTCCCCGTACACCGAATCGAATGACGCCACGGGTAGACGTGATCCTAAGGAACACGTGGTCGCTGACTGAAAACTCAAGGGGACGCCGATAAGAATCGGCCCAATGGCGCTGGCGATCTTGGGCAACTCGAAGATGATCTCTGACTTGTCTGACCACCTCGATTGTCTATATAATCAACTCTGGACCAAGCATCTGTCTTTTGCCGACATTATCCCAAGTTAAAGGTGATCTGCACTTCCTGCCATACAGTGCTTCAAAGGGTGCCATCTGGATACTAACATGGAAACTGTTGTTTTAGGACAACTCCACGAGATGCAGGTGATCTTTCCACGAACCACCGAAGTCGAGTGTACATGACCACAACATATCTTCAAGAGTCTGGATCGTGCGTTCCGACGGACCATCTGTCTACGGATGATAAGCTGAACTAAACTTGAGACGAGTCCCCAAGCTCTCTTGAAGACTCCGCCAAAAGTGCGATATGAATCTTGAATCTCTGTCTGATATGATACTAATTGGCACTCCATGCAATCTGACTATCTGCCTGAAGTACATCTTTGCTAGCTGATCCATCGACTGACCAATTCTGAAGGAGAGAAAATGAGCTACCTTCGTGAGATGATCAACTATAACCCAGATAGCATCTCTCCCAGCTGGGGATTTAGGTAACCTAGTTGCATAATCTATGGTAATGTGCTTCCATTTCCATTCTGGGATCGGTAAAGGTTGAAGAAGTCCAGCTGGTCTCTGATGTTCAGCCTTAACCTGTTGGTAGACTAAACAACGAGAGACAAACCGGGCTATCTCCCTCTTTATGCCATCCTACCAAAAATGCTGACGGATATCTCAGTACATCTTCGTACCGTCGGAATGAATTGAATACTTCGAACTGTGAGCCTCTGCCATGATCTCATGTCTGATATCACCACTGGGTACACAAAGATGTCTCTCATGTCAGAGAGTACCATCTTCATGAATACATAATTTTGCTCTCCGACCTGCTTCACACTCTGCTCTGAGCCGCTGAAGCTTGGAATCTGCTGATTGCGCCATATTGATCCTCTCAACTATGCTGGACTGAACTTGTATGCTGGCCATCAATGCCATATTGGTAGAAAGAACTACTTCTATTTCCATCTTCTAAAGATATGCTAATAATTCTGGTTGTGCTGTTAGAAAATAAACTCCGGCTCTTCTGTTCAATGCATCTGCAACAACGTTGGCCTTCCCAGGATGATACTGCAAGTTGATGTCATAATCCACAAGTAGCTCTAGCCATCTTTTCTGATGCATATTAAGATCCTCCTAGGTAAACACATACTTAAGACTCTTGTGGTCGGTGAAAATCTCTACCCGATCTCCATACAAATAATGCCTCCACAACTTGAGTGCGAAAACTACCGCTACAAATTCCAAGTCATGGATTGGGTAATTTCTCTCATGATCACGAAGCTAACATGACGTATAAGCTACTACCTTACCATGCTGCATCAAAGACACATCCCAATACTCTGCTAGAAATATTATAATAAACTGAAAATCCAGTCCCATCTAGAAGCGTGAGAATGGGAGCCGTCATCAATCTTTGCTTCAACTTCTCGAATGAACTTTGACACTCTGCTGTACAAGAAAATTGCACCTCCTTGTGGGTCAACTGCATCAATGGCACTGAAATCCGAGCAAAGTCTGACACAAACCGTCGGTAATAGCCGGCCAATCCTAGGAAACTCCGAACTTCTGCGACGGTGCTAGGTACTGGCCATGTCTCTATGGCAACTATCTTCTGGGGGTCCACTTCCACTCCACCTCTGGTGATGATGTAACCTAACTACGAGATACGATCCAGCCAAAACTCGCACTTACTGAACTTCGTGTACAACTGGTGTTCCCTGAGTATCTGAAGAACTATACGAAGATGCTGCTCATGCTCAGCCTCACTCTTGCTATAGACTAAGATGTCGTCTATGAACACTATCATGAACTGATCCAAATAGGGCATAAAGATACGATTCATGAGGTCCATAAATACGGCTGGTGCATTGGTTGCTCCAAATGGCATAACAAGGAACTGCCAACGTCCATATCTCGATCTGAATGCTGTCTTCGGGATGTCTTGCTCTCTGACTCTGATCTGATGGTACCCTGACCACAAGTCAATCTTTGAGAATATAGTCGCTCCCTTGAGCTGATCAAATAAGTCATCTATCCTTGTTAGAGGATACTTGTTCTTGATTGTTACAGAGTTTAAGGTACGATAATCAACACATAATCTTGACGTACCATCCTTCTTCTTCACAAGAAGCATCGGGGCACCCCAAGGCGATCCACTAGCACGAATGAATTCCTTGGTTCTGAGTTCTTCAATCATATTATACAAGATTTCCAACTCTGAAGGTGCTATCCTGTAGACTTTCTCCGATACTGGTGCCGTCCCTGGAATCAAGTCGATGGTGAACTCTATCTTCCTTTTTGGGGGCATGCCTGGAAGCTCTTCGAGAAATACATCAGGAAACTCTTCTACTACTCTGGGAAACTGAATTGCTACTGCTACTGCCATCCGTAATACTGGATGAGAAGGTTCTACTTTGCCCTTGGAAAATGAAAACTCCGGTTCGCCAGGAATACTAAAAATAATCCTGCCAATATGACAGTCTATTCTTGCGTATTACTCCTTCAACCAATCCATTCCTAGGACCACATCATAATCGACCATCGAAAATTCTATCCGTGTTACGAATCGTGCAGACATAAATGAATACGATGCACCCGAATCAAATAATACTGATGCAGGAAAAGAGTTGACGAGAATGGTACCTGCCACCACCTCACCTGATGCCAACTCCTCCTCTACGGTCAAAGCTATCGCTTGACCTTGCCCTCTAGGTACTGGTACCCTCTGCTGGAAACCTCTCTGGTGGTTCTGAATCTGAGCTTGGACCTGGACATACTACTGCGGCCTCTGCTGCTGGAATGCTTGAGCCTGAGGCGGCAATGGTCTCGGAGGCTGGTACTGCTGCTGCTGTACTGGTGCTGGTCCCCTCACCGAGGGACTAGTCTGGGCCGATGAGGAGGAACTGGCTCTTTGTGGGCAGGACCCTATCATGTGGTCCGATGACCCACAAGCCAAACACAATCTTTGTGCTCTACGATATTCTGATACTACATATCCTGGCTTTCCACAATAAGTACAGCCCATTGTGGAAGACTGCCTCTGCTTCTGCTGTTGAGGGTACATCGGAGTCGAATGTTGAACCGACGTAACTGATGTCGCCCTTCTCGGAGCTCCAATAGTCATGGCCCTAGCTGCCGGGACTGGGGCTGAGGACTGGGTCATCTGACCATGAGACCGCTTTCGTCCTCCAGTTCTGTCCACTATTCTCTGGGAGGTATACTCATGCCTCCTAGCTGCTCGCAAAATAGCATCAAAAGTTTGATGCTCAAACTGCTCCACTGCTAGAATAATCTCTAGGTGGAGCCCCTGCTGGAACCGCTGGGCTCGGTCCAATTCAGTCGCCACCAAGGTGGGAGCAAACCAACTCAGTCTTGAAAACTCGACCGCATATCCATCGACCGTCCTGCTCATCTGCCTGAGATTGGTGAACCTCGCCTGTAGGTCGTGTCGAGCTACAACATCGAAGTACTTGATCTGAAACTTGTCACAGAATATTGCCCATGGGACAGGCGTCGCCAACCCAACTTCTAACATCGCCCACCAGGTGCGGGCTAGGTCCAATAACTGTAGGTACACTACAGCTACCTTCTCTCCTTCTGGAGTCTTAGCTGCATCCAAGATAATCTCGATGTCCTGGAGCCATGCATCAGCTACAATAGCGTCTTCACTGCCGTCGAAGAAGGGAGGGTTAAGGCACTTGAAACTATTAGCCGCATTGTTCCCTTGATAACCAATATGGCCCATGGCATCTTGTACTGTCTGGTGCAAGGCATCGCCCCGACGATCATAAGATGCAAACAATTCCTTGATGAGACCCAACAGGGTTCCATTGTCAAGCTCTGCAGGCTGGACTGACTGAATTAGAGGCTCTAGATCCCCGGAATGCATGACTCGGGAGGCCGCTCCAGAGTATTGGACTTGGTCTCCAGGTTGTTGCTGGTCCACTGGAGGTGCTCTGCCTTGCTGATCGGTAGGACGAGGAACAATGCCGCTGAAGAAACGATATGGAGAACAATAAGGAAGGACCATGATAGATCGAGGATATAAACATGTGATCAGGTCAAAATTTTGGAAAGATTATAAGACAAGAGTAGAGATCAAGGGCGAGTGCTGATTGAGACATCTATTCAGTAAAACCCTCACACATCTTGATTTATAAGACCTGCATGGGCCACCACTTAAACCGTGTCATACCCCAGAACCAGAATACTGGAGAGCGAGGGACAGACACAGCTAGCTACGTACATTGAAGTGAATCCCACCTTGTAATACGGTCATGGCTGTCTAGATGCATAAAGGTTTACTACAAGCCATTAGTCTCCTAGGGTCAGGAACAAGCCTAGTGTCTCAATCTCAAGCAAGCAAGTAAATGTAACAAGATGGTAGATCATCAAACATACAAAGTAAGGTGTCCCAAACATTACATATTCAGATGATCATGAAGCTAGTCATACAAAATGCGAAGACTAGCAAGAGTTTAAGTCATACATGATCAACCGTAGGATATGTCAATCATGTTGCAGCTATTAGGCAGACAGGAATATAAATTCAACACGAGCTAACACTTGCTCGGTGGCTAACCGCCTCAAAAGAATAATTCTATAATAAAGTGGGAGAGCAAAATAAAACCCACTCGTTGCCAGGATTTCTTCTAGTGGTCACCATCTGGCAGGAAGGCTGGGAGATCCTCGGGAGCTGCTACGAAATCTGGCCATACAAAACCAGCTGGGTTAGACCCCAGAAAGAGCAAGTGCCACAAAGGAGGCTTCATTTAGGAACTAAAACTAGCACATTAGCACATGAGAACATAAATGAAATAACAAAAGACATGAGTTAGAGAAAATACGATGATAAACGATAAGATAACTAAAGGACTATTTCGGTAACCAAGTTACAACCCGTAAACCAAACAAGGATCGGGGCTGTAACCCTTCACCTGAATAGAACTTAATCTCTAACCAATTATCGATAAAGTAAAGCATGTCCTGAGATAGCCATGTACTGGATCTAGGCAAGACTAGACAAGATGGGACTCCATCCAACATTCACGGCCAAGCAAGAGTACGGCTTGATATTTAAACTAACTAGGGTTATCACAAGCCTAGTTACTAGCAAGATGCAATTAGGTATGCTTACGGCCACAAGTCCTGCAGACTTTCCAGGTTATCCAGACGCAAGGTTCATGCTAAGAGTTATCATGACTTATTAAGTGACTTGAGTGCAACACATGACAATGTGCATAGTAATCATTTCATGAAGTACCCCACATGACAGTGAGCTGAAAATATACCCTACTCGTCGGCAGGCTACAAGTCCATCAAAGAAGGCGCCCAGATAACAGGATTGCTTGTAGCCGGAATACCTCTCTATATGAACTACTTGATCAATCTAGTCATTATCCTAGTCAGATTCAGTATGAATTTCTGACCGTGGTAACCAGAAATTCATGTCCTAGACATGATACAAGACGAGACATGTAGCTTACACAAGCACAAACACCCACGGTGTTAAGATAAGAGCTACTTAGCAAGTCAAGATAGCCGTCACAACAGCATATCAAGATTTTCATGTTAGGTTTACTTATCAAGAGTGCGCCACGACGGGCCACTGTTATCATGCCAATATTGCTTGTCAAGAGTGCGCCACGGCGGGCCACTATCATGTCATGTTACTTGTTACTTGGTAAGAGTGTGCCTTAACAGTCCACTATCATGTTCTATCCTTATATTATCACGAGTGAGCGAAATTTACATAAAATAGCTAGAAACATATTCTTGAAGCCAAGGAAAAGATCTATAACTTTTATGTTGGGAGTTGGGAGAAATTCTGGCCACAATTCAGCCAAATAGGACATAAAACAACCAAAAACAGCCAAAATAGGTACTATACAGCATTCTGTGGCACTATGCAGCCTTCTGCGGTACTATGCAGCCTCCTGTGGCAATCAGCGGCCTTCTGCGGCACTATACGGCACTATGCAGCCTTTTACGGCACTATGCATCCATTCGGCACTATGTAAGCCATGCGGCACTATTCATTCTTACGGTACTATGCATCCATGCGTCACTATGCAAGCCATGCGGTACTATTCATTCCTGCGGTACTATGCATCCATACGGTATTATGCAAGCCATGCGGCACTATTCATTCTTACGGCACTATGCATTTCTGCGGCACTATACAAGCCATGCGGAACTATGCAAGCCATGTAACACTATTCATTCCTGCGGTACTATACATCCATACGGCACTATTCATTCCTACGGCACTATTCATTCCTGCCAAATTCAGGACAGATGAACTAGAAAATGTCCAAATCTTATTTTGGCCATAACTTCCTCAAAATAAGTCAAAATCTAACTTTTCAAAGGTCCATTTTGGGTAAAATTGAATTCTCTACAACATAGAACAATCAAAACTTGAAAATAATAAAGTTTGGTAGATCAAAACCTAAGAAAACCGAAAAGGCTATAAACTTAGATCTACAAAAATCTATCAATCAAACCCAAAAATGTCAAGTTCTAAAGAGGCTTAAAATCAAGTAAGGAAGAGAATGGAATAATAAAACTTGAGATCCATCATGAAGCAAGTTGCACTTGCCTAGGACTTGGTAGGTGGGAGGAGTAAATGAAGAAGATGAAGAAGTAAATGAAGAAGTGAATGAGGTGAGAGAGAGAAGGAGTTGGGTTATATATTAACCCTCTCCATCTCAAGCCAAGCCAAACCAAGTCAAATTGAACCAAACCAATCAAATAAACCAAGTCAAGATTAAACCAATACTAGGCTAAGCAAAACAAGTCTAACTACGGTCTACCTGATAAATGCCAGAAATCTCGTATACGCATACGAAAATACGTATAACAGAAAATGGGAGTGACAGTGACAAATTGGTATCAGAGCACGACTATACGTCCTTGGTCTCTTATTTGATTCGTTTCAAATAAAAGTTGCATCGGTGATCAACCAAAGTTGCTTCCACGATCACTCAACGTTGCTTCCACGATTAAATCAAATATTGCTTCTGCGATTATGCTGTTGTTGTCCCTATAATCCTTCAAGTTATTCGTGTCTGAAAGTTTGTTGACCCTTTTGGCTGCTCACTAGATGTTCCATACAATAAGTCTAAATATATTATGATATCCATGAATGAATGATTGTTGTTAGTTTGGACACAAATAACCTAACAATGACTCGATGCCATAGTATGCTATGTTGTGAATGATGTTCGGAATGTGGAAATAGAGAAAAGTTGCCATGTGTGCTTTTAGAACATGTTTGAGAATTGCATCGTACGTTGGAAAAGAATTATAAATGGGGCAATTGATGGATGAGTTCAACAGAATTAATGAGTTGACTCATGTATGTTGGCTAGTGCTTGTGAGACCCTAAGAATGTTAGCTTATGATATTGAGGCCCAAGATGTTGGCCAAGTGTTATGATCATTATAGATCACGAATGTCCGAAATAGACTTGGGTTTAGTATGGCCTCATTTCTGAGTGGTATATTGCCTTTACCACTTCAGAATGAGATGTATTATGACCCTTTCCATAGGATAACAATGAGACTATCTGTGAGTATTGGGTAGTGCCGAGACTTAGCTGGGAGTCATGCCATATTACTAGATGACTTGAATGTCCCTTGACGCTGACGTTATGCTGGGTAGCGAGATTGTCGAAAAGTGTAACGAGTGCCTTGGTTAGGAATTACTCAGTTTGATGATGGCTTAGACTAGCAGGATGATAGTTATACTGTGAGTAATAAATTTGGTTAGCAAATGTTGAGTGGCTTAGAACATCGAACGATAGTTGCGACTAGTTGGATGGGAATCATATGTGGCTATTACAAGTTGGTTGCAGAATTAAATTTTTTGGAAATATTGTTGGTGATTCGAGAATGTTGAAAAATGTGATATGACCCTAAGGTATGATAGATGTTAACTCATCTTGATTGCCGAAGGATAGAATCAATAAAAGTTGAGTTTGCGTTTGCCGAGATTGATAGTCACTGCATGCGTACATATATGCTGAGGAACTGAAGTGTATCCTAGAGGTAACAAGTAGTGAATCTGAATACTTGTGTCATGTAGAGAATGGTTAATTGATGTATAAATTGTCGGATTTAAAAGGAATAAGTTACTAGACCTTGCGGTATGAAATCATATGAATGTCCTTACGAGATTTTGATGGCTGGAAAACGAATGGAATTTAGAACCACGAAAAACGTATTGGATAATGTCGGTATAGACGGCTGTCGGTTGGGATATAGATTGCTGGCTTATGATTTAGTGGTATGACTAGTCATACAGACCGAATAGTATGATTCTATAGTGTTGTTGTGACTCTATCAGAATCCATGACCCTCGAATAGTTAGCTTCGGTATATAGATCCGTGTGGGTACGAAGGAATTGGAATATAATTTGGATCATTAGAGAATTTACTTGATGGATTATTAGATCATTAGGAATTATATGCTGGGTTGGAATTTGACCATAAAGTTGCTAGATCGATCTTAGTCGATCATTGGGTAAGTCTAGAATGAGCCTCTGTGGAAATTAGTTCCTTGATGATGACCCTAGATAGATAGACTTGACCCTAGCGACCATGGGCTGCATGACCAATTGTCGACATAGTCGACAATGGCGATTAGTTATTCAGATTGAGTTGATACCTATAGGTTTGGGTAGAGTTCTTTAGAACTGTCGGTTGCTCGTTGGCACTAAGAATAAGAAACTAGTATAACCCTAGTAGTCGTCCACTCTAGGAAAGTCATCAAATAATTAGGTTTAGCTGTTAGTATAGCTAGCCTTAGAGACTTGACCAAATAATAGGGTAACCATTGGCGACCCGTATGATAACCTTTTGGTATTGAACGAGAGATGGTGATGAGTATGACCTAAGAAAGTATATGCTGTAAGTATATGCTACAACTTGAGCCTTAGAGATGTTTGACCCTTGAGGATTAATGTGTCGGCCTATAGCGGGAACTGAAATCGTAGGATGAAACTTAAGTCGTATGTATCGAGCAGTGAGTTGTTTCATGAGATGGAATTGACTGCTCATGATGGGAATATGGGATCGGTATCTAAAGTCGGTTAGCTAGAGTAACCTCGAATGCTGTGTATAAGTTTGGAAAGATGAACCGTTGCTCAGAAAGTTTGCTTGTGAATTTTATACTTGGAAATGAAGTCGAAAATAGGATATTACAGGATGGTTATTATATGGGATCAAATGTTGCATGGAATGGTACTCTGGAATGGAGCAATTGATAATGAGTGACTTTGGATTGCATCTATTAGAAAAGATGAGTTGCCTCGGTGGGAAACGTTGTTGGATTCAAAAAAGAATAGAATTATATATTGGTTGTTATGAACTATAAGTATGGTTGGCTCTAAGTTAGACCCTTAGCCCAAATGTTAAAAATATCGTACTTGGATAAAGAACACATCCGAGTTGTCCCTGATGTTAAGTGTTGTGGCTTGAAAGATAGCGATTGTGGCGAGCGAAAGAAATAATAAGTCAATTGAAAGGATACAAAGTCGGATTTGGGGAAGAGAGTTATAATTTATCGAATCACACTAACATAGAAGTTGGCTGAAGTACATATATTTTGGGGACGCCTAAAGTATGTGTATGGATCCAACCGAAGTGATAGCTGCGACAGAGATAACACTATAAAGGGAGCTTATTGAATCGTACTAGCACAGACTTTGGCTGAAATACATGTATTTTAGGGACGCCTAAGATATGTATATGAATCCAAACGAAGTGGTAGGCTGTGACGAAGATAACAATGCTAGAAGAATGTTGGTGACAAATACTTTGGAAAAGAGAATAACGAATTGAATCATTGATGAGTTAAGTGGTACAATTAGATAGTAATTTTGAGATGGCCGAGCGTGCTGAAATGAATATTGAATAGAAGCTGAATAAATAACTTGTTGTGACCAAGTGAATTAGTAGAATGAGTTCTTCCCTTAAGTTTCGAGGACGAAACTTTTTCTGAGTGGTATATTATGTAATACCCCACTCCGCGCAAGATATTTGGTTGGCTTGTTGGATGCAATTAGAATGTTGAACTGTGACTTGGGTTGGAAATCAGGAGAATTGAGAATGATGCAGTCTCTTTTAGCTTGCTAGACAGAATCGGTATTGGAACGTGGCTCGCTGGTAGAGCTATGCTTAGTGGGAATGTGTGCGTTCGGAATAGGAAGACCCCTTATGCAAGTGAGTAGAACTGTCTTCCCTCCTCTCTACGCCTTTATGCTTAATAAAATAGAGTATTACGATGATATGATTTGCCCCTAAATGTCCCATGTTTTAGTTACTAGATAATAGAGATGCTTATGTTGCCTAATATTGAAATGAACAACACATGAACATTAAACTACTGAATGAATCACACTTGAACTGGTAATGTGAATTGACGCCATAAAATGAATTGATAATGTCCCTTATGCTTAATGCTGCTGAAACAAATAAATCACTTGGTCAATGAGATACTTTGTGAATGATAGAATAAGAAATGAACTGGTTATGCTATCGACCCAATGAACTGAATAAAACACTTGAATCATGTACACTCTGTATAACTGTTGCAAAGATATGAAATATTGCATGTTTTCTACAAGCAATAAAAATGTCCCTATGAAATGAATGAATGTGGTTTGTTCCTTGTTGAAAGAAATGCTATAAGAATGTTGCAATGAATCAATGAATAAAAAATGATGAGGCTTGGGATCGCCGAGATCACCAAGCGGAAATGTTGGTAACGATGGAAATGATAAGTCGTTGAAGATGACGTGGATAAGATGAGATGAAACGATGCACTGTTTACCTTGCTCACTTTTAATATTTTTACCATGCATTTACGTTCACGATCGAGTCGGACACGCATTTGCATGGTCATGGACAACTTGTATACAAGGGGGTGACTACTTCCTCGGACGGTACCCCGGGGCGCTAGGGGGACCGATCCGACCATAGGGGAAGTATAAACGTACTTTAAGGGTACATGGTATCGGAATATTTCATTCGGGCTCGCAACCCGGTGAAATGGTGCATCGATTACCGTTGAAGTCCTATATGGCATCGTCCTAAATGGCGCACTAACACCAGTGGTCATGTAGTCAGGATGCATACTAATGAATGTTTTGTGCAGGCAAAGTAAGTATATCTGCTAACCTGTATTTGATGCAGGTACGAGGAGTCGCCTATCGGTAAGAAATCACTTAAACGTGATGTATTCAATACATTTATTGGTTCAACTTGCTTGCTTAACATGCTAAATGGAATGTTGCTGTGATGTTGCCTTTCCAATGAGAAACTATATAACGTGCTTAACATGTCAAATATAGTATGCTAAAGTGTTGCTTTGCTAAGAGTTGCCTTCATAAGAAATGTTATAAACTACTTAACATGATAACACTAAATATGCTAGAGAGATGCCTTGCTATGAACAACGCTTAATCATGACATACATGCTAATGTCACTAGAAAAGAGAAATGTGAGAACATATGCTGTCCCTCAATTACTGTTGCTCCCATAAGAACAATACTACTGCAAGTTTACATGTCTTTTCAATGAATACTGCTTGAACAGTAAACTGATGCTAGGCCCCAACTAAAAAGATCACTCTAATGAATGCTGCTAAAATTGACCACTTAGTGCCAATTTAGGCTAGTGGGTTGGATTCTGCTCGTTATTACATAGATGATGTACTGACCCTCATTGTAGGCACTCTTTTTAGGTGCTTGTGCTTGGAAAGTTCTGTACACGAAGATTGGCTTGATCGATCCCACGGCATCAAAAATTTGTTGGGCATGCAGAAGCTCTTCTTCTAAAAGATGATGACTTCTATCTATAAATGGCATAATTAATGAAAGATTGTAATCAGTTGTACCAGTAAGTTGTAAGCCAAATCGGTATGTCGAGTTGTAATCCAATGTATCAAAGTATCAAATGTAAGCTTTATGGCATTTGTACAGTTGGCTATCAATGTAAAGTGAGATGTGTTGTAAACTTTGTATTCCATTACAAGTCCTGTACTATATTTTTAGTTATCAATAAAGACACCTTACTTCTATATATCTCTGTGCGACTTCAAGTTTTCTGCTTATTTCCGCAGCTATAATTCAAATAATGTGTTCTACTCAATGAGTAAGAAAGTTCTCATTATCTTCAATTTGTCTGCTTCTGCCGCTGCGATATTTTCTTATTTGGAGATTATCAATTATATATCATCTTTGTCTTGTATAAGTGAAATACCAGGCTTGTACGACATCATGCCCAAGTGAGGATGATCGATTCCAAGAGTTAAATGTAGGGACAAATGACTCTGCGAAATTGGGGCATGACAAAGCTAGTCCCCAGATGTAGAAGCATGGAAAAGAATAAAGAAAGGCCTTTGCGGCTCCGACAGAAGGATCCCCATGCGGCTCAGGATTCCCATGCGGCTCAGAAGTCCTTGCGGCTCAGGAGTCCATGCGGCTCAAGGGTCCATGCGGCTTGGATAGTTCCATGCGGCCCAGAAAGAAGACACGTGGCCTTCAACAGTTCTTCTCTACATTCGGCTGCATTTAATGCCCTGACGGCTGCTCTGACAAAATAACAGCTATGACAGCTCTGACATAAGGACGTAATAATGACTCTGACATGATGGCATGATCCTAGGAAAGAGGAGAAAATCTCCTTACAGCTGGCAAAATCCATCAAGTCCCGAGGCCACTCCATGCGGCCGCTACATTTATGCGGCTGCCCATCTGCATGCGGCTGCCCATCCCCATGCGGCTGCCCATCTGCATGCGGCTGCCTATCCCCATGCGGCTGCCCATCTGTATGCGGCTGCCCATCTCCATGCGGCTGCCCATTCTCATGCGGCCGCCCATCCTCATGCGGTTGCATGTTCCATATACGGCTCTGCCAGGACGGTCCAGTTGAGATACGTGGCGCTCTTCGCGACAATTGAGACACGTGGCAGTCTTATCTTCCCTGGAATTATGGGTGCTAACAAATTCTAACAAAATCAGATTTGTTGCGATCGTCATAATTGCCCAGATCAAATCAAATCAAGCAAATTGGACACGTGGCAGGTTATCACAAATTACGAATATTCATGGCAATCAATATTTATTGCCCACAAAGATTTGATGCAATCACATTAATTGCTCAAATTTATTATATTCAAGATAAATGGCCCAGATTAATTGATCCTTAACCGTCGACTTCTGAAGGAGGCAATCATTGGCAAACCCTAATGATCACACCCCACTCCTATAAATAGCAAGGTGCCATTCCCTTGCAAACAGGGGACAGGGAGAAGAGAGCGAAAAAAGAGAGAGAGGGAGCACTACAGAGACATCCAGAGATCTAGCAACCAAAGGCACAAGGGAGTCTCCCCACACGTCCAAGAGCATTTCTTCACCAGAGCCAAGGCTACGTCCGATCGTCCAAGGAGTAAGGCAGAGCTGTCGTCGCTTTTCCGAGCCTCTACCGTCAACCCCCAGAAAAACTAAACAATCGTACTTAGATTGCTGTACCTAGGTTTTCGTCCCTAGGCTCTCTTTGTACGAGCGAGTTTGTATTGTGAAGTAAAAGTCCAGTCCTCCGATATAATTGTTCTGTTCTTTTATAATCAATGACAAACACGATAACGACTCTGTTGGGGATTAAACTTCTCTACGGCTGAGAAGTTGGTGACACAATCGGATGCAGCCAAACTTGGCTCCACACAACAAAAGATGGTTGTCCGCTTCGACTAACAGGTGTTTGAAGAAATGCTCTCCGACGAGAGCGCTGGCCTGGTCCAGAGGCGAACCCGCACAAAGAAAGCTCGCAGGGAGTGGAGGCCAAAATTATTTGCTCCTCCCCATGCTCTGGACGGAGTACTCTCTGCCGCCCAAGACGGCGAAGGCAACTCTCATGCGGCCCCACTTCAAGCCATAGAGGACTCTGCTGTCCCCAAGTCCGGCAGAGGAAAATACTATGATGCTGGACTTGCAGGGGCAAAGAGTGATTCTATGTGCTCCAGGAAGAAGCCAAACAAAGGCACTAGCCACAGGCTGAACATTCACGCGGTCAAGATTGCCAGCCGCATGCATGATGTCCATGCGGCCGAAACTGCCAGCCGCATGCTTGATGACCATGCGGCCGAAACTGCCAGCCGGATGCAGATTACCCATGCGGCCAAGATTTCCAGCCGCATGGAGAATACTTATACGGTCGAGACTGCCAGATGCATAAAGAAAGCCTATGCGGCCACGACTACCAGCCGCATGAAGACTGTTGATTCCAGCCGCATACTGTCTGCTCCACGTGGCTCAGGCTCAGTCTTCGATTGCCTCTTCTATGGTCATGATCTCTTATACTCCCGAGAAAATATGTCTGACTCTCTGCAACACCACTTAGACTCTTCCTACTATGTGCCCTCACGCACTAGAGTGAAGAAGTCTAGGGCAGCACGAGCTTGGCGAGCTCAGTCCGCTGTCCCGACATCTGACCATCCGAGCGCTCTACATACTGTTATGCAGACATTTGATGGAAAGTTGTACAGAACCACTCGAGTCCAACCCCCGATGGCAAACGGACAGAGTGGTTCCCAAAAGTCTCCCAAAACCTAGGGAGCAAACATGGTCATTCCAGACCCATCTGACTTGCGTGAGGTTATCCTCCACAAACGCAAGGAAAGAGAAGAGGCCTCGGTGTGCAAAGAGTCCTCCCATGGACATCACTGCACCCAAGTCATTGTCAACTGCTGTTGCAACAACGCGACGGTACGAGAAGACCGACAGTCCGTCTTCCAAAGATTACAATAGCCAAGCTCAGAGGATGAGGTGCCTCCCGTCGTCTCCTACAACTCTACTCAGAAACTCCCTGTCGATGGGAGAGGAAAGAAGATAAACGTTTCCAGCCCAAAGATTTTAACCACTGTGACTAAGAAACTGTCGTCTAAACGGTTGTCCACCATCGAAGTTTTCCAAGGTACCCGTTCAAAGACAAAATCTGCTACAGTGGGAGATTCATCATCCACATCACTGGGGGTCGCTGAAACAGGGGGTAGCACTCCTCCGAACATCCATGATAATCCGATATTCCAAGGAGATGGGCCCAAGGAAACAACTCTCCCGTCAGATACAGCAGGTGTCGACGTCCCCGAGGACGTCCACGACTCTCAAAACGAGGCAAGATTTGAAGCTGGGGGTACTATCCCTTCTGAGTCCGAACCAGAGGAGAACATTCCCACATACCCCGATGACTTCTCGGTACAGGGGTATGATCTGGAGAATATGCCAGTTTTGAACTACGGCACTGGTCGACGATTACCTTTAAAGTCGTCGGTCCCGGCTGGCAAACCACAAGACTACTACAACAAGACCCGATGCGGACTGGGATATGTTACGCCTGCAACGACCCCTAAAAGCTCAGATGAGGAATGCGACTGGCATTCACACTCAACCTGATCACCAACTTCTGATTCGGATATCAGTATCGGGGATGTATTCAGGCAAGTCCTGTCTGTCAATATGGCATTCGCCGATGCTTACGAAGAAGGTGAAGACTTTCCTGAACTCCTCGAATTAGAGCCGTGGGCCCAACAGCTGGATGTGCAATGGGAGAAGTGGTTTGAACAAAGAGAGCCTCCTACTGAAGATGAGGTCATGCAAGTGGATCTCGGTAGCAACTCTTCTCCAAAACCAATCTTCGTTAGTAAAAGCCTGACGGACGAAGAGCGAGAATCACTACTAGAACTTGTCAAAGAATATATTGATGTGTTCGTTTGGAGCTATGAAGACATGCCAGAGCTAAACCCCGATGTTGCTCTTCACAAGCTTAACATTCGGCCAGATACAAAGCCAGTCAAACAACAGCAACGACGCTTCCGCCCAGGCATCATAGATGCGATCGAAGCCGAAGTCAACAAACTGATAGCCAACGGCTTCATTCGTGAGGAACAACATCCAGACTGGGTCGCCAACATAGTACCGATTCTCAAGAAGAATGAGAAGATTCGAATCTGCATCGACTTCCACAATCTGAACGAGGTGTGTCCCAAAGATGAGTTCTTCCTTCCTATCACAGACATCATGATTGACAACACCTGCGGCTTCGAACGTATGTCGTTCATGGATGGCTTCTCGGGGTACAATAAATTAAGATGTCTCCCGATGACGAAAAGCATACATCATTTCGAACGCCGATTGGCACATACTGCTACACAGTCATGCCTTTTGGTTTAAAGAATGCTGGCACCACATATCAAAGAGCCACGAGTATCATCTTCAGGGACCATTTGTACAAGACTGTGGAATGCTATGTTGACGACATCGTCATCAAAAGTCGCTCTAAGAAAGATCATCTGCATGATCTAAGGACAGTGTTCGACCTCATGCAGACGCACAACTTAAAGATGAATCCTACCAAATCCTTCTTGGGTGTATCCAGTAGAAAATTCCTGGGTTTTATCATTACCGCCCAGGGAATCCATATAGATCCGGAGAAGACAAAGGCAATCATGGAGATGAGTCCCTCGAGAAATCTCCGAGAACTCCGAGACCTTCAAGGGAGGTTAGCTTACATCATGAGGTTCATTTCCATCCTCTCCGGGCGATGTCAGCCATTCACCCATCTCATGAAGAAGGACGTCTCATTCGTATGGGATGAAGAATGCCAGCGTGCCTTCGGCAGCATCAAAGAATATTTGTTGAACCCTCCAGTCCTGGTGGCCCCGATTGGTGGAAAACCATTCCTGCTCTATGTACGAGCAATGGAGCATTCCCTCGGCGCTCTGCTAGCACAAAACAATGATGCAGGCCATGAGCAAGCTATATATTACCTCAGCCGAATGATGATCGGGCCAGAGCACCGATATACTGTCGTGGAGAAGGAATGCCTCGTCCTGGTGTTCGCCATTCAAAAGATGCGACACTATGTCACGGGGCAAACCATACATGTGATATCACGAGTCAACCCCCTCAGGGTTTTCATGACTAAACCAGGGGCACTCAGCTCTCGCCTCGCTACATGGGCAATATTACTGTCCCCCTACCATATGATCTTCGTCCCGCAAAAAGCTGTTAAAGGTCAAGCTCTGGCAGACTTTTTAGCAGCCCACCCAGGCTCGGAGTCGGCCAGAATATACAAAAAAATCCCAGATGAGACCGCCGACTCGCATGCGGCCTCTCACGATGATATATGGCGAATGTTCTTCGACGGTGCTTCAAGGACCGGACCCAAGGGCAACATCGTCATCGGAGTCGGGGTGGTGCTGGTTTCTCCTTCCGGACTGGTGATCAATCGCGCTTACTCCCTTGCAGAACCCTGCTCTAACAATATGGCCGAGTACAACGCTTTAGTCATTGGCCTCCAACTTGCAAGAGAGCTGGGGGTAGAATATCTTGAAGCATACGACGATTCACAGTTAATCGTCAATCAGATCCAGGGTTCGTACGAAGTCCGCCATAAAGACATGATCCCCCATCACCAAATAACGATCGACATCATCTCGTCATTTGAAGGGTTCTTCATCGAGCACGTCCCCAGACTCCAAAATATCGAGGCCGATGCCCTAACAGGCCTTGCCGCTTCCCTAGCAGTGCCGAACCATATTCATCATTTGGTGGACGTGATAGGCCATGAAATGGTCTGTCCCAAGAACAACGTTCAATTCGTGGCGAGTTATTCCGCTCAGACGATCGACGAAGTACCAGACTGGAGACAACCATTCATAGACTTCGTAGTCTACGACATCCTGCCCGAGAACCCAAAGGAAGCCACCTCTATCAGAAGGCGTTCTCTCAGATTCTTCTACGATATAGAGATGAAAATGCTGTATCGTCGATCCTATGATGGATTACTGCTTCGATGTCTGTTAAACGCAGAAGCCAAAGAGGCCGTACGCGAAGCTCATGACGGTGTCTGCGGGGCCCATCAGCCTGGCCCAAAATTGTAAGACCGTCTTTGCCGAATGGGCTACTACTGGCCTACGATGATAGCAGATGCGATAGACTATGTAAGAAAGTGCAAAGCCTGCCAAGTCCACGCAGACTTCATCCACCAGCCATCCGAGTTTCTACATCCGACAGTGGCATCTTGGCCATTCGAAGCATGGGGAATGGACATCATCGGTCCAATCACTCTGCCTTCTTCCTGAGGACATCGCTTCATACTCGCCATCACAGATTACTTCTCCAAATGGACGGAAGCTGTTCCGCTTGCAGAAGTGAAGACTTCAAACGTGATCAGCTTCCTTAAACATCACGTCATCTATCGCTTTGGACTGTCCCGAAGGATCATCCACGATAATGGTCCCCAGTTCGCAAGCCACACATTCTATCGGTTTTGCGACAAATACCGAATCCAGAATATTGCTTCAACGCCATACAATCCGACAGCGAATGGGTTGCCAGAAGCATTCAATAAAACCATCATCAAGTTGCTCAAAAATTTCGTATCATCCAACAAACGCGACTGGAACGAGAAGCTTGGTGAATGCTTATGGGCGTACAGTACTACAGTCCGAACAGCCACTGGGAACACACCATTCTCTCTGGTGTACGGGATTGAGGCAGTTCCCCATTGGAGACACAAATACCCTCGCTCTGCGTCGCTCTCACTTACTAATTGACGGCGGACGATAACTACCGTCGCCGGCTACAAGAGTTGGAGGCCTTAGATGAAAAGTGCCTCTTGGCTCAACAACGAATCGAGCTATACCAAGCACGCATTTTTGGAGCCTTCAATAAGAAGGTTAAAATCAGAACATTCCAAGTGGGCGATCTCGTTCTGGCAGTTCGGAGGCCGATGGTTATGACTCACAAAACCGCCGGTAAATTCCAGCCAAAGTGGGAAGGGCCATTTATCATTGAGGCTGTATTCTCCAACGGTGCTTACCGCCTCGTAAAACAAAACGAAAACTTGCTCATGTTGCCCGTCAATGGCAAGTTCCTGAAGAAATATTATGTCTAAACGACATTCTCCAAATCTTCCAGAATGACGAGTCATGTACCCTCCGGTACCGCTGAACTCACATTCTCCAAATCTTCCAGAATGACGAGTCATGTACTCTCCGGTACCGCTGAACTCACATTTTCCAAATTCCAGATTATTGAGTTATGTACCTGCCGGTACCGCTGAACTCACATTCTCCAAATCCCAGAGTATCGAGTTATGTACCCGCCGGTACCGCTGAACTCACATTCTCCAAATCCCAGAGTGTCGAGTTATGTACCTGCCGGTACCGCTGAACTCACATTTACAAAATCCCAGATTGCTGAGTTATGTACCTTCTAGTACCGCTGAACTCACATTCTTCCTCCAAACATCCTAGATTGCTGAGTCATGTACCCGCAGGTGCCTCTGAACTTACATTTCGGTCACTCTTTTAGGTAGTAAGTCATGTATGACCATACCTCTGAACTTATTCTTCTAAAAGAGCTCCTTCCTCATGATCTACTACCCGTACTCCCAGTGCACAAAAAGGGTAACAGATCCACAAAATTCCCAAAATGACCACGTCGATGTTACCTCTGAGTCGTCTCACTTCCGCCAAAAACAAATCACCCCTCTATATAGAACTTCTATGTCCTCATTACCTCTGAATCGTTCTATATACCCCTTCATGGAGCCCACTCCTACCACGTCCTCATTACCTCTGAGTAGGAAGGCTCCATCGAAGAAACCCTCATGCTTGTCATGTCCTCATTACCTCTGAGTAAGTATGCTGGTTCCCTTTTGACTTATTATCCGTACCCAAAACCGGAGTACGCCAAGGATAATAGGTCCACAAATGTCCTCTGTTGACCACAAATATCCTCCGTTGAGTCCACTCCTGCCATGTCCTCATTACCTCTGAGTAGGAAGATTTCGCGGTGAAATACCCTCATGCTTACCACGTCCTCATTACCTCTGAGTAAGCATGTTGGTTATATCTCGTCCTATTATCCGTATCCTGAACCGGGGTACGCCAAGGATAATATGTCCACAAAAAGTCTTCCATTGGGGCAACTACTACAAGCAAAGAACAGAACGAATATATTCTGTTCAAACTCAGTTACATTTACATGACTACATCTCATGAGCAAGCCAGAAAAGTTCTCTATTATTTCATTCAGACAAGAAGGAAAAAGATTACATTGATGTCCACAAGAAGCAAAACACAAACTACAGCTAAAGACAGACAGGAATATCAAGACAAAAGACGAACATTTGTGAAAGCCCACGAATCTTAGTTGCGGGGGCGCATATACCAATCCCTCAACCATTTTGCATATGAAGGATGTACTTCAGCAAAATCCTTATCCGAAGTAGGAAAGTCAGGACTCCCAGTACTACCGCCGTCAGACTGGGGCTCCTCCTTTACAGCAAGGGGTGCCAGCTCTTCTTTTTGTTCCTCCGTTTTTTGCATTACCTCCTCCTTAACAAGCGATGACTCTTGCTTGAAAGGGGACATCAGCTCTTCCTTCACAATGATCTCAGCCTTCGGCAGGATTGCTGCAAGAATCAAAGATAAAAAAGAAAACAAAGTTAGGAGATGGTCAGAGCCTCGTGCGACCCAATTCGGACGAACTTATGCGGTCCTGATTGAGAGGAACTCATGCGGCTCTGTTCGATGGGTCATCATACGGTCCAGTTTGTGAAACGTCTGGGCGGCCACTAGACAACACTCATACGGCTCGGACATGGGGTATACCCCCATACGGCTCGGTTATGGGACTTGTAAGCGGCCCATACAATTTGAACAGTTTGTATTTAATGCTTGTGCATAAAGCATGCAACAGAGCCGACTTTGTTAGGGTTTCGAAGCATATGCCTTTTCCAAATCCTTACCCTTAATGGCAGGATGAACGACGGAATGAGCTTTGGGTGCCGCAGCCGACATCGAGGCCACGCCCTTACCCTTCGCCGCAGCCTTCACCGCAACCTTGGAGGACTTGGGAGCCATTGCTAATGATCAGAGAAGGAAGACGAAGACAAGAAAGCTAGGGCAAGAGCAGAAAGTAAAGAAGTCTTTTTCCAAAACATGCTGCTATTTATAGGCGGAGCCCATAGACCGACGCATCGATCCATGTGCAGTATAACCGACTCTTCGGTTATCAAGGCGATCCGACTATTCAAGGCTAAACTCTTGGGATCCTGCCCCAAAAGACGGCTCAAATCAAAGGCAATCAATGCAAAGGTTTGCACACGTGGCATGAAGACGTGACAAGGAGCCTATGCGGCCAGACAGCCTATGCGGCCAGACAGCCCATGCGACTAGAAAGCCCATGCGGCTCAGATGGCCATGCGGCTGAGGAGGCCATGCGGCTGAGACATCCATGCGGCCAGAATATCCTATGTGGCCCGAAGAGTTTTTACAGGGCCATGCTTCTTATTCAAAGTATTTCAATTTTGCAAATTGAAAACTTTGAAGGGGGTCTTGTAGAAGCATGAAAAAGAATAAAGAAAGGCCTATGCGGGTCCGACAGAAGGATCCCCATGCGGCTCAGGATTCCTATGCGGCTCAGAAGTCCTTGCGGCTCAGGAGTCCATACGGCTCAAGGGTCCATGCAGCTCGGATAGTTCCATACGGCCCAGAAAGAAGCCACGTGGCCTTCAACAGTTCTTCTCTACATTCGGCTGTATTTAATGCCCTGACGGCTGCTCTGACAAAATAACAGCTATGACAGCTCTGACATAAGAACATAATAATGACTCTGACATGATGGCGTGATCCTAGGAAAGAGGAAAAAATCTTCTTACAGCTGGCAAAATCCATCAAGTCCCGAGGCTACTCCATGCGGCCGCTACATTTATGCGGCTGCCTATCTGCATGCGGCTTTCCATCCCCATGCGGCTGTCCATCTGCATGCGGCTGCCTATCCCCATGCGACTGTCCATCTGCATGCGGCTGCCTATCCCCATGCGGCTGCCCATCTGCATGCGACTGCCTATCCCCATGCGGCTGCCCATCCTCATGCGGCCGCCCATCCTCATGCGGCTGCATGTTCTATATACGGCTCTGCCAGGACGGTCCAGTTGAGACACGTGGCACTCTTCGCGACAATTGAGCCACGTGGCAGTCTTATCTTCCCTGGAATTATGGGTGCTAATAAATCCTAACAAAATCAGATTTGTTGCGATCGTCATAATTGCCCAGATCAAATCAAATCAAGCAAATTGGACACGTGGCAGGTTATCACAAATCATGAATATTCAGGGCAATCAATATTTATTGCCCACAGAGATTTGATACAATCACATTAATTGCTCAAATTTATTATATTCAAGATGAATGGCCCAGATTAATTGATCCTTAACCGTCGACTTCTGAAGGAGGCAATCATTGGCAAACCCTAATGATCACACCCCACTCCTATAAATAGCAAGGTGCCATTCCTTTTCAAACAGGGGGCATGGAGAAGAGAGCGAAAAGAGAGAGGGAGCACTACAGAGACATCCAGAGATCTAGCAACCAAAGGCGCAAGGGAGTCCCCCCACACGTCTAAGAGCATTTCTTCACCAGAGCCAAGGCTACGTCCGATCGTCCAAGGAGTAAGGCAGAGCTGCCGTCGCTTTCCCGATCCTCTACCGTCACCCCCCAGAAAAACTAAACAATCGTACTTAGATTGCTGTACCTAGGTTTTCGTCCCTAGGCTCTCTTTGTACGAGCGAGTTTGTATTGTGAAGTAAAAGTCCAGTCCTCCGATATAATTGTTCTGTTCTTTTATAATCAATGACAAACACCAGAAGCTGAGCATCATGTGCCTTTTTTTTGGCAGTTTCGGTACCAATGATTAGCGAACTCCAATCTGGCGGCTGGGCGGAGTCGAGCCAGAGCTTGATTGCGAGTGTCATATTCATGCTGTATGAATCTATCTGCAAATGTTCTGGTATACCGGAAGAAACCTTAAACATGCTTGGCAGAAGCGCTCGATGAAAGCTCGAACAATCTCTTTCTCCTTTTGGACTACTTCTACCAGGGACGATATCATCATGTCCTTTCCTCCATCGCAGAATCGGTCATGGAACATATGTGTTAAGTCATCGAAGGAGGATATGTAGTTGTCTGGGATACTACAGTACAAGTCGTAGGCAACTCCCTTCAGTGCCCCGATGAACAGACTTGTAAGTAGGGCATCTTCCTTCGGGAGTTGTTCCATCACAGACTGGAAGTAGGCCAAGTATCGGCGGAGAGACTCCTTTCCGCCAAATGGTGTCAATTTTTGTGGTTTATATTTGGGGGGATAAACCACTTTGTTCCATTTGGGAGAATAAGGTTGTCGAATCCTAAGCTTCTGGCGTTCCACCTATTTATTTTGTGCTTCAAAGCTATCGTGCAAGTCTCTTACCATCTCAACAAGCTCCTCCGTAGAGCTAGGAGCAGGTAAGGAAGATAAAGTATAAAGCTCGGTACCCGAAAAAGCTTATGTCAGAGGTACAGTGTGATGATCTGTTCTTGAAGATACCTGTTGAGGGGGAGCATGGTGGTGGAGAGGGTCTTGAGGCCATCTTCTAAGGTGTCCATACGCCGTACGAGATACAGAACTGAAGTGCCTGCTTCTTTCTCGTCGCCACCCCTTGCCATGTAGACGGGCATGACATCGGTGGAAGTGGATGGATCGGTCGATGCTTCACTTTCAGCCTCGTCTTATTATGGAAAAGTTGGCCTAAGAGCTTCTTTTTCTGACGTCTTGTACTCGCTACCCGCAGCTACATCAGTGTCAATTCCTCTGTGGATGCACTCATCTTCGAACGTGGGGTTGTCGTGGACAGTCGGGGTTTGATCACCCCCAGCTTAGATCGTTGTTGGAGCCTTCCTTCTCAACCTAGTATTCTAGAACACCTCGGTTGGCGAGACTGCCGCTTTGATTTTCTTCGGTCAGCTCTTCGATGGATCAGTCGAGGTCGAAGAGTTGGTGGTGTTTACTTTTCTCCCTGATACATGGGAGTTAGAAATGACATGGCACAAGGCGTCTGGGGGTTCTGTCTCATCGTCGATTGGCACTCTTTTTCTGAGGCAATGTCGGATATGTGCAGCTGGTTGCAGTCATTGGATTATAGACCACCTTGGTGGTGCAACCGTTGTTTTGCAACAGTAGCAATTGATGGTGACCATAGCACAAGTATGAACCACGAGGGGTACATCGTGCATGGAGGTCATCTCTTCCGATCTACGTCTGTGAGTGATCACATTGCGTAGATCGTTTGAGAAGAGTTTTATATTTGTACCCCCATCAGGCATATGGCGGGGCCAAGCACTGGGGTGATTATGTGAATGCTGTGCCCTTGATCCGGTTCCAACTCATGAAATGCACCCGGATCATTGGTGGGAGAATAACATGTATTGCGACTTGAAACTACTTCATGCGTACAGCTCACGTGGGCACATGGGTTCAAAGCCATAAGATTTGCTCCACTCAGCTTGGTTCCAAACGTAGGGGATGCGCCCAAGTGGGACGGGGACTTCGAGAGTTGACTCATTGCTGGTGCCAAAGCACCTGAGTCGACTCTATACAGCTTACCATCAGCTGTGCGCATGAATTTCAGCGTGTATTTTTGTTTCGCTGCTGGCATAGCACGTTTGGGGCGCATGGCCCGTGCTACCTTAGACTTCTTCGTACTCGCCGGTAAAGGCACATAGTACTCAGAATCCAATTCTTTCTCGCCATGACAACAAGTGATTCTGTCAAAGATAGAGGTTTTCTTCTGCACATTAGAGCTCATGCGCGGGAGATTGGCTGCGCCCTTGTTCCGTCGGCGTATCTTCTTCGATAGGGAAGATGAAGAAGGTTGGAAGTTGCAGTCAACACTGCGCTTCCCTGGCAGATGTGCGACACCAGTGGCAATGTCTTATTTGCTGAGAATGTCAACAGGAAGGGAGGACTACGCGGGCACAGCTCCTTCAGTGGTGGTGCTCGGTGCATCGCCTTTGCGCACCCAAACTTGGCAGGTATTCTTCGACTTTGGCAGCTGTTTCGAAGGACTCACACTGCCTTCAGAGATGAACTCCTCATATGCCTCTTGATTGAGGCGTACCTGTAGCTTCCCTTCCCGATTTTTTTTTCTAAAATATTATTTATTTATTTATTTTATTTAAATGGTGATTTTTATATTTTTATAAATACTTAATTAGTTAATTATTACGGTAGATGACTTAAGTCTTTATGGAGTGATGGAGCATAAAACGACTAGGAATTGTGGCACGGGAGATGTAGCAGTGTACCTTGACTAGTGTACTAGCCATGCCAGGGGAAACCTAGCCATAGGAATGTCCGAAAAGCGGGTGCGGGTCATGAGAAGTTTTTTTTGGTGGCCCATACAGGTCAGAGCATATCGTACCGGTTACGTAACTGTATTGGTACGAGCCTGCGACTATGACTAGACCTTAGATATCTCAATCCGGGTTGCCTTGAAAAATTCTCTTAGAAACTTCTTTTATCGCCCTTAAAATTTCGTATTTGCTCTCGATTGTTCGTCCTTGCCTTCATGTACTATTGACTCTCGTCCCTTCCTACTTTCGGAGTGGCGAATAATCGTGCTAACTAGAATATATCAGAAATTCCTAAATTATAGTATAATATTGCATGATTATTGAGTTTTGGTTGTTTATAGATATGAGAGATTATAGATACCATCTGTCCTAGATATTTTTGGTAGAATTATTAGTCACTAGTTATAAGATTATATGATTTTAGTGACCTGTGTTTCAAGGGAGTAGTGTGACCAAAGGTGGGTAGAAGTTCTCGAGATTTCGTAAATACCAAATGGCTAGAGAAGGTCATAGAATAATTTTGAGAAATTAAATTTGAGTAGATTAAGGTGATAGTAGACTTTGATTTTTAAGGCATAGTTATGAATTAGAATTTTGAGGAAGAAATTATTTTTAAGGTGGGTAGATTTGTAGCTTCCCTTCCCGAATTTTTTTTTGAAATATTATTTATTTATTTACTTTATTTAAATGGTGATTTTTATATTTTTATAAATAATTAATTAGTTAATTATTACGGTAGATGACTTAAGTCTTTGTGGAGTGATGGAGCATAAAACGACTAGGAATTGTGGCACGGGAGATGTAGCAGTGTGCCTTGACTAGTGTACTAGCCATGCCAAGGGAAACCTAGCCATAGGAATATTCGAAAAGCGGGTGCGGGTCGTGACAGTACCACAAGCATCTTGTGGAAGGAGTCGAGCTTGTTGTCATCAGACTGCATCACGATCTTCTCGTTGGAGGAGAAAGTAATCCCCAGCAGATTTGTAAGATTGTTTGCCATTAAACTAGTTGTGGAATAAACTTTGTATTTAATTACAAACAGAACTGAGTACAATGTAGGATTTCGATGTAATCCTAGGAGTACACTTTTGTTTTTATTTAGGAACTGTGGCGATGGAGCGAGTGGTAATTTTTTGACTCCGTTGACAATCTGACGACAATCTCGAACTCTCTGAAAGTTTAGGTTGCTCTAGAACAATCAGCGACTTGAAGAGGATTAGAACTCTTGCAAGTGCTCTGGATGCTGAAGTGGTTGAAAAAAGATGTTCAGTAAGTGGGGCTTCGAGCTTGGAGAGGTTGAATAAAGGAAT
The DNA here is from genome assembly GCA_029216955.1 of Iris pallida. Taxonomy (NCBI): domain Eukaryota; kingdom Viridiplantae; phylum Streptophyta; class Magnoliopsida; order Asparagales; family Iridaceae; genus Iris; species Iris pallida. Next base: position 6,906,548 of record JANAVB010008198.1, on the reverse strand, counting down.
GATCCTTCTATCTATAGGCAGCAGAATGATCTGCTTATGCGCGCATGGAGAACTTGCACGTAGGGACGCCACATGGCTGACTTTTTTTGGCGTATAGACGATACGCCAGGGAGTTGGAGCTAAATCTGTTACTGTTGAGCTACGGAGGAGCTAATACGTTACAGATGTTGAGATTCGGTTGTTGCTGAGATCTTGGGTGGTTGGCACCCATTCATAGGCAGAACCAGGTCAATGACATGTGGCACATGCCCATTACTCAAAGATCTTTGCAGGTTGATTTGAGTGGATGTGCCTAGGATCTGGCGCGTGAGGAGACTCAGCTCATAATTTTTAGGAGTCAAAAACAAGTCTAGGTGCATGGCTTTTGAGACACGAACAAAGTTTTGGGCGCATGACTGTGGAGACGCATGCGAGTGATCAGTCAGCCACGTGGCGGGGCCTAGCCGTAATTGACAAAAGAGTGATGATTGCATCTCTGACTGCTTAGTCTTTGAGACGTGGGCTGCTGTCGTTTTAATTACTCCAGTATTAAATATTTTAATGGGTGACGAACTTGGATTGGCTCATCCGTCAGTACATCACTAGGCGCATCGGTATTGGGCACATGGTGTTGAGGAGCGCATCCTCTATGTGGCGCATCTCCTACGGTCAGTTTTGTTGAGTCTTTTCGAGGCATTGATGACTCTTTGACTTTAGATGAATTTGATATGGCAGATTTATCACCATTAATATAGATCATTGTACTAACTTCGGAGAAGTTGTCAGTTGGCGCATGGGCGTGATTTGCCTTGGCCTATAAATAGCTTCGTGAATAGAATTTCGTTTCTCATTTCACTTAACTTCTCAATGAAGATGAACTCGACCGATCCTCCCCCTTGGCAAGATGCTGCACTATGGGCTATGGATCTTCTCGTTCGAAGAAGCTTTGACGAGGAACTCCTTCAAAAGACTGAGATATGCCGAGTTTGTTGTTCGCATCCGTGCTCTCTGTTGACAGCGTCCCTTCACGAAACGACATTGAGTGCAATGACGTTGATTACTGGGTTTGGGTTTTGTCGTACCCCTATTTTTGTTATGCTTGAAGGGCCGTAGGCTGATGAAGGAGCCTGTTGCATCCAAAGATCGAGGCGATCGTGCCCCAACTTTTGTTAGTCTGGAAGAGCCACTGGGTTGGGATTGATTGCCAACCTACGTTTTGCTCTATAACAGCTTTATTAGCCGAAGCACTCGCGCGTTGACAAGGAAATGATTCGCTTTGACGAGGAAGAGTGATGTGCCTACACCGAGACGTCAGAGTGATGCGCCTAGCTGTAGTTTAGGCTTTTTTTTGTAGTAGACTTTTTATTGTAACAAATAGTTTGGACATGTAATAGACTTTTGTGTGAAATAAAATTCTAATCTTAATGTGCCTCTTTACTTTGCTGTCTTCTGATATGCCAACATCCTGTCTTGGGGCGCATGGTGCTTTGGGGCGCATAGAAGCTTTGGGGTGCATAGGAGTGGATGCGTCCGAAATTCTATGCTTCTGCAAGCAACATCTAGGAAAGGTTGAACTAGCATTAACTACTAGCAACAATACAAACAGTTGCTAGTTGCAACATGACAGGGGTCTGCAGGAGGTTTGTAGCAGTTGGTAGATGCTAGGAGGAATCTAGGGCTTAACTGTAGGACTGGATGTGTATGATATGTGAAGGTATAGTAAGAGTGTTTGTGATCCTATAAGAATTAACTTGGGGTATTAGTGTCAAGAGTTGATAGGAATGAGTTGTGTGGTTGTCATATTATAATGCCCTAGTCCTAAAATACGTAGGACAATGATCGTATACATGCCAGCTACGTATCAAGAGAACTCCAGTCCAGCTCGAATGCATATAAGCTGTCCAAGTCAGGTAGTTGTATCTCTATATCACTATGATAATTCTATATCTCAATCCACTGAAGATAAATCCTTCGTAAGACTATGTGTATTAATTTTGGTCAGACATTAACACACTGAATCCCACAAAGAACAAGAATAGACAATATATAATAAAGTGGTTCACACTCTATTACATTTGTCTGGACAAGCTTATAACAAAGAATAAAGCTTGCAAAAATAGGCTACGTCAGTAGAATAAAATGACAGAATAATAAATATACTTGCTGGAGGAATAAAATGAAAATATCACACAAATATATACCTGAGTCATCACAGTAACACCACCTGGATCAACGAACTTTCTCTGCAGAAACAACTACCTGGAAAGATGACCAGGTCCTCAGGGGTCTAACAAGATACATAATATACATGCCTACTTTGACAATAATAACATACAAGGAAAGACAGTGAATAGTACAAGAAATAAGATTGAATGATACAAGAATGAAACATAAAAAGAAATGGCATGTCGTCAAGAATCGTGCTAATAAATGTGATTACAAGTAAATTGAGGTAAATTGCAGCCCGGTAGGAGCTCATGGCCCTATAGATCGCAGCTCGGTAGGGGCTCAAAACCTATAGTAAGTCTATATCGCAGCTCGGTGGGGGTTCACAATAGAGATTGGCCAAGTATAGTCATCGTCTATAACAAAATCCTCACCTAGAACTATGAGTCAAGTTAAGATAATCAAACATATCAAGTCCAAGTCAAATCCAGTCAATCATGTTAAGGGAACATGGCATAGAACTGGACAACAATAAATCACTAGACTCACACATGAATATGATAAGAGAATAGGAACAATAGAAACAATCTACTTGCACGTAAAACTAAAAAATAACAACGACATGAATCAGAAGAAATATGTAATCAAGTAAGACATAAAAGAAACAATAATATAGTAATACATGTAAATATTATAAAGTTTGACAAGGTGTACTTGCCTGTAACCGATGTCTGAGTGTATATCTGATTGTAGAGGCTAAAAATTAAGCTATGCTACTCACCCAGAAGTCATCTCATCAAAAAATATCATATCATTAGGTTGCGCCTATATCAAATTGTGCCGTATCAGGTTGCGCCCATCTCAGGTTGTGCCAACCTCAGGTTGCGCAAAAAACACGTGGCAGTTTCCTTGAAAGACTACAACAACATCATCATTACTTGACAACTAACAACAAGTATATCAAAGAAAATCTGTTCGAATTCTGCACAAACACGACGCTCGAGAAGATTTAGTTAGCTAGCAGTTTGCGCAACGTGTTAGGTTGCACGAGGTTGAACCTAGGCGCAAGTTGCTACGTTGTGCCCCCACGCAAATTGATGAAGCTTGCGTAAGGTGATCAAAAAATATCCAGAGCAGGATGACGTGGCAAGCAAGCCATTAACTTCGTAGAACGTGTCTACTACATTGCTCACGACCATGCACATCTCATTCAAAAGATGCCATATGTCTACAGTAGTTGGTGCAACCGCTCACACAAGTTGCTACGTTGCACCCCCGCGCAACCTGATGAAGCTTGTGCAAGGTGATCAAACAGTATCTAGAACAGGGTGACGTGGCACGCAAGCCACTAACTTCGTAGAACGTGCCTACTATACTGTCCACGACCACGCGCATGTTAATCAAACAATGCGACGCGTCCACAGCAGTTGGTGTAACCGTTCGTACAAGTGAACAGACGCGCAACCTAAAGCTCGCGTAATCCAGAATAACTGCTAAATAGTTATTTCCAGAACTCTAGAAATGGAGTTTGAAATCATTCTCAGAGGATGACGAAGGATCATAATCTCCTGCTAAAATGATTTTGTATCTTCCAGAGGCTCGTGTCTTCTATATCACATCGTCCAAAGGATAAAGTGATCGTCTTCTGATCAGATTCCTATAGTTGTACTTCCCCAGAATTCAATTGTACTTTTTCTACTCTTTCTCAGTTTGTAGAAATCAAAACCTCTTTTGTTTTTTGCAAACAAAATAGTGACTCTGCTGGGGACGACTTTCTCCTCTTACGAGAAAGTGATAACTCAATGTGATACCGCGTCGATCAGCAAGACACAGAAGACCCTGGTCATTCAAGTCGACCAGACGGCCTATGAGGCCATGATTAATGCTGGGGGTGCCAAGCACGCTACTGCCACTGCTAAGAACAAGACGCTCTCTGTCTGGACTCTTAAGTCCTCGAGGGCACAACTTGCTGCCTCTGCACAACTTGCGTCCATCACTGCCCTGGCGCAACCTAAGGGAAACAGTCTTTTGGCTAACCCCTCTACTTTTTCGATTCTGAAATCGAAGGAGACTTCGTCTCGACACACTGCTATTCAAAACAAAGGAAAGTGCTCTTTGGCCTTTTCTTCCTAGGCTCAACTTGTGCCTGTTCCTACTGTGGCACAACCTGCACACATCAACCTAAGAGAAAGAGCCTTTTGGCTACTCCCTCTGCTCCTCCAGTTCTGAACTCGGAGAAAAATATCTCCAGTACCTCTCCTGGATAAAACAAAGGAAAGAAACCTTTTGGCCTTTTTTTCCCTGGTGTAACTTGTGCCTACTCCTGCTCTGGCGCAACCTGCGCATATTTCTGCATTGGCGTAATGTAAAGGGAAACACTGTTTAGTGGTTCCCTTTTCGTCATCAAGTCAAAAATTTAGAAAATGCTCTTTGGCTTTTCTTCATTCTACTCCAATCGATGACTGGATGGAAAGTATAGAATCCTAGAGGGGGGGTGAATAGGGAAATAAAATAAAACTAAACACAAGTAAGCTATATCACTGAAATAAAATAAGAGAGAGTGAGAAAATCAAACACTCGATGTATCCTGGTCTCCTCCCTAGAGGCAATCCAGTCCCGGAACTCTCTCCGGCTTAAATCCACTATTGAGTAAATAGTACACATGAGTTTGGATCCGAAGAACTCGCCAACTTCTTACACACGAGTTTTCTTACGAAGGCTCGTCAACTTCAAAAGGAAAGGACAATAACTGTTGATCTTCTAACACTTGAAGATCGAAAAGTATAACTCTTGAATACTCTAGCACTTTTGGATTGGATGACAATTAAAAGCTTGGGTAGAGTAGTAATGGTGGAGCTCTTGGTTGTTGAGAAATTTATGGCTTAAGTGGATGGCCTTCAATGAAAGTAAGGAATCTATTTATATAGAAAACCAAGAGTGAGTAGCATTTAATTCTTCTGAACATAGCCCTGACGGCATGCCGTCGGTATGGACCGGCATACGTCGGCATACCGTTCGGAACAGTAACGGTAATAATTATATCCGTTGGGAAGCATTTGATGCTAGTATTTGTCCATTCAAAAATCAAATCAGATGAAGCGGTATACCGTCAGTATGCAGCGATATGCCGTCGGTATATCGATGTTCGTCACAGAACATTTTTGTGGCTCACAAAACGGTATACCGTCGGTATACTATTGTATGCCGTCAGTATGGCGAAGTTTGTCACAGAACTTTTTATGGCTCACAAAATGGTATACCGTCGGTATACTGTAGTATACCGTCGGTACGCCGATGTTTGTCATAGAACATTCTTGTGGCTCAGAAACGGTATACCGTCGGTACACAGTGGTATACCGTCGGTATGCCGCTCTTTTGGACATTGATTTTTGACTAAAAAATAGAAAAACTTTATGTTTTGTTATCCAACCTTAGGTGTTTATATAGAAAGACCTAGACCTTGTACAGACTCGAAATCATGAATCTGTTTGAGAACCATCTTTAAGGAGCACTGGTCTTTTCTTCAGTCTTCTTTTAGGAACATCCATAGGTCTTTGATGACTCAGCTTGAATGGACATAACTGATTATTGGAGAGCTTTGAAAGATTATCTGTTAGCTGAAATACAAAGAAAACTAGACTACGAAGATACTGTTAATGTTATCAAAATAAATTGTGCCAACAATCTCCCCTATTTTGATAATTGACAAAACAGAGAGATAGCATCTTCAGGGAGTGACTCCCCCGTAGGTGGACAACTCCCCCTCAATATGTTTTCTCCCCCTTTATCACTTAGTCAAAGATGGAAAATAAGTAAAAAAAAGTACAGCAATAAATAATAAAAGCTTTATAGTGAACAAAAGCATGCATATATTAGATTTTGAAAGAGGGTACATGCTTGATACTACATAAAAACAGATAAAACTCTCCTTCATGAGAGTGAGGCAAGACATAGCAAAACATAAAAACAGTCCCAGTAGGACGACACACGACATAAAACCATACTAATGGTCCCCGAAGGACCTCAAAGGAAAAACACTGAAACGACACCAAATTTATTCGACCACCACCAACAGGAGCACGCAACTACTCATCCGCCGGATCATCGTCCTCCCTACCCTGAGTATCGTGAAAAGTACCGAAATGATCCACGCCATCCGGGTTCATAAATCCGTAGGCATTGGGGTCAGAGAAGCGGGAGCCTTGGTATTGATGATCCTGAAGGTTAAGATCCAGATAGGCATTCCGATCCTGAAGAGTCCGCTGGATGAAGTAAGCCTAGTCATGGAAGCGACTCTGGATAAGATTACCAAGGTCGCGGGTGTTGGCCCTCATCTGCTCCTTCGCCTGAGACATGTGCATGTCAAAATGCTGCTGGGTCAGCGGCATGAAACGGTCGGATGGAGGAGGCGCAGACGATGGTACAGCAGGAGAAGCGGCCGGTGGTTCATGGGAGGATGATGCACGAGACGCTGATGTACTAGGTACAGAGCAAAAAATAGCAAAAAAAGGAGGAAACGTCATCCGACTGGCAGAGTAAGAGATCCACGTCCTTCTCTACAAGGATAAGGATGATAAAAGAGCCATAATTGAGGGATTGCTTCCCCGCAGGTAGGACAGAGAAGAACGTATTGAGAAGAGTCTTAGAAAATGACCAAGTCTTCTTGGAGTACAGGTAATACATGTAGACGAGTGCATCATTGGTGATCGTATCGTGGTTGTCGGCCTTAGGGTAGAGGGTGTGGTAGATGATCCGATGGAGCTCGTAGTAAAAGGGCTCCAACTGCTTGAAGAGGACCGAAATGGTCGGAGGATTGGGTCCCTTGCAGATGATGCCGCAGAACTCTTCAAAGGAGACTTTGGCAGACGGATAGAGACCGGCCAGGGTCGGCAGAGCATCTTCTTGATTTGGGATTTCGAAAATCTCTGCAATGTCGCGAGCCGTGAGGTGAAAGTGGCGATCATTGACCATGGTCTCGAAGGTGTTATTTTGGACATTGGGAATGAGATTGCAGTAGAACAGGCGCACCGCTGTCGGGTAGACTGGCACTTGTCGACGCAAAAGAGATGAGAGGCCGACCGTCTGAAAGAGTGAGAGATGGCCGGCAAAAACATTCCAGTTGATGGCCTTGCCTTTGAAGACGAAGTGGTTGGCAAAATGGTGGAACCAGGCATCGGCAGCTAGGGATGAGGTGAAAATTTTTGGATCATAGGCGCCATTTGGAAGGGGCACCGGAGTGAATGGGTTTGAAGCAATGGAGGAGCGAGGATGTTTTTGAGTGGCCATTAGGGTTGATGGTAGAAGGATGAGGGAGAAGTGATGAAGAATGAAGAGGAGGAAGAAGAAGAAGTTGGGGTTATTAAAAGAAGAAGAGGAATTTGAAGGAGATTGGAGAGGTTTGAAAATAGAAATGAATTGATAAATGTAATAAATGAGGGGAGTTTTGAAAATAGTAATGATGAATAGAATCAATGAAGGGAGTTGAAAGGATGGGATGGGAATTAATGAAAGATAGGATGTGATAGGATGTGTAGTTAATGAGATAGGTTTGAAAAAGAAAGGTGGAAGAATTGGTGGGGCCCGAGGCAGAGTTGACTGGCTGCGTCTGCGTCAAACGGCATGCCGTCGGCATACTGGTGCATGCCGGCGGTATACCGATTTTGTGTACAGAAGATGGTTCTAAACACAAATTGGTCTACCGTCGGTATGCCGCCGTATGTCGGCGGTGTGCCGTTTGAGGGAAGCTAAAAGTCAAGATGAATGATGCCTAGTTCTTGGCAGAGAAAGACGAAACGATCCTCCGGGAGTGGTTTGGTAAAAATGTCGACCAATTGATAAGTAGTGTCAATAAAATCAAGGCAAATATCCCCCTTTTGTTGATGGTCACGAAGAAAATGGTGTCTAATCTCAATGTGCTTCGTGCGGGAGTGACAAATCAGATTTTTTTGAGATTTATAGAGCTAGTATTATCACATTTAATTGAAGTGCAAGTAGAAGAAATGTCATAGTCTACAAGTGTTTATGACATCCAAAGAATTTGTGCACAACAGCATCCGACCGCTATATACTCGACCTCGATGCTTGAAAGAGCAACAGAGTTTTGTTTCTTACTAAACCACGATACCAAGGATTTTCCAAGGAATTGACAAGTGTCGCTAGTGCTTTTTCGGTCAATTTTGCATCCGACAAAATCTGCATCCGAAAAGCCGTGAAGCTCAAAGGATGAAGATTTCGGATACCAAAGTCCCATATTAATGGTGCCTTTGAGATATCGAAAAATACGCTTTACATCACATAAGTGTGATTCCTTTGGATTTGCTTGGTATCGTGCATAAAGACACACACTAAACATGATATCAGGTCGGCTAGCAGTTAGATAGAGTAAGATATCGATCATACCTCGATACTTACGAATGTCGACTGAAGTACCATCTTCATCATTATCAAGTTTTGTCATTGTTGCTATAGGAGTCCTCATTGATTTGGATGAGTCAAGTTCGAAGCGTTTGAGTAGATCCTTAGTATATTTGGCTTGATTGATGAAGGTTCCTTTGGGTCCTTGTTTGATTTGCAAGTCCAAAAAGAATGATAGTTCTTCCATCATGCTCATTTTAAATTCATCCTGCATTACTTTAGCAAATTCTACACAAAGTGAATTGTTAGTGGAACCAAAGATAATGTCATCGACATAAATTTGTACTAATAAAAGTGTGCTATTAAGGGATTTGATAAAAAGTGTGGTGTCGACTTTGCCCTTAGAAAAATTGTGAGATATAAGGAAAGAACTAAGGTGCTCATACCAAGCATGAGGAGCTTGTTTGAGGCCATAAAGGGCTTTGTGGAGTTTGAAGACGTGATGAGGAAATTAAAAATCTTCAAAGCCAGGAGGTTGCTTAACATAAACTTCCTCTTTAATAATGCCATTTAGAAAAGCACTTTTAACATCCATTTGAAAAAGTTTGAAATCATTAAAGCAAGCAAAAGCACATAGCATGCGAATGAATTCAAAACGAGCAACCGGAGCATAGGTTTGATCGTAGTCAATGCCTTCCTCTTGGTTATAGCCTTGAGCAACCAATCGGGCTTTGTGACAAGTCACTAAACCATCTTCAATAAGTTTATTACGAAACACCCATTTAGTTCCAATAATGGGGTGGTTGTTAGGTTTAGGGACAAGTTTCCAAACCTTGTTTCGCTCAAATTGATTTAGCTCTTCTTACATCGCTATCATCCAAAATTTATCATGAAAAGCATCATTAATATTTTTAGGCTCTATCTGAGAAATAAAAGCCACGTTTGCACAAAGATTACAAGTGGAGGATCTAGTACTGACACGGGATGAAGGATCACCAATGATAAGCTCCTTAGGATATTAGGGACAAATCTCCATTCCTTTGGAAGATCCTCTTGAGGAGGCTCGAGTGGTGGAGAATCTTTTGTTGGAGGGATCACAATTTCATTGTTAGATGAAGACGGACGAGGATCTCCAATAGAAGAGTTCTCCAAACCAAAAGAGATGTCATCAATATCATCGGATGAGAAGGATGTAGAAGAGTTAAGTTCATCAATTAATTGACTCTTCAACAACGAGACTTCTTTTATTAAAGATACGAAAACCTTTACTATGTATTGAGTAGCCAAGGAAAATACCTTCATAAGCTTTTTCTTCAAACTTGCCTAGGTTGTCCTTGGTATTCAAAATAAAACATTTGCATCCGAAAACTTTAAAATACTCAATAGAGGAAATTTTGTCAAACCAAAGCTCATAAGGAGTCTTTTTAGAAATAGGTCTAATCAAGACCTTATTTATAATATGACATGCCGTGTTTACGGCTTCCGCCCAAAAGTATTGGGGGAGCTTATATTGGTTTAACATAACCCGGGCCATATCGCCAAGGGTTCTATTCTTTTTTTCTACAATACTATTTTGTTGAGGAGTTCGTGGGCAAGCAAAATCATGACCAAAACCATTCTTTTCACAAAATCTTTTAAAATTGGCATTGTCAAATTCTCCTTCATGATCACTTCTAATCTTGTTAATAGAAAAGCCTTTCTAATTTTGAACACGTTTACAAAATGCAACAAATTCATGAAAAGTATCACTTTTACTAGCAAGAAAAATGACCCAAAAATCTCAAAAAATAATCAACCAAAATAAAAGCATAAAGTTTGCCTCCAAGACTAGCTACTCTACTAGGACCAAATAAATCTATATGAATAAGTTGAAGTGGTCTAGTGGTACTCACAGAGTTGATGGATTTGAAGGATGACTTGGTCAACTTACTTTTCTCACATTCTTCACATACCATATCCTTTTTGAAGGAGATACTTGAAAGTCCTCGTACAAGCTTCTTGGTTGCAAGACGGGAGATGGTATCCATGTTGGCATGTCCGAGCCTCATGTGCCAAAGCCAACTTTCATCGTTCTTTGCGACTAAGCACCTGTCATTGTTAGTACCTTCAACAAGATAGAAAACATAGATATTGTTTTCTCTAATGCCTTCATACACTGTAGATCCATTAGAGCTATCGGTAATGAAGCATTTGAGTTTAACAAACTTAATATCATAACCATTATCCGTAAGATGACTGATACTGAGAAGATTGTGTTTGAGATTTGTAAAAAGACAAACATTTTTAATACAAAGATAAGGAGGGGAACCAATATTATCATTTCCTATGATGTGGCCTTTTAGATTGTTACCAAAGGATATATGTCCTTCTTTCTTCATCGATAGCGTTGTAAAAAGTAAAGCATCACCGGTCATGTGCCGTGAGCAACCGCTATCGAGGATCCACTTGCTTCTAGCATGAGAAGGATTCTTCACCTATAACATAAGTTGAAGATAAATATTTTGGTACCCATGATTGTTTGGGTCCTTGATTGTTAGTCTTAGGAACCCATTTATAAACTTTCATATCAACTTGTTTCCTTATTAGACAATAATTAGAAGTATGTCCAAGTAAGCCACAATAGTTGCACATCATGGAAGATTTAGAAGAGAATGTGTGAGTGTTATGCACATGTGAAGCTTTAGTGCAAGGAGTTCTATCATGAGTGTTATGATGATGATAATAGAAGGTATGATGTGAGGTGTTCTTCTTAACAAAGGGTCATTTCCTTGTGTTAGGATAGGACTTGTGTGTAGTGTTCTTGTTCATGTAAGAATTGTGACTAGTATTGTGAAGAGTGTAGGCGTGTCTTGGAGCAAATGTGCGAGTAGTGTTCTTATCAACTAGTTTCTTACCCTGCACAAGAAGATCATTATACTTAGTAGAAGTATCATATTCTCTTCTATTTGCAGCTTGAACTTTATATATAGCAAAATCATAAGCCCTTCTGAGGGATTGGATCTCATCATCCTTTTTTTCAATGATAACTTGAGATTCTTGTAACTTGAGTCGCAAAGATTCTATCTCATCCGTGTCGGAGGCAGGAGATTTCCCTTTTATATCAATAATGATGTTGGAGAGTCTTTATACTTCAAGTTTGAGTGCATCAACCTCTTTTAGACTTGCACTTATTTCTAACACTTTTGTGTTCCTCGTGTAGTTCAAGAATAGCATTTTCCAAGTCATCATAAGTGAGAGTATTCAAAGAGAGATCATCGAGTACCTCATCGGTTGCTATGAGGCAAACATTTGTATTATGTTTGCATTCTTTGTCATTGTCTGAATCACTAGCATCACTTTCACACCAGATACTGGTGTTGGCATATTTTTTGGAGGAAGCCTTTGTTAGACTTCTCGTACTTACTGGAGTCTTTTCTTGTTATGGGGCAATCTCTCTTGATGTGATCGGTTCTCCTGCATTGGTAGAAAGCAGGATCTTCATCGTTGTCCCGTCTAAAGCGGTTGGCTTTGTTGAACTTGAGGAACTTTCGAAAATGCTTTACGGTAAGAGCTATTTCTTCATCATTGTCACGCCCCAGAACCAGAATACTGGAGAGCGGGGGCAGACATAGCCAGCTATGCAATCCCAAAGTACGTTAATACTCTGAAATCACGTATAAGCTGTCAAGACATGGGGGTTACTCTACATGCCATCAGTCAATCCTATGGTTTAACAATCCTAGGTATCTCAATCACAGGCAATTATACAAGAGCAAGAGTACGATCATCATACATACAATAGTAAGGCATCCCGAACCATATATACATGACTGATCATGAAGCCAGTACCACAGAACTGATGACTAGCTAGAATATTAGTCGTACATGATAAGGACTAGCTATAGTCTAGAATACACATATCATGTTTATGCCCGTAGGCTACAATATCAAAGAAAATACCAAAACACGAGCTAAACACGTGCTCGGGGCTAAACGTTACAAGAAGAGAATTTACATATCAGTGGGAGAATGAAGAAGAGCCCACTGAGGCACTCTGGTGCTCCGGCTGGTCACCGTCAAGTGAATGGTGCGGTAGATCCTTCGGGCTCTCCTATCAGAACCTGGCCATGCAAAACCAGTGGGGTCAGACCCCAAATAGCAAGTACCACAAAGGAGGCCGAATAATGTACTTAAAACCAGCAATCAACAGAGAGAGAAAGCAATAAGTAAGGGAGGATCGAGATTCGTGCAGTACCAATGCACTTAACCCGAACATAAGAAGGCAGTAAGTAAAGCATTTAGTAAACACAATTAAAAGTAGACTTGTTAAGCAAACGATCTTTTAAGAGTTTATGCAAAGCAAGTAGTCATATGAACAGGTGAGATAAAGTAACTAGAGAACATATTAAATAACTAGAGCTAGGCAATATACGAAGAGAGGACGAAAGTACTATTCCGGAAGCCAGGTTACAACCCTTAAACCAAACAAGGACCGAGGTTGTAACCCTTCGCCTGAACAGAACTTGGTCTCTGATCATTTATTGCTAAAAGTGACAATCATTAAGGGACACTCAGAGAGTGACAAACAGGGAGTGACAATACAGAGTACAATACATCAGAGTGACAATCATTGCAATCATTATCCTGGAAATAATTAGAAACTGGATCTAAATAAGACTTAGACTGGGAAGGTGATATACGATGAGATAACCATGGGACTATTCAGATAACCAGGTTACAACCCGTAAACCAAACAAGGACCGGGGTTGTAACCCTTCGTCTGAACAGAACTTGGTTTCTCCCACCATTTATCGGCAAGATAAAGTAAGAAATCAGGACATGTAACAACCAAGTACAAGATCAAGACAAGACTAGACTGATCGAACTCCATCCAATATTCACGGCCAAGCAATAAGTACGGCTTGATACTTTAACTAACTAGGGTTATCACAGGCCTAATTACTAGCAAGATGCAGTGAGATTATCCTACAGCCACAAGCCCTGCAGACCATCCAGGTTATCCAGGCGAATATTAGTACAATAAGGGTGCAACACATAACCGTGTGCTGGAAGTGTGCCCTACTCGTCGGCAGGCTACAAATCCACAAGCGCGCCCAGGTAACGGGATTGCCTGTAGCTGGGAAATCTCTTCATGACTACTGGATTATTCTAGTTGTTAACCTTAGTCGATTTCAGTGGGTACCCCTGACCGTGGTACTCAGAGGTCCCCATCCTAGACGTGATGCAAGACAAGACGGGTTCATTTGTACAAGCACAATCGTCCACGGTGTCCAAGTTATTCAATCTTGTCAAGTCGTGTTAGCCGTCGCAACAGTATTCGAGATATATCATGTCAGGTTTATCACGTCAAGAGTGCGCCACGGCGGACCACTATCAAGAATTATCATGTCAAGTTATCATGTCAAATTTGTCAGGTCAAGTTATCATGTGGGGAGCGCACCACGGCGGGTCACTATCAAGAATTATCATTATCACTTATCAAGAGTGCGCCACGACGGACCATTATCAAGAATTATTAATCATCTTGTTACCAATCTGGAGTGCACTACAACGAGTCACCATCGTGTCAAATAATTTCATTCATTTAAGAAATAACAAGCTATTAAGTGGATCGTCGCAATATAGGCCAAGAATAGAAATGTATAGTACAATCAGGAGCTCCATATTAAAATAAAAGAAACTTGCACAGTTAGTTAATATTATATATATATTCTTGAAGCCAAGGAAAAACTCTACAACTTTCATGTTGGGAGTTGGAAGAAATTCGAGCCATAATTCAGTCATTTAGAACATATAACAGTTAGAAATAGTCAAAATATGCATTATGCGGCCTATTCTGCGACATGCATGCAACCGCGACACCATATGCAGCTCAACTGCGACATGATATGCGCATACTGCGACATGATATGCGCCTCATGCGGCTCAACTACGACATGGTATGCGCCTACTGCGACATGCGCCTCAATGCGGCTCATGCGACATGATATGCACCTACTGCGACATGCGCCTCAATGCGGCTCATGCGTGACATGATATGCGCCTACTGCGACATGCGCCTCAATGCAACATGTGCCTACTGCGACACGCGCCTACAGCGACATCATATTCGTCAACTGCGACATGCGTCAACAGAGACATCATATGCGCCAACTGCGACATGCGCCAACAGCGACATCATATTCGTCAACTGCGACATGCGTCAACAGAGACATCATATGCGCCAACTGCGATATGCGCCAACAGCGACATCATATTCGTCAACTGCGACATGCGTCAACAGAGACATCATGTGCGCCAACTGCGACATGATATGCGGCTACCGCGACATGCGCTTCATTGTAACATGCGCCTTCTGCGACATGCGCCTTCTGCGACATGCTGATTATGCTGCAGATGAACCTAGAAATGACCAAAAATTGTTTTTGGCCATAACTTCCTCATCCGAAGTCGAAATCAAGCGAAACAAAAGCCAAAACTGCATGAAATTAAATTCTCTACAACATGGAACTATTAGTTTTCGTAAACAAGTAAGTTTGGTAGATCAAAACCCAAGAAAATCGAAAATAATATAAACTTAGATCTACAAGAATCCACCCGGTAAAGTCAAAAACTCCAAGTTCTAAACATGCTTAGAATCATGCAAGGAAGAAGATGGAACAATCAAAAATAAATTTGTTCAAGGTTCGGCAAGGTGTACTTGCCTCTCCTCCTTGGTGAAGAAGGAAAGAAGAAGAAGAAGATGAAGATGGAAAATGAAATGAATAATGGAGGAGAGAGAGTGGTAGGTGGCTTATATAACAAGCCCAAGCAATCTCCACCATTCATTCCTCTCCACTCAATCTAAACCATACACCTCTCTCATAAGAAACCAACTAAACCAAACCAAGTCCAAGCCAAACCAAACCATGTTAAACCAAACCAATAAAACCAAGTCAAATCAAATTAAAACCAAGTCATGATTCATACCAAAATAAATGAAACAAGCCAGTATACGGGTCACCCGACAATTGTCAGAAATCCGTACAATGACAATTTCAGCAACTTTAAATATTCTCAAAATTCAGGAAATACGAAATACAGCTCAAATAAATATGTATCCGTATAAAATACTGATACAGTGAGGCGGGCCTCACAACTCTCCACCCCTTAAAAAAATTCTGTCCTCGGAATTTCCTGAGGCTAGTCGAGCAAGATAACAAAACAAAAGCTCCAGGAACTCAACAATCTCAATAAATCAAGCACGACATATAAGTAAAGTAAAACAATCAGTAATGTAATTAAATGCGTAAGCGGTAAATAAATGCACAAGAACAAATACAATCATGATCAAGAAGGGCTGGAGGCATATGGATCAATATGTCTCCTGAGACAGTTGTGTAGAACCAACGTCCTTGCTGGCCTAAGCTGACTCCCAAAAATGGATAAAAGTCAAGCCTCAAGGTAAGTCGGTACCAATGACTTAGTTCAAGACGTGACTCTACCCAGGACGTATCATCGTAGTTGAAACAGATGCATGAACTTTATCACCTGTCTCAAGATACGAAGACAGAAACGACTGGCTGATCGGGATGGACTAACACCTCTGCCTGTATGCTGAGACTGATCCTCCATAACTGGCCTGGCTAAGGAATGCTGAGCAACCCTCGGCAAAACACGAACAAGATAATCAGAGGGATCAAGAACAGTGCCCTTGAAAGTTGAAGGACACAAGATCAAATCATGGGAACAGGAATGACCAACGATCAAAATAGATATCAAGTCAAGTATCAGAGATAGAGAATAATCCGAAGGAGATCAATAAAGATAATCGTGATTGAGATATCTAAACATGGTAACCCCCACAAATCTGAAAATCGAGACCTGCATGGGCCACCACTAAAACCATGTCACGCCCCAGAACCAGAATACTGGAGAGCGGGGGCAGACATAGCCAGCTACGCAATCCCAAAGTACGTTAATACTCTGAAATCACGTATAAGCTGTCAAGACATGGGGGTTACTCTACATGCCATCAGTCAATCCTATGGTTTAACAATCCTAGGTATCTCAATCACAGGCAATTATACAAGAGCAAGAGTACGATCATCATACATACAATAGTAAGGCGTCCCGAACCATATATACATGACTGATCATGAAGCCAGTACCACAGAACTGATGACTAGCTAGAATATTAGTCGTACATGATAAGGACTAGCTATAGTCTAGAATACACATATCATGTTTATGCCCGTAGGCTACAATATCAAAGAAAATACCAAAACACGAGCTAAACACGTGCTCGGGGCTAAACGTTACAAGAAGAGAATTTACATATCAGTGGAAGAATGAAGAAGAGCCCACTGAGGCACTCTGGTGCTCCGGCTGGTCACCGTCGAGTGAATGGTGCGGTAGATCCTTCGGGCTCTCCTATCAGAACCTGGCCATGCAAAACCAGTGGGGTCAGACCCCAAATAGCAAGTACCACAAAGGAGGCCGAACAATGTACTTAAAACCAGCAATCATAGGCAATCAACAGAGAGAGAAAGCAATAAGTAAGGGAGGATCGAGATTCGTGCAGTACCAATGCACTTAACCCGAACATAAGAAGGCAGTAAGTAAAGCATTTAGTAAACACAATTAAAAGTAGACTTGTTAAGCAAACGATCTTTTAAGAGTTTATGCAAAGCAAGTAGTCATATGAACATGTGAGATAAAGTAACTAGAGAACATATTAAATAACTAGAGCTAGGCAATATACGAAGAGAGGACGAAAGTACTATTCCGGAAGCCAGGTTACAACCCTTAAACCAAACAAGGACCGAGGTTGTAACCCTTCGCCTGAACAGAACTTGGTCTCTGATCATTTATTGCTAAAAGTGACAATCATTAAGGGACACTCAGAGAGTGACAAACAGGGAGTGACAATACAGAGTACAATACATTAGAGTGACAATCATTGCAATCATTATCCTGGAAATAATTAAAAACTGGATCTAAATAAGACTTAGACTGGGAAGGTGATATACGATGAGATAACCATGGGACTATTCAGATAACCAGGTTACAACCCGTAAACCAAACAAGGACCGGGGTTGTAACCCTTCGTCTGAACAGAACTTGGTTTCTTCTACCATTTATCGGCAAGATAAAGTAAGAAATCAGGACATGTAACAACCAAGTACAAGATCAAGACAAGACTAGACTGATCGAACTCCATCCAATATTCACGGCCAAGCAATAAGTACGGCTTGATACTTTAACTAACTAGGGTTATCACAGGCCTAATTACTAGCAAGATGCAGTGAGATTATCCTACAGCCACAAGCCCTGCAGACCATCCAGGTTATCCAGGCGAATATTAGTACAATAAGGGTGCAACACATAACCGTGTGCTGGAAGTGTGCCCTACTCGTCGGCAGGCTACAAATCCACAAGCGCGCCCAGGTAACGGGATTGCCTGTAGCTGGGAAATCTCTTCATGACTACTGGATTATTCTAGTTGTTAACCTTAGTCGATTTCAGTGGGTACCCCTGACCGTGGTACTCAGAGGTCCCCATCCTAGACGTGATGCAAGACAAGATGGGTTCATTTGTACAAGCACAATCGTCCACGGTGTCCAAGTTATTCAATCTTGTCAAGTCGTGTTAGCCGTCGCAACAGCATTCGAGATATATCATGTCAGGTTTATCACGTCAAGAGTGCGCCACGGCGGACCACTATCAAGAATTATCATGTCAAGTTATCATGTCAAATTTGTCAGGTCAAGTTATCATGTGGGGAGCGCACCACGGCGGGTCACTATCAAGAATTATCATTATCACTTATCAAGAGTGCGCCACGACGGACCATTATCAAGAATTATTAATCATCTTGTTACCAATCTGGAGTGCACTACAACGAGTCACCATCGTGTCAAACAATTTCATTCATTTAAGAAATAACAAGCTATTAAGTGGATCGTCGCAATATAGGCCAAGAATAGAAATGTACAGTACAATCAGGAGCTCCATATTAAAATAAAAGAAAGTTGCACAGTTAGTTAATATTATATATATATATTCTTGAAGCCAAGGAAAAACTCTACAACTTTCATGTTGGGAGTTGGAAGAAATTCGAGCCATAATTCAGTCATTTAGAACATATAACAGTTAGAAATAGTCAAAATATGCATTATGCGGCCTATTCTGCGACATGCATGCAACCGCAACACCATATGCAGCTCAACTGCGACATGATATGCGCATACTGCGACATGATATGCGCCTCATGCGGCTCAACTACGACATGGTATGCGCCTACTGCGACATGCGCCTCAATGCGGCTCATGCGACATGATATGCACCTACTGCGACATGCGCCTCAATACGGCTCATGCGTGACATGATATGCGCCTACTGCGACATGCGCCTCAATGCAACATGCGCCTACTGCGACACGCGCCTACAGCGACATCATATTCGTCAACTGCGACATGCGTCAACGGAGACATCATATGCGCCAACTGCGACATGCGCCAACAGCGACATCATATTCGTCAACTGTGACATGCGTCAACAGAGACATCATATGCGCCAACTGCGACATGCGCCAACAGCGAAATCATATTCGTCAACTGCGACATGCGTCAACAGAGACATCATATGCGCCAACTGCGACATGCGCCAACAGCGACATCATATTCGTCAACTGCGACATGCGTCAACAGAGACATCATATGCGCCAACTGCGACATGATATGCGGCTACTGCGACATGCGCTTCATTGCAACATGCGCCTTCTGCGACATGCGCCTTCTGCGACATGCTGATTATGCTGCAGATGAACCTAGAAATGACCAGAAATTGTTTTTGGCCATAACTTCCTCATCCGAAGTCGAAATCAAGCGAAACAAAAGCCAAAACTGCATGAAATTAAATTCTCTACAACATGGAACTATTAGTTTTCGTAAACAAGTAAGTTTGGTAGATCAAAACCCAAGAAAATCGAAAATAATATAAACTTAGATCTACAAGAATCCACCCGGTAAAATCAAAAACTCCAAGTTCTAAACATGCTTAGAATCATGCAAGGAAGAAGATGGAACAATCAAAAATAAATTTGTTCAAGGTTCGGCAAGGTGTACTTGCCTCTCCTCCTTGGTGAAGAAGGAAAGAAGAAGAAGAAGATGAAGATAGAAAATGAAATGAATAATGGAGGAGAGAGAGTGGTAGGTGGCTTATATAACAAGCCCAAGCAATCTCCATCATTCATTCCTCTCCACTCAATCTAAACCATACACCTCTCTCATAAGAAACCAACTAAACCAAACCAAGTCCAAGCCAAACCAAACCATGTTAAACCAAACCAATAAAACCAAGTCAAATCAAATTAAAACCAAGTCATGATTCATACCAAAATAAATGAAACAAGCCAGTATACGGGTCACCCGACAATTGTCAGAAATCCGTACAATGACAATTTCAGCAACTTTAAATATTCTCAAAATTCAGGAAATACGAAATACAGCTCAAATAAATATGTATCCGTATAAAATACTGATACAGTGAGGCGGGCCTCACAATCATCATCCGACTCGTTATCGTCGAAGCTATCCTTTGAGTAGGATTTTGTAACCTTAAGAGCCAAAGACTTCTCCTTTTCTTTGGCGTTTTCCTTCTCCTTTTCTTGCATGGATGATTCCTCTTGATCTTTCATGTCAATATCATGAGTCATAAGCTTCCCCATGAGGGTCTCAAGGTTCATGGTTGTCAAGTTGTTCCCTTCAATGATGGCGGTAGCTTTAGGACTCCATCCTTTAGTTAATCCTAGGACTCCATCCTTTAGTCAATCCTCTGAGAATTTTTCTAATCTTTTCATGAGCAGGATATTCCTTACCAAGAGAAGAAAGAGAGTTAATGATATCACCGAAACGAGTAAACATGCAAGTAATAAACTCATCTTGTTTCATCTTAAAAGATTCATATTCTTGTGTGAGTCTACTAATTTTTGATTCTTTTACTTGTGATGTTCCCTCGTGAGCGACTTCTAGCAACTTTCAAATTTCATTTGAAGCCTTATAAGTAGAGATCCTATTGAATTCACTGCTATCAAGAGCACAGTAAAGAGAGTTCATAGCCTTAGCGTCTCGACTAGCAAGCTTCTTGACATTCTCAGTGAGTTTATCTCTAAGGGTATCAGATACAACATCCTCAAAAACTCCGGAAGGAGTAGGGAGACCATTTATCACACAATCCCGTAAATCGAAATCTATGGACTTCAGATAAATGCTCATCCTAGTCTTCCAATAGTTATAGTTGGTTCCATCAAATAGAGGAGGTCTATTTGTGGAGTGTCCCTCATTGTGGAATGTGTTGACACTAGGATTAGTGGCCATGGATCACTCTAAGGGTGTAAATCCAAATCAAAAGAACAAAGCTTTAATACCAATTGTAGAACCCTAGAGAGGGGGTAAATAGGGAAATAAAATAAAACTAAACACAAGTAAGCTATATCACTGAAATAAAATAAGAGAGAGTGAGAAAATCAAACACTCGATGTATCCTAGTCACCTCCCTAGAGGCAATCCTGTCCCGGAACTCTCTCTGGCTTAAATCCACTATCGAGTAAATAGTACACACGAGTTTGGATCCGAAGAACTCGCCAACTTCAACACGAGTTTGGATTCGAAGAACTCGCCAACTTCTTACACACGAGTTTTCTTACGAAGGCTCGTCAACTTCAAAAGGAAAGGAAAAGAACTGTTGATCTTTAACACTTGAAGATCGAAAAGTACAACTCTTGAATACTCTAGCACTTTTGGATTAGATGACAATTAAAAGCTTGGGTAGAGTAGTAATGGTGGAGCTCTTGGTTGTTGAGAAATTTATGGCTTAAGTAGATGGCCTTCAATGGAAGGAAGGAATCTATTTATATAGAAAACCAAGAGTGAGTAGCATTTAATGCTCCTGAACATAGCCCAGACGGCATACCGTTGGTATGGACCGGCATACTGTTCGAAACAGTAACGGTAATAATTATATCCGTTGGAAAGCATTTAATGCTAGTATTTGTTCATTCAAAAATCAAATCAGATGAAGCGGTATACCGTCGGTATACCGATGTTCGTCACAGAACATTTTTGTGGCTCACAAAACGGTATGCCGTCGGTATACTGTTGTATGCCGTTGGTATGCCGAAGTTCGTCACAGAACATTTTGTGGCTCACAAAACGGTATACCGTCGGTATACTGTATTATGCCGTCGGTACGCTGATGTTTGTCACAGAACATTTATGTGGCTCAGAAACGTTATACCGTCGGTACACAATGGTATACCGTCGGTATGTCGTTCTTTTGGACATTGATTTTTGACTGAAAAATAGAAGAGCTTTATGTTTTGTCATCCAACCTTAGGCGTTTATACAGAAAGACCTAGACCTTGTACAGGCTCGAAATCTTGAATCTGTTTGAGAACCGTCTTTAAGGAGCGCTGGTCTTTTCTTCAGTCTTCTTTTAAGAACTTCCATAGGTCTTTGATGACTCGGCTTGAATGGACAGAACTGATTGTATGAGAGCTTTGAAAGTTTATCTGTTAGCTGAAATACAAACAAAACTAGACTACGAAGATGTTGTTAATGTTATCAAAATAAACTGTGCCAACAGAAAGTACTGCTGGTTGCTCCTTTGCACCTCTCAACACAAAAGTGGATTCAGATAGAAATCCTACTATCCTTAACAGAGACAACCAAATCTCTGTCAGGAAGAGGGGATCTATTTAGAATGAACTTTCCACGCAAAAGGGTATCATGCCTACTCCAAAGAGGTTAGGACAGGATCTACCGACCCTACGTATCTCAAGATTCCGACAAGGCAAACTACTAGTTGTAGAAGCATGGAAAATATTGCTTTTAGTCCCACATCGGAAAGGAGAAAAAGAAAGGGCTCACTCCATTCTATAAATATAGCCCCCTTTCCTCCTTCCGACTTCTCTTCCTTCCTTCCAACTTGGACTCTTCCTACTATGCACCTTCGGGTGCTAAGTCAAAAAAGTCTAGGACAGCACGGGCTCGTCGAGCTCAGTCAGCTGTCCCAACCTCTGACCATCAGAGCGTCCGCTACGCGGGCCTCTAATGGAAAGTTGTACAGAACCGCCCGTGTCTAGCCCCCGACGGCAAACGGATAGGGTGGTTCTCAAGAGTCTCCCAACAAAGATCAAGGACAAGTACTTTTACTAGTCCCGCATCGGAGAGCGAACATGATACTTACGCACTCGTGTGCTCGAGATACCCGGGTCCACAAAGCGAGTGCAAAGGTTGATCGAGATGTCCTTGACTTGCGAGATGTGATCCTTCACAAGCACAAGGAAAGAAGGGGAGTCTCATGCGACTGAACACCCAGAAAGCTCCATGCGGCCCATGAGGATTTTATGCGGCTCAAAATCCAGAATGCTTCGTGCGGCTCAGAAAGCTTCATGCGGCTCAAAGGCAGCAGGGGGGCCTTATGCGGCCTAAAATCAGCAGAGAGCCCATGCGGCTCATGGACCCATGCGGCCCAAGCGTCTATGCGGCTCGAATAATTCCACGCGGCCCAGAGATGAGCCACGTGGCCCTCAACAGCTCTCTCCTTTGTCTTCTACTACATTTAAATGCCTTGACGGCTGACAGCTCTGACAAGGTGATAGTTCTGACACAAAGATATCATTATGACTCCCTCATAATGACGGACTCCTTGGGAAGCGAAGAAAATCTCTGACACGATCCCCCGAGATTCGAAAACTGTCATGTGGCCTTGACACGTGGACAATCGTATGTGGTTCAAGTAGAGACCGTCCTATATGGCTCATGAAGACTAGTCCCATACGGCTCACGAAGATCAGCCCCATGCGGCTTACAAAGACTAGTCCTATGCGGCTCATGAAGACTAGCCCCATGCGGCTCACGAAGATCAGCCCCATGCGGCTCACAAAGATCATCCCCATGCGGCTCACGAAGTCCTGCCCCATGCGGCTCACGAAGACCCGCCCCATGCGGTTCACGAAGACTAACTCCATGTGGCTCACGAAGACCAGCCCCATGCGGCTCACGAAGACTAGATCTATGCGGTTCGCGAAGACTATCTCTATACGGTTCACTCATGCGGTCATCCACACTCATACGGCTCAAATGACCATGCGGTCCAAATAGTCAGGGGGCCACTCTTAGACAGCCTCGACACGTGGCCATCCTTATGCGGCCCAATAAGGAGCAACTCTCCCGCGGCTCGGATTTCTACTGTTATGACACGTGGCATGATAGCAGGGCACGTGGCATCAGATTGAGCGAAATCCCTCAACAAATCCCAACGAAATATTGGGATCAAATCAGATCATTTGCAAACAAGCAAATTAATGGCACGTGTCGAGAAATCCGAAGTTGGCATGACAAATCAGGAGGATTTATGTCAATCAGCATTGATTGCCCACAAAAGATTTGATGCAATCATATTTATTGCTCAAATCTTGATGAACGGCCCAGATCCAGTGATCCTTAGCCGTCGACTTTCCAGAATGGGCAATCATTGTAAACCCTAATGAAGTCCCCCACTCTTATAAATAGCAAGGTGCCATTCCCTTGCAAAGAGACAAACATAGAGAGAGAGATATACACAGACATAGAGAGAGAGATACACAGACAGCTATAGAGACAGGCGCACAAAGAGATATAGAGAGCCAGAGAGCTTGAAGAGAGAGCATTCCTTCATCAACGCCTAGCAGTTCTTCTACAGAGCCAAGGCTGCACCCGATCGTCCAAGGAGTAAGGCAGAGCTGCCGTCGCTTTCCCGAGCCTCTACCGTCACCCCCCAGAATCTAAAATAAACAATTGTACTTAGATTTCTGTACCTAGGCTTTCGTCCCTAGGCTTTCTTTGTACAAGTGAGTTTGTATTGTGAGTCTAAAGTTCAGTCCTCCGATAATTGTTCTGTTCTTTTACAATCAATGGCAAACACGATGGCGACTTTGCTGGAGACAAACTTCTCCACGACTGAGGAGTTGGTGACGCAATCGGATGCAACCAAACTTGGCTCTACGCAACAGAAGATGGTTGTCCGCTTCGACCAACAGGCGTTTGAAGAAATGCTCTATGAAGGAAGTACTGGCCCGGTCCAGAAGCGAACCCGAACAAAGAAAGCTCGCTGCGAGTGGAGGCCAAAATCATTTGCTCCTCCATAAGCTCTGGACGGGGTACTCTCTGCTATCCAAGACGGCAAAGGTGACTCTCATACGGCTCCACTTCGAGCCGTAGAGGACTCTGCTGTCCCCAAGTCCGGTAGAGGAAAGCACTACGATGCTAGACTTGCAGGGACAAAGAGCGATTCTATGTGCCCAAAGAAGAAGCCGAACACTCCTGTGGCCAAATCTGCCAACCACATGCAGGAGGCTCATGCGGGTGAATCTGCCAGCCGCATGAAGAAAGTCTATGCGGCCAGATCATCCAGCCGTATGAAGAAAACTCATGCGGCTGAGACACCCAGTCGCATGAAGAAAACCTATGCGGCTACGTCTGCTAGCCTCATGAAGATTGTTGATGACAGCCGCATGACGCCTACTCCACGCGGCTCCGTCTTCGACCGCCTCTCTTGTGGTCCTGATCTCTTGTGCTCCCAAGAAGACATGTCTGACTCTCTCCAGTATCACTTAGACTCTTCCTACAATGTGCCCTTATGCACTAGAGCGAAGAAGTCTAGGCCAGCGCGAGCTTGGCAAGTTCGGTCCGCTGATCCGGTCTTTGACCATCCGAGTGTCTCGCATACCGTTATGTGGGCCTCAGATGGGAAGTTGTACAGAACCACTCGAGTCCAGCCCCCGACGGCAAACGGGCAGAGAGGTTCGCAAAAGTCTTCCAAAATCTAGGGAGCAAACATGGTCGATCCAGACTAATCTGACTTGCGTGAGGCCATCCTCCACAAACATAAGGAAAGAGAAGATGCATCGGGGTGCAAAGAGTCCTCCCACGGACGTCACTGCACTCAAGTCATCGTCAACTGCTGCTGCAATCGCGTGATGATGCGAAAAGACCGACAGTCCATCTTTCAAAGACTGCAACAGCCGTCTTCAGAAGACGAGGCACTCTCCGTCGTCTTCTGCAACTCTGCTCAGAAAGTCCCCGCCGATGGGAGAGGGAAGAAGACCAGTACTCCTAGCCCAAAGATTTCAACCACTTTGACCAAAAGACTGTCATCTAAGCGGGTGCCCACCACCAGAGTTTTCCAAGGCACCCGTTCTAAGATAAAATCTGCTACAGTAGGAGATTCGTCGTCCACACCACTGGGGGTTACTGGGACTGGGGGTAGCACTCCTCCGAACCTCTAAGACAATCTGATGTTCCAAAAAGACGAGCCGGGGGAAACAACTCCCCCATCAGATGTAGCAAGCCCCGACATCCCCGACAACGTCCACAATTCCCAAGACGAGACGAACTCGGAAACTGGGGGTACTGTTCCTTTGGAGTCCGAACCAGAGGAGAACATTCCTACATACCCTGATGACTTCTCACTACAGGGGTATGATTCGGAGGGCGCTTCCTCCACTGCTTCGTCCATCTCTCCTCATGTAAAGACGGTGTTCATGACAGACATCAGCCAAGGGGGTTCCAGTGATCGCCAACGTATCGACACTCTAGAGTCCATACTGCTTGCCTTGGTCAAGTCTGTGGACGAGATCAAAGCGGCCCTTCCCACTCTGCAAGGAGGGACGCCTAGCCAAACAAGCACGGGTCCCGCGGTCAATGCGGACTCGAATTCAGTGGTGCCGAATCTGGGCAACAACCCTCCTGAAATAACGGCCCCTACCGCTATGGATGAGTCCCGAGAAGCAAGAAGAGAGGTCCAGGAGCTCCGAGCCATGTTTTACGCTCGAGAAAACTCTCAAGACCTCAGAATACGGCAACTATACCCTGCTGAATGGAGGGATGTCCCCTTCCCACCAAGATATAAGCCGTTCAACATCAACCCGTATGATGGCAAGACCTCCACAAGTTGGTACATCACTTACTTCGAGGTCACCACCGACCATCTACCCCATGATGATGCCATCCTCATACGATTATTTATTGGGGTATTAGAAGGAGTCGCCTTCGACTGGTATCGCAACCTGTCAGACAACTGCATCCACTCCTTCGCCAGCTTCAAGCGCATGTTCTTGGAAAGGCTCTACGAAGTAGGGCAGGACATCACAATGTCCACTCTCATGGACGTCGTCCAAGGAGAGAAAGAGCTGACAAGGAACTATATCGAGCTGTTTTGCCAAACCGCAATGAAGTTGCCGTCTGGAAATCCGGATTCCTCCTTGATTAAAATTTGCCAAAAGAGATTGCTCCCAACAATCAGTCTCTGGATGGGCGAAAGTCAATTCAAGGACTGGAAAACGTTTATCATCAGTGCCACAAGCGCCGAAGAACGACTGAAGAAGGCTCGCCAACTGGGATTGCATATCTCAGAGGAAGAGGACAAGAGCAGACATCCCAACGCCAACACCAATAATGGGGGTAGCTCCTCCAACAATCGGGACAACAAGGGCAAGCAGGCTATGGTGGCCGACACAGCCCAGAAACCTGAGTCAAAATCGGTAGACAAACAATGGTCGCAAATTACCTACTCCTTCGAAGACGGCCACGTCAAGCCCATCTTGGACATGCTCATACAAGAAGACAGAATTCAGCTTCCTCTACCAAGACGGAAACCTCGGCTGGCAGAGATGGAGAACCCGAAGTACTGCCATTACTACCGCTACGTCAACCATGCTACACACGACTACTACCAGCTAAAACGGTACATCCAAAATCTCATCGATTCGAATGCTCTGGACATCGATTTCGAAGAGATAACCGTGGCAGCGAATATGGTGTCGGTATAATTCAGCAGCATCCCTCCGACGGAAACTCAAGACGGTGTGGTCCGCATCCCTCTGGCGACAATGGAGATTGCTAATCTTCTACCTCCCCGAGATCAGGCTGTTGGTCTAGTGCCCCTCACCACATCGCGAGGAGAGGTCATGTGGGTCCATCCAGACTTGGTATCTGAAGTGACTCAGCCTACACCATCTTCTATTGGCAAGAAAAAGAGCAAAAAAGTCAAATCCTACCGTATAATCTCCGTAGATATCGAAGAAGTTACAGCCGTCGTCACTCGGTCTGGAGCGCAATCCCATCCCGTGGCTGGTAACTCAACTGAAGATCATCAGCCCGCTACAACTGACGCTCCGGGACCGGCTCAGCCTCCGACGACCGACAAGCCTAAGCCGAAGGAGACTCGCTTTGACAAATCCCTCAGAAAAGAGGAACTACAGGGGCTGGAGAAGCCCGACAATTTCGATATCTTGGTGCAATTGGCCAACACATCGGCCAAGTTGTCATTATACGAGCTTCTGAGACTCTCAAAGGATGTTCGCACGGCTTTGAGCGATGCACTCCAAAATGCTGATGCGTACCTGGCTCAGGTCAACCTCACGGGAGAGAACCCGCCTGCAGATCTCCAAGACAGCGCTTGCACGGGAGCGATGCCCAACATTGTCTTCACTCCGCAGGATATGCTCATCAAAACCAACCTGCACGATCGCCCGTTATACTACACTGGATACATCAGCGACGTAAAGGTGGATCGGATGCACATAGATCCTGGCTCTTCCATAGGCATTATCCCGAAGGGTCTGTTCCATCATCTCCGTATCCCTAGGCATCGCCTGACGCCTACAAGCATCGCCATCAGCGGTTTCAATTCGGGCAGGAGCTACCCAATTGGGAAGATTCGTCTGAAGTGTCAGATTGGCGATCTCCAGTCAGAAGTCACCTGCTATGTCATAGATGCAGACACTTCTTACAACATCCTCTTGGGGCGTCCATGGATACACAATTATATGATCGTGCCTTCCACGCTGCACCAGTACTTCAAATATGTCGATAAACACGGCTTTGTGAGGACAGAATTTGCTGATATCGATTCCTTCAAGGGGGTCGAATCCTACTACTCAGACTCCTGCCTGTACGAAAAGTTGAAGAGATCCCTTAGTGAAGGAGATGTGCAAACTTGTACCGAGACAGCCACAGGATCAGAAAAGCCTCTGACGATCCATCTCCAAGCTCGCAAACCTGGTAAGTCTGCACCGCTTACCGCCACTCTGCGTAAGGACGCAATCAGCCTCTCGGCACAAAAAGAGCAAATGATAATCCGGCTGCCAAGGTCTGGCCAAGTACTAAGACCCACAACGGAGCCACTGACAATCAGGCTGCCGAGAGTCGGCCAGCCGCAAATGGAGAAGCTCATTTCCTCCGACAAGCCAATGACGATACGCCTTCCCAAGAAGAGTCGTCACCCCGATACAAGGCCGGGGACTTCTAGCGAACCAACCACACCTCGCCCAGCATCGAGTACCAAACTGGGGGTTGCTAGTCTACCAACAACTCCCCGTTCTGCTCCGCCAACTGAACCCCTGACAATCAAGCTGCCCAGGTCGTCCTTTCAGTCTTCATTTACGCAGGGGGTAGCCGAAGAGGAACCGAAGCTAGCCAAGTATGTGGCTGCCCACACTGATGTTCCCTCAGCAGATGATGTAATCCCTCTAGAAAAGATACCTTACTTCATCAATAAAGGGCTATCTTTGAACTACATCGAGCTTAACATGCTTTGTACAAAGTATGCTATGGAACACGGTATAGGCACTCACCTACACACACAGGCGACAAATGTATACACCGCAATCCAGCTTACTCCAGTGGAAGACGCTTACCGTATAATCGAGGGAGGGGACCATCCAATCATCTTCGGCCGGAAAGATGATCCGCATCCCTTCACTATAGAAGAAGTCGACCTTGAATCAGATGCCGGGAGACTGCCTTTGTATCTTTATAGCCCCCAATCCAAATATCTCATACAAAAATAGGGGTATGATCTGGAGACTACGCTAGGCTTAAACTACGACGCTGAGAGACGATTACCTCTTATGCCACCAGTCCCTGCTGGAAAACCACGGGACTACTATAGCAAAACTCGATGCAGATTAGGGTATGTAACACCCACGATGACCCCTGAGAGTTCAGATGAAGAATGTGACTGGCATTCATATTCAACCGGGTCACCAACTTCTGATTCGGATACCAGCATCGGAGATATATTCAGATAAGTCTTGTCAGTCAACATGGCATTCGTCGACGCTTATGAAGAAGATGAAGACATTCCGAAAATCCTCGAGCTAGAGCCGTGGGCCCAACAGTTGGATGCACAATGGGAAAAACGGTTCGAATAGAGAACCTCCTACTGAAGATGAGGTTATG
Source organism: Iris pallida (assembly GCA_029216955.1). Classification (NCBI taxonomy): domain Eukaryota; kingdom Viridiplantae; phylum Streptophyta; class Magnoliopsida; order Asparagales; family Iridaceae; genus Iris; species Iris pallida. The sequence goes on along the minus strand of JANAVB010008198.1, from coordinate 6,876,783 downwards.
CAGGTCGACCTCGGCAGCGAATCTTCTCCAAAACCAATTTTCGTCAGTAAAAGCCTAAAGACGAAGAGCGAGAATCGCTGCTGGAACTTGTCAAAGAATATATTCATGTGTTCGCCTGGAGCTATGAGGACATGCCGGGGTTAAATCCTGATATTGCTCTTCACAAACTCAACATTCGGCCAGATGCAAAGCCAGTCAAGCAACAACAGCGACGCTTTCGCCTGGGCATCATGGATGCGATCGAAGCCGAAGTCAACAAACTGATAGCCAGCGACTTCATTCGTGAGGAGCAACATCCTGATTGGGTCACCAACATAGTACCAGTCCTCAAGAAGAATGGGAAGATTCGAATCTGCATCGACTTCCGCAACCTGAACGAGGCATCCCCCAAAGATGAATTCCCCCTCCCTATCACAGACATCATGATTGACAACACCTGCGGCTTCGAACGTATGTCATTCATGGATGGCTTCTCGGGGTACAACCAAATCAAGATGTCTCCTGACGACGAAAAGCATACATCATTCCGAACACCGATTGGCACATACTGCTACACAGTCATGCCTTTCGGTTTAAAGAATACTGGCACCACATATCAAAGAGCCATGAGTATCATCTTCAGAGACCACTTACGCAAGACGGTGGAGTGCTATGTTGATGACATTGCCGTCAAGAGTCGCTGTAAGGGAGAACATCTCCAGGATCTAAAGACAGTATTCAATCTGATGCGAGCGCACAATTTAAAAATGAATCCCACGAAGTCCTTCCTGGCATATCCAGCAGAAAGTTCTTGGGTTTCATCATCACTGCCCAGGGTATCCATGTAGACCCTGAGAAGACGAAGGCAATTATGGAGATGGGTTCCCCGAAAAATCTCTGCGAACTCAGAGGCCTTCAAGGAAGGCTAGCTTACATCAGGAGGTTTATTTCTAACCTCTCCGGACGATGTCGACCATTCACCCATCTCATGAAGAAAGGCGTCTCGTTCGTATGGGATGAAGAATGTCAGCAGGCCTTCGACAGCATCAAAGAATATTTGTCGAACCCTCCAGTCCTGGTGGCCCCGGTCGCTGGAAAACTATTTCTGCTCTACGTACGAGCAATGGAATATTCCCTCGGGGCTCTGCTGGCACAAAACAATGATGCAGGCCACGAACAAGCCATATATTACCTCAGTCGAATGATGATTGGGCCAGAGCACCGATACACCGCTGTGGAGAAGGAATGCCTCGCCCTGGTGTTTGTAATTCAGAAGATGCGGCACTATGTTACTGGACAAACAATACATGTGATCTCACGAGTCAACCCTCTCAGGGTCCTCATGACCAAACCGGGGGCACTCAGCTCTCGTCTCGCTACATGGGCAATATTGCTGTCCCCTTATCATATGATCTTCGTCCCGCAAAAGGCTGTCAAAGGTCAAGCCCTGGCAGACTTTTTGGCAGCCCACCCAGGCTCGGAGTCGTCCATAATATATAAAAAAAATTCCAGATGAGGTCGCCGACTCGCATGCAACCTCCCACGATAATATATGGCGAATGTTCTTCGACGGTGCTTCGAGAACTGGACCCAAGGGCAACATCTTCCTCGGAGTAGGGGTGGTGCTGGTTTCTCCTTCTAGATTGGTGATCAATCGCGCTTACTTTCTCACAGAACCCGGCTCTAACAATGTGGCCGAGTACAACGCTTTGGTCATTGGCCTCCAACTTGCAAGAGAACTGGGGGTAGAATATCTTGAAGCATACGACGATTCTCAGTTAATCGTCAATCAGATCCGAGGCTCATACGAAGTCCGCCACGAAGACATGATCCCCTATCACCAAATAGCGATCGATATCATCTCATCGTTTGAGGGGTTCTTCATCGAGCATGTTTCCAGACTCCGAAATATCGAAGCCGATGCCTTAGCAGGCCTGGCCGCTTCCCTAGCGGTTCCGAATCATACTCATCAATCGGTAGATGTGATAGGCCACGAACTGGTCTGCCCCAGGAACAACGTTCAATTCGTCGCGAGTTATTTCGCTCAGACGATCGACGAAGGGCCAGACTGGAGACAACCATTCATTGACTTCGTAGTCTATGACATCCTGCCTGAGAACCCAAAAGAGGCCACCTCTATCAGAAGGCGTTCTCTCAGATTCTTCTACGATACAGAGACAAAAATGCTGTATTGCCGATCCTATGATGGATTACTGCTTCGATGTCTATCAAACGCAGAAGCCAAAGAAGCCGTACGAGAAGCTCATGACGGTGTCTGCGGGGCCTATCAGCCTGGCCTAAAATTGCAAGACTGTCTTCGTCGAATGGGCTACTACTGGCCCATGATGGTAGCAGATGCGATAGACTATGCTAGAAAGTGCAACCCTGCCAAGTCCACGCGGACTTCATCCACGAACCATCCGAATTTCTACATCCGACAGTGGCGTCCTGGCCGTTCGAAGCATGGAGAATGGATATCATCGGTCCGATTACTCCACCCTCCTTCCGAGGACATCTCTTCATACTCGCAATCACGGATTACTTCTCCAAATGGGCGGAAGCTATTTCGCTTGCAGAAGTCAAAACTTCAAACGTGATCAGCTTCCTTAAGCATCACATCATCTATCGCTTTGGACTGCCCTGAAGGATCATCCACGATAATGGTCCGCAGTTTGCAAGCCACGCCTTCTATCGATTCTGCGACAAGCATCGCATCCAGAATATTGCTTCAACGCCATACAATCCAGCAGCGAATAGGTTGGCAGAAGCATTCAACAAAACCATCATCAAGTTACTCAAGAAGTTTGTCTCTTCCAACAAACGCGACTGGAACGAGAAGCTTGGTGAATGCTTATGGGCGTACCGTACCACGGTCCGAACGGCCATAGGGAACACACCATTCTTCCTGGTGTATGGGAGTGAGGCAGTTCTCCCATTGGAGACTCAAATACCCTCACTCCGTGTCGCCCTCACTTATCAATTGACGACGGATGATAACTACCGTCGCCGACTACAAGAGTTAGAGGCCTTAGATGAAAAGCGCCTCCTGACTCAGCAAAGGATCGAGCTATACCAAGCACGCATCTCTGGAGCCTTCAACAAGAAGGTTAAAATTAGAACATTCCAAGTGGGCGATCTCGTTCTCGCAGTCCGGAGGCCGATGGTCATGACTCACAAGACCACCGGCAAGTTCCAGCCAAAATAGGAAGGTCCATTCATCATAGAGGCTGTATTCTCCAACGTGAGGGTCTCAAGGTTCATGGTTGTCAAGTTGTTCCCTTCAATGATGGCGGTAGCTTTAGGACTCCATCCTTTAGTCAATCCTAGGACTCCATCCTTTAGTCAATCCTCTGAGAATTTTTTTGATCTTTTTATGAGCAGGATATTCCTTACCAAGAAAAGAAAGAGGGTTAATGATATCACCGAAACGAGTAAACATACAAGTAATAAACTCATCTTGTTTCATCTTAAAAGATTCATATTCTTGTATGAGTCTACTAATTTTTGATTCTTTTACTTGTGATGTTCCCTCGTGAGTGACTTCTAGCAACTTTCAAATTTCATTTGAAGTCTTGTAAGTAGAGATCCTATTGAATTTACTGCTATCGAGAGCACAGTAAAGAGAGTTCATAGCCTTAGCGTCTCGACTAGCAAGCTTCTTGACATTCTCAGTGAGTTTATCCCTAAGGGTATCAGATACAACATCCTCAATAACTCCGAAAGGAGTAGGGAGACCATTTATCACACAATCCCATAAATCAAAATCTATGGACTTCAGATAAATGCTCATCCTAATCTTCCAATAGTTATAGTTGGTTCCATCAAATAGAGGAGGTCTATTTGTGGAGTGTCCCTCATTGTGGAATGTGTTGACACTAGGGTTAGTGGCCATGGATCACTCTAAGGGTGTAAATCCAAATCAAAAGAACAAAACTTTGATACCAATTGTAGAACCCTAGAGGGGGGGGTAAATGGGGAAATAAAATAAAACTAAACACAAGTAAGCTATATCACTGAAATAAAATAAGAGAGAGTGAGAAAATCAAACACTCGATGTATCCTAGTCTCCTCTCTAGAGCCAATCCTGTCCCGGAACTCTTTTCGGCTTAAATCCACTATTGAGTAAATAGTATACACGAGTTTGGATCCGAAGAACTCGCCAACTTCAACAGAGTTTGGATCCGAAGAACTCGCCAACTTCTTACACACGAGTTTTCTTACGAAGGCTCGTCAACTTCAAAAGGAAAGGAAAAGAACTGTTGAGCTTCTAACACTTGAAGATCGAAAAGTACAACTCTTGAATACTCTAGCACTTTTGGATTAGATGACAATTAAAAGCTTGGGTAGAGTAGTAATGGTGGAGCTCTTGGTTGTTGAGAAATTTATGGCTTAAGTGGATGGCCTTCAATGGAAGGAAGGAATCTATTTATATAGAAAACCAAGAGTGAGTAGCATTTAATGCTCCTGAACATAGCCTAGACGGCATGCCGTCGGTATGGACCGGCATACTGTTCGAAACAGTAACGGTAATAATTATATCCGTTGGGAAGCATTTAATGCTAGTATTTGTTCATTCAAAAATCAAATCAGATGAAGCGGTATACCGTCGGTATACCGATGTTCGTCACAGAACATTTTTGTGGCTCACAAAACGGTATGACGTCGGTATACTGTTGTATGCTGTTGGTATGCCGAAGTTCGTCACAGAACATTTTGTGGCTCACAAAAAGGTATACCGTCGGTATACTGTATTATGCCGTCGGTACGCTGATGTTTGTCACAGAACATTCATGTGGCTCAGAAACGTTATACCGTCGGTACACAATGGTATACCGTCGGTAGGCCGTTCTTTTGGACATTGATTTTTGACTGAAAAATAGAAGAGCTTTATGTTTTGTCATCCAACCTTAGGCGTTGATACAGAAAGACCTAGACCTCGTACATGCTCAAAATCTTGAATCTGTTTGAGAACCGCCTTTAAGGAGCGCTGGTCTTTTCTTCAGTCTTCTTTTAGAAACTTCCATAGGCCTTTGATGACTCGGCTTGAATGGACAGAACTGATTGTATGAGAGCTTTGAAAGATTATCTGTTAGCTGAAATACAAAGAAAACTAGACTACGAAGATGTTGCTAATGTTATCATAATAAACATTGCCAACAGAAAGTACTGCTGGTTGCTCTTTTGCACCTCTCAGCACAAAAGTGGATTTAGATAGAAATCCTACTATACTTAACAGAGACAACCAAATCACTGTCAGGAAGGGGGTTCTATTCAGAATGAACTTTCTACGTAAAAAGGTATTATGCCTACTCCAAAGAGGTTAGGGCAGGATCTACCGACCCTACGTATCTCAAGATTCCGACAAGGCAAACTACTAGTTGTAGAAGCATGGAAAATATTGCTTTTAGTTCCACACCGGAAAGAAGAAAAAGAAAGGGCTCACTCCATTCTATAAATATAGCCCCCTTTCCTCCTTTTAAAAGGGCACCGACTTCTCTTTCTTCCTTCCAACTTGGACTCTTCCTACTATGCACCTTCGGGTGCTAAGTCGAAGAAGTCTAGGGAGCGCGGGCTCGTCGAGCTCAGTCAGCTGTCCCAACCTCTGACCATCAGAGCGTCCGCTACGCGGGCCTCTAATGGAAAGTTGTACAGAACCGCCCGTGTCTAGCCCCCGGCGGCAAACGGATAGGGTGGTTCTCAAGAGTCTCCCAACAAAGATCAAGGACAAGTAATTTTACAAGTCCCGCATCGGGGAGCGAACATGATACTTACGCACTCGTGTGCTCGAGATACCCGGGTCCACAAAGCGAGTGCAAAGGTTGATCGAGATGTCCTTGACTTACGAGATGTGATCCTTCACAAGCACAAGGAAAGAAGGGGAGTCTCATGCGACTGAAAACCCAGAAAGCTCCATGCGGCCCATGAGGATTTTATGCGGCTCAAAATCTAGAATGCTTCGTGCGGCTCAGAAAGCTTCATGCGGCTCAAAGGCAGCAGGGGGGCCTTATGCGGCCTAAAATCAACAGAGAGCCCATGCGGCTCATGGACCCATGCAGCCTAAGCGTCTATGCGGCTCGAATAATTCCACGTGACCCAGAGAGGAGCCACATGGCCCTAAACAGCTCTCCCCTTTGTCTTCTAGTGCATTTAAATGCCTTGACGGCTGACAGCTCTGACAAGGTGACAGTTCTGACACAAATATATCATTATGACTTTCTCATAATGACGGACTCCTTGGGAAGCGAAGAAAATCTCTGACACGATCCCCTGAGATTCGGAAACTGTCATGCGGCCTTGACACGTGGACAATCGTATGCGGCTCAAGTAGAGACCATCCTATGCGGCTCATGAAGACTAATCCCATGCGGCTCACGAAGATCAGCCCCATGCGGCTTACAAAGACTAGTCCTATGCGGCTTATGAAGACTAGCCCTATGCGGCTCACGAAGATCAGCCCCATACGGCTCACAAAGATCATCCCCATGCGGCTCACGAAGACCAGCCCCATGCGGCTTACGAAGACCCGCCCCATGCTGGTCACGAAGACTAACTCCATGCGGCTCACGAAGACCAGCCCCATGCGGCTCACGAAGACTAGATCCATACGGCTCAAGAAGACTATCTCCATGCGGTTCACTCATACGGTCATCCACACTCATGCGGCTCAAATTACATGCGGTCCAAATAGTCAGGGGGCCACTCTTAGGCAGCCTCGACACGTGGCCATCCTTATGCGGCCCAATAAGGAGCAACTCTTCTGCGGCTCAGATTTCTGCTGTTATGACACGTGGCATGATAGCAGGGCACGTGGCATCAGATTGAGCAAAATCCCTCAACAAATCCTAACAAAATATTTGGATCAAATCAGATCATTTGCAAACAAGCAAATTAATGACACGTGTCGAGAAATCCGAAGTTGGCATGACAAATCAGGAGGATTTATGTCAATCAGCATTAATTACCCATAAAAGATTTGATATAATCACATTTATTGCTCAAATCTTAATGAACGGCCCAGATCCAGTGATCCTTAGCTGCCGACTTTCTAGAATGGGCAATCATTGTAAACCCTAATGAAGCCCTCCACTCTTATAAATAGCAAGGTGCTATTCCCTTACAAAGAGACAGACATAGAGAGAGATATACACAGACATAGAGAGAGAGATACACAGATAGATATAGAGACCGGCGCACAAAGAGACATAGAGAGCCAGAGAGCCTGAAGAGAGAGCATTCCTTCATCAACTCTTTGTAGTTCTTCTACAGAGCCAAGGCTGCACCCGATCGTCCAAGGAGTAAGGCAGAGTTGCCGTCGCTTTCCCGAGCCTCTACCGTCATCCCCCAGAATCTAAAATAAACAATTGTACTTAGATTGCTGTACCTAGGCTTTCGTCCCTAGGCTTTCTTTGTACAAGCGAGTTTGTATTGTGAGTCTGAAGTTCAGCCCTTCGATAATTGTTCTGTTCTTTTACAATCAATGGCAATCACTAGTATCTCAAATAGATGCACAAGTAGCACCCCTATCAGTCTTGCGTACATATATCAATAGGTGCCAATTAGGGTTAACCTCGGGAAAACACAAGATGTATCAAGCGCAACCTGTACCAGTTGCTAACTTGCACCAGAAGAAGAATTCTAGGTAAAAAGTCCTGAGACTTATACTAATCAGCTTAGCATGTCCTTGTACACTCAAGGTATGGGACACCCCAAGAACAGGAACCATGTTCCTAATATCGTCAAGGACTACATTCCTGCAACTTCTTTTTGTCCTGTTAGTGGTCTCCATGAACTACTGATACAGAAACGGAAGGTTGTAAAGCCACCCAGTCCAGTGGTGGTCCAACAATAAGAACATTATTGCAATCACCACCATGAAGTTGTCATCAAATACTGCTGTCAGTCAGCCAAGCGGTCTGTCTTTGACCGTTTGAACTATGTTCAGACTCCTGAACCTATCCTAGTGGACGAAGATGAACCACTCTACGCTTCTGTCAATATGGCATCTCGAAGCACTGGGGGTGGAAAATGCCCAAGACGTAATGCATCCTGCAATCCCAGTCAATAATACTTAGATCAGATTCATGAATCCGGCAAAGGACGATACCAATATACTAGATCAAGAAGCCGAGACACAATCGGTCAAAGGAATCTTCCTTCCAACTAAGAAATAATCAGTCAAAGGAATCTTCCTTCCGACCAAGAACCAATCGGTCAAAGGAACCTTTCTGATTCCAACCAAGATTCTCTCAGTCAACAGGACATCTGTCACTCCCCATTCCCGGAATACGTAAATTTTTGATTTTTCATGTATATGGTATCTGGCACCTGTATCTTTATTGCATGTATCCTATATTTGTAACTGGCCATGGCATGGAACAGTATCTCATCGTGGATTAGTGTGCCACCCCTTGTCCTTGTTTGGTTGTAGACGTGGTTCACTGTTTCGATGATAGGATTTCTGAACCGTGTTGTGGTTAGGATTTTATTTATTTAATTTAATTAGTTGTATCATGTAGCCTTTAACATGTTATTAGCCATATGGTTAGGAGCATGCTTGAGATTAGGGTTTTCTTTGAGTCAACCCAACCCCTATATATATTCTCTTCCTCACTCTCTCTCCTCATTCATTCACTCTTTTTATTTCTTTTCCTCCCAACGTTTAGGCAAGTACATCTTGCACCAAATGGAGAGATTCTTGCATTTTTCATTTCTTGATTTTTGTTTTATATGATTTGTCTATATTGTTCTTCTTATTATCCTCTACAAGTTTAGTACTTAGCATTTTTGATTTCCATGGATAAATTCTTGTAGATCTAAGTTTATGTTATTTTCGGATTTCTTGGGTTTGATCTAGTAAACCTTGTTATTTTCAAGTTTTGATGGTTCCATATTGTAGAGAATTTCTTTTTGCCCCATTTTGACCTATGGAAGTCTGGATTCGGACCTTGGATGAAGGAGTTATGAAGCTTTGAAGTCATGGCTTTTTCTTAGTTCTTCTTCTCGAAAAATGGAGAAGAAGAACAGTGCTTGACCGCATGAACTTTCATGCGGCAAGTTTCCCTGGCCGCATGACTTGTTAGCTTCCTGCCGCATGGGCCATGATTTTCCTTCCCCAGCCGCATAAGACTTTATCCGCAGCCGCATGTGACCCGCATGCTTCCAGCCGCATAAGCAGTTTCAGCCGTATGAGCATTCGCAGCCACATGTGTATTCTCAGCCGCATGAGTGCTTCCCCAGCCGCATAAGATCCAGCTCCCACTGTCGCATGAACTCTGATTTCTTGAGCCGCATGCGCCCCGCATATCTCAGCCGCATGAGCCTGCCTCAATTCTTGCCGCATATGCCTGATTATTTTCGGCCGCATAAGCTTGATTATTTGTAGCCGCATGAGCCTGCTTCAACCGTGCCGCATGAGCCTTTCGTGCCGCAGCCGCATATACGCCCGTCCATTTCCAGCCGCATGAGCACACTTACTCCCAGCCGCGTGAGCGCACGTCCCTTCAGCCGCATGAATACCCGCATTCCTGAGCCGCATGCACCCGTTCGTTTTGAGCCGCGTGGCCCAGCTTTTCTGAGCCGCATGAGCCCATCCACCCTTGGCCGCATAGGGCCTACTTTGGCTGTTTTGTGTATTTTTGTCCTATTGATTGCATTATGGCTAGAATTTCTCCCAACTTCCAACATGGAAGTGGTAGATCCTTGTGTTGGCTCTAAGGACCTTCATGTTTCACTTAACCGAATTTTATGTGTGACTTTTATGTCACGAGAGGTCCGTGTGACTTCCTGACTTGACCATGTTCCTGACCTGATTACCTTTATATGTGCTGGTACCTTTTTTAAGTGTGTATTGGGATACAATATTAGTATGCATTGCGGTGCTATTTAATGAGTGCACTGAGGTGTGACTCTACGTGCTAAGTGATCATTCATGTTATATGTCAATACATATGTACCTTCCATCACAGTCAGGGTAATTGGTCAACAATAGTATCGTGGTATAATAATTGTTGTTTGAAGCATTACACTAAGCATGGATCTAGATTTAGGACTCCTTGAGCCGATATGGATTCATACTTAGGGTACACGTACTATGGTACGACATATAGGAGGATGACCATGTGACCACGACATGCAATTCCAATATCAAGATAGGGTTAATCTAGCAACTTAAATCGGTAGAAGCATTGGGAGGGAACAGAATCCCGAGATCGTGCCATACTAGCCATCCCGGGTCCCGTCCTGACATATCGGGTTGGCCGCCACGGATACAGTTTCATCTGCTTATAGTGGATACTATATCCGACTCCTGCGTGCTATGTGTTACATGTTTTAGCACGGTGGCCTTACGAGGGACCGGTGCATAATTAAAGTGCTATATGTATATGTATATGATACGGCATTGGCTAGCCCTGCTGGGTTGACACGATCTGAGGATTCCTATATTGCATTACTGGAATAATCCAGGCAAATAGTAGAAAGTCGTAGAATTTGATTGGCCGCTTGTAAGCTGACTTGTTTGTGATATGTTATCTTTTGTTAGCAACTGAGGAACATGGACTATCATAGTGCGTGGTCCAACCCATGTCCTTATTTGGTTGTTGGGTTGGGCTATTGTGCTGCGATAGGCTATGGACCGAAGTCGCGATCTGAAGCCCTTTTACCTGCCCATGGTTATAGGATACATCTTATCTCGGCACGATATTGACACCGTTTGTCCTTGTTTGGTTGTAAGGGTGTCGTATTGTCTCGATGATAAGGTATAAGCCTATAACTCGTGAGTCAGATCTTATTATACTCATCGGGTTTATCTCACTCTTTTGTGCTCCCTTGTGGTACTTGCTATTTGTAAAACCCCTAAATTTCTACTATTTTTTATTTAAAATTTGTACTGATTTAAAATTTTGTATTGTACGTCGCGTAGTCGTATTTTACGTCGCGCACGAAAGGATAATTTTTCGTACACTACAAAAAAAGTGTCTTTCTGGGACGCCAAAAATTCGTCTTAAAAAGGCTCAAATCAGTCCCAAATTGTAATTTGGGACGAATTTTAGGACGGTAAGTGACAGTGCTATTAGGGTGGCGTGGCAAAAAGTTTTAGGACAGAAAATACCGTCCTAATTTGGTTTTAGGGTCGAAAAATCTAACCGTACCAAAAGAGTTTGAATTATTATATGTTTACGACGGTTTACTAAACTGTCCCAAAATAAAAGAGTTTGTGACGAATATCATCTGTCCTAGAAATATTTGCCAGCGTCACAAAAGGATGTCATTTATATCTAGGACAATTACATAACCGTCCCAAAAGTAATACTTATAAAATTATCGTTTGTATCTTCCAGCTATAAAATATACCATTTAAATACACACATAACATAATTCATATGATCATTGTCCTCAGATGTATCTCCATGTGTCGGAGCTCCAATACAAAAAAAGAAGCTTAACAACATCAAGCATTCTTTTCCATTAAGTAGAAGACAACAAAATTCATATATAACTATATATGTTCAATTGATAAACAACGAAAAAGCTTAACAGTAAGCATCCTTTACCATCATTTCCAAAATAAATTCAAAACACAACATCACCCACACCATCAGTTACAAAGAACCCCTTGTCTCCACCATTACAAAATGAACCCATTGACTCCACCATTACAAAATGGACCCATTGTCTCCACCATTACGTATATACAAAATTCTGAACCCAAAACATTAAGCACTACACAATGTTTTTGAACATTCAAGTTATCCAACATGAACCCAAAAAATGAACCCAAATTTTTTTTCCATCACAAGATAGTCGCCCATCATTTTAGCATATCCAGAATGCTTTTAAAGGACCTGCAAATGAAATAAGATATGCCAATATATTAGCAACCTGTTAACTGTATACAAACCACCAAAAAAAAAAAGACACAGTGTATCAACCAAAACATATAACGCAATTAGTGCGATCAAGTAACGCAATCCTCATCAAGAAAAAAGTCCTGCAGACAAAATACAAATAAGTACAAAAATCTTGACAATGTGTACCATAATAGGGAAAACAACAACAAAACCAACAAAAGATCCCTCAAATTGGTTGGTACTTAGTGGCGTATTTATTAGGTTGAAGTAATTAAAAGAAAATTATGGGATACGTCAAAAGTAGCGTATATATCAACTTAGGAGTAACCTAATATATATTCTGAAATTATAAGAAGATTACATGCACACTCACTACAGAAATTACAAATTCTAGATTGAAATAACATCTTTCAGCATCCAATGCTCTTGTATGAACATGTAGGAGTCCAGTTGTCCTGTCCTCAGGGTCAAACCCATTGCCCTGTAATCAGAGGGGAAAATCTGATACTTAGTGTGTTAATCTAGACAGACACCATACTCAAACCAAGTAGTACCCTGTTCTGGATACCAGTTGGTCGACATGCCAGTGCACCACCTGCCCTACCTTAAATAGGTTGATAGAAAACTGTCATGGATTCTTCCTAACATCCATTAATGTACTAGGGTGTGTGTTGTATTAGGATTTGAATATTAAGATTAGAATCAAGTACCATTGCCATGGTTATCTGGCAGACTCAATGAGTAACATGAATCAGCCTCCATCTTATTTCAGTCAGTCCAATTAGGCATAACTAATGTGAGTTTAGCCCAATTTACATCTAGTAGTATGGTCCAGTGCAACCCTCCATTACAGATGTCCAGTCCCTTGTGTTCAGATGGGAAATATGGTGTATTGGTTTAAATAGGATATATATTGCATACATTTAGCATCAGTACACATGTCCTACTTTAGGACTTGTTCTGCAAACTCAATTGGGCTTGTCCTGCATTCAAATGACATGGCCTGCCATTGGAACCTACTGCCAACACCCAAACCTTTACTGCCCATGCTCTGTCCCATTGATTAGTTGTATTAGCCATGTTAAATGTTAACTCCTTCACCTATATATATGCATTCCTTTAAGCCTATCGGTCCAGTTCAACTGGAGTCACACACATGCACACCTATGCTGTAAATAGTGTCTAATGTAGATAGGCACACATGTATAGCAATTATATATGCATATGGATAGGTATAGTTGGGAATGTGTGTTCTGTCAGTAATGAGGCTGAGGGTTCAATTCAATCCTACGACTGAATAAGTCTTGTGTATATACATGGATGAATATAAACCTGGTATGCATTAGGAGTTCAACAATTTATAACCACTACTTGGTATCACAAATGTGATGTTGTCCTGCAAAGGACAGAACAGTATGTGTACTAGATAAGTACAGACACTTGGCTTTCAGCTTTCAGTTTGGGTCCAACCATTGCTCTGGAACTGAGGATCCCATTTCTTGGAGGCCCCAGTTGCTGGAATTTACATAACCTATATGTGATTAAGTATCCAGGGAGAAAGGGAAAGTTTTAATGTACTAGGGTGTACCAATGTTTATATACAGTAGTGGTTTGTTGCACAACAGTATTGGCCCTGCATAATTGTTCCATATGCAGCATTGTTGCATATACAGTATTGGTTGGTACACAGTAGTAATGACCATAGATTATTACAAGGGTATTGCCCTGCAATTGTGTCAACATTTAGGATGGCTAGCTGTCCTTATATGTTGATTTTATTGAGGATGTGGAATATATATATATAGCTAGATACCTAGAAGTTTAGCAAACAAATAGTTAGACCATGAACAAAGGTTGTTTCCCAAGAATATTATAAACCCAAATATCTGTGGTGAAAGGATTATGAGAGTTGAGTAGTGGATTCTCTTTTATACATTTTTATTACATTGAGATCATCTCTTCTATCATATTTGGTCTCTATACTTGGTGACCTTATTCAGTTATCAGTTTGCAGTAACAATATCATTAAAGAGAAAAAATACCTCATTCGTCAAAGTTTTTATCAAATCATATGATTGTCCAGCCCTCATCATCACATTAATGTTATTGTTTTTTTGCTTTTGCATGGGCAAATAGAGTAACAGTTTCCCAAATTTTTAGACCATTCCCTTTCCCACATAGAGGTTAGGAGGTAATCTGGTAAAGGGAATGGTTGTCTGAATCATTAGATACTAAAACAAATATATATATATATATGTCCAAGTTGTCTTAAATTATAATACCATGCTTATCTACAATAACACTCTGAATGACTACAAGATACAAAAATATTAAATAGAAAACCTGTACATAACCTCATGGATGAAATATGACAGCCTAAAAGCAAGATAAATTAATGAACATATAGGAGATCATTTCAAAAGGAAATGACAAGGATTAAAGTATCAAATTGTAAGGACAGTTTGGAGTTAGAAAACCATAAAGTACCTTTAGGGGTTTTTTGATGCTCATAATTCATTGCATGATACATTGGTCATTCCAAGGGTTATTTGATGCACACGTACAGTCATGACTTCCACCTGAACATCAATTTAAATGTCATTTATAAAGTGCAGACTTGAGTAAAAAAATACAAATAAAAATTTTCACCACACCACAGAGAATATATTGACTATGCCTGCAATTTGCAACTCCTTTTAGACTCTTTTTCTTGCAACTTTTTGTAGACTATAGGTGGGCGTAGCATATGATTTCTCCGTTTTCTACTTTTTCCTTATGCTAAAAAAACCATTAGGAAATGAACATGTCATCTTGAATAAACCAGAAAGTATTTCTTGAGAGTGTGAGAGTGTAGAATAGAACCAAATGCTTCTAACAGGCAAATATGACAAATCTGCTCATGACCCAAGAGCATAGGAACATCCTTAGCATCATAATGCTCTGCCCTTGTATCTTTGAGTATCAGGAATAAAACCATAACAAGCTTCTTAGCAGTGTAAAAGAACAAGGAGATAGAAAGTTAGAAAAGTTAGGAACTTTCTCATCTGCTAACGTACAGTTGTCATTCTTCTTAAATTTTAATTTCAAGATCTTTGAAGGAAATAAATAATCATGGCTGATGCACTTGCGGGTTAATAATGCTGCAAGCAATGTTAGTTTCTATTAGAAATCCTTTCAAATACTACCTTATTAAACATAAATAGTACAAAAGTAATCAAGGTTCCGTGGTATCAGTATCGGACCTTCCTATGAGTATCAGGATCGACAATTTTGGATCAGAGTAATTTTTTGGTATCGAAAAAGAAATATTTATTAAAATTTTAGAATTTTTTTTTATAAATTTTGGCGCCACTCTTTAGCAGCTCATGTTATGGGTAAGCATGTTGATATGCAGATCTTGCTCAGCTTTAGTTTGTCGTGTAAACTTAATTTACAGAAAAAGCACATCCGAAAGAGGCTGAAGGAAAGGAATGTGTTTCTTATTTGGACTCCATTATTTACAGTAATGGAAGGAACGACCACCAAAGAGGCTAAACAAAAACACTGGAACAAAAGTAAAGCTAGTTAGCATGAATCATGCTTTCGTTTTTCATAATTAGTTCCTGACAAGTAATACAAAGTTGAGACAGTTGATATGCAGAAAAGTTGTAACTGATAGCTAGTCAAATATTTTCATACATTCAGTAGGGAAGAATAGTTTGGCTACACACAACATAATTAGTAATCTATCTTTAAGCGACACCGACTAAGCATTCTTGCAGATCAAGATAAACTTGATCACCTTTCTATAATGTGCAATAGTAACTTCTACGATCTGGCAGTATTAGCAACTAACTTAAGAACTCTTGAAGAAATTCCCACAAACTACGCAATCTAGATTTTTAATACCCATGAGACTAAGTGATCATGTTTCAGAAGAAATTTGTGACAGTTGTTCGACCTTGTTTTCATCATATCAACACAAAAAGTTAAAGCAGAAAAAAAATGTTGTACTTAGTTTAAAGTATTGGATATGTGAACAAAGGTACTAACCTCAAGAAACTAGATGCAATCATCAGGAGATGAATTACCTTTAATAATCAAAATCTGGTCATTATTTATAAGAACAACATAGTATCCTTTAGTTGTGGTGGGCTTTGTACCTAGTACAGTAGGATTTGACCTGCAAATTTGATGCACAATAACTTATCCATCTCTCAAATTCCAAAAAATAAGAAATAAAAGATAGTAAAATGGAGGCAACCATAAATCCTCACCATTTGCCAGTTTAACTTATCATAAACCTTGACGCTAATTGATGAGTTAGCTTCATCATTAGATCCTCCTACAACATGGTGAATGTAGAAGTTAATCCCATTAGAACATCAAGATTTCTACCAATTCATGGTGTAGAAGAAGAAATTTTTATACCAATCATGTACTCACAATCTTATCATCGATGGCTATAAAGGAGATATAGCCTTATGATTCTGGATCATACCCAAGAACCGTGTTATAGAAAATCTCTGGCACTTCTTCCCCTAAAATTCAACAATATATCGTTAAGTGTCTACATGTAAAGAAACAACAATCATGTTTCCAACAAAATCTAACTCACCATTAAACAGAAGTTCTGTGTGCCTAATCAACCTATTGTCCAGAAAGAACTACAGACAAAATGCACTTAAAATTGGACCAGTAATCTATAGTCTAATAAATACAAAGGATTGTTACAGACTAAATATCAACATATAAATAATGTACACATCAATCGAAAGCAAGATCCAATGTAAACTACAAGCCAAGATTGAGAAATTTTCTTTCATGTGGCATAAACATGCATAATAATAATAAAAACAAATTATAACAGACAATGTAAACTACAAACCAAGATGAGATCTTTTCCAATTTTATTTAATACCCATGTCATAAACAAGCAAAATAATCAATAATAACCAAAACCAAGTTGCCAAACCACTCCACCACCACCCCTACCCGAAAGTAGTAGTAATAATAAAATAACAGAGATGACAAACAATGTAAAATACTAACCAAGATGAGATCTTTTCTGATTTTATGTTTTAACAAACACCCATGTCATAAACCATAATAATAATTCGTATTAGACGGACACATGACAGGGCAAGGACACGACCCACACAGTGACATGGATAAGATACATATTTTAGTGTGTCTCTAACAATAAACTAAAATACTTATTGTCGATAGAGAACAAATCAATTTTACCAAAATGCACTCAGTCCAATAGTTTAAAGTATAAAAACTATAAAATTAAGTAAGCATTCATGCTAAAAAAAATACATTACAATATGTTATTGGTACGTAGTTACCTAGTCTACGGTGTTGCAGTCGCTTGTGCATATGTGCAAACACGTGAAGTGCAACTCTATTGCAAGTTTTATTGCCACCAGAAAAAAAAATGAAATGTGCCTTCTGTAAGTTGTTTGATAACAAAGTTGAAAACAAAACAAAGACTCGTAAAAGAATGGATCCAAAAGCATTAAAAAACAGTTGTTCTCATAGGAAGGGTCCGATAACGATACTAAGAACATTGCTTTCAATCCCTTTCATAAGATAAACACAAGACTCATATGTCTCTCTACTCATCAACCATCCAACAGGTATATGCCACTAAAGTGGCACATGTTTATCCAAGGTTTAAAGTACGGGCCGAAACCACCAATAGGCTTCAACCATTTCGGACCAGAGTCTGTGTCCGAGAATCATTCCGGAAATACAATCTGTGTCTTATTCGTGTCCGTACAAAAACATATTCCTATCCATGCAAATGTGTCTCAATTTTTCACAAAAAAAATCTAATTTTTCATAAATAATCACAGTAATTCCTACATGAACGGATAATCACAATAATTTGACAAATTAAAATATGCAAAGAACATAGCCATGTTCAAACTCATGTTCCTGTCCATGCAAATGTGTTCCAATTTTTCACAAAAAAACCCAATTTTTCACGAATAGTTATAGTAATTCCTCCATGAATGCATGTAAATAGTATAAAACTCAAATTTCAAGCAAATAATCTAGAACAAAATAACATGCATCCAAAAATTAGGACAAAGACGAAAAAATTTTGGTAAGAAATTCTAAAGATTAGGGAAAATATACCAAGCAGCAGCAATGGAGAACCTAGGGTTGAAAGGTCGGACAGAGAGAGAGAGCAATGGTCGGAGAGAGAGAGAGCAGCAGTACTGGAGCACCTAGGTCAGAATAATGGTCGGAGAGAGAAAGAGCAGCTGTACTGGAGCACCTAGGTCGGAGAAAGAGAGAGAGAGCAGCATCACCCAATTTTTTGATCGAAAAGAGAGAGATAGAGAGAGATTTTTAGGTTACTTTGATATTGAGAAGTGTGTTTTCATCAACTAAGTTCTGAATGTTTTGGGATGGACGGTCTGGATTAATCCATCCGATCGAACGGTTGAGATGAAAACATGTGGAGGTAAAGTTTCCCTCATAAAATTTGGCAATTAGCCGCCAAATGTGTGACATTCCCGCCGATCTATTTGGGACGGTAATATGTATTATTTGGAACAGAAATTTTTATTAGTCCCAAATAGTGATCCATTTTCACAATCTGTCCTAAAAAAATACAACTTTTTGTTACTAAAAATATAGCCGTCCCTAGAACTATACTTTTAGGACTTTTTAGACAAGTGTTCCTTATAGTGTCGTCCCAAAAAGACACTTTTTTTGTAGTGGTAATTGCTCGACGAGTGCGAATATGTACGAGCGTACATATTTTAGAAAAACATTTTTCTTATTTTTTATATAGTTTCAAAATATATATAATAAGTATTTTAGTTATCGTTCCAAAATTCCAAGTTTGTTATTTCATGTATAAAGCCTTTTATTTTAGTTATAATAATAAATAATTTTGTTCTATAAAATGGTATATTACAAAAGTATATTTATGTAAATATCATTTGGACATACATATATAATTAGTAAATATTTATTGAGTTTAATTGTAAATAATAATGTATTTTCGAAATTATTATATTAGTATTTTTGTAAAATATATTTCGAAATTATTGTGAATATTTAAAACTTGATTCAAATTTATAGATTTATTTAAATAGTTAAATATTTGAAGTTTGATTTATCCCATTTGATTTTCAACTAAAAATTTAATTAGATTCAAATTGGATTTGTGTTTGAATTTGAATTTGATTGATTTTAGATTAAATTACGACTTATCTATTTTTTGGTTTAAACTATTCCTAGTTCTTATCCAATTGGAAATTCCCACATCTTATAAATAGGCAGGTACTCATCCATGTATTTTTATTCCGCCACAAATTCCACAACCCAATAGTGCATCGTGTCCGTGTCTCCATCTTTTCTACTATTTTTCCTTAATTACAATTACATTGCTATCTTCTTCGTGTCCGACACACTGAACACCTTCTTGTGTCTCGTAGGACACAACCCCATCCTTCATGTGCCCGTGTCTCGCAGGACATGTCGGCACGAATCCAAAACCCTAAATTGTTGTCCTAGCCAAGACTTCTTGCCACGAGCCCAGCACCACCTTTAGCGATACCTTAGTCGCGGCCATCCTGACCGAGCACCATCACCGCCATCCCCGATGTTGGCACCGCCCTCGACTCCCCTTCTTTCACGGCCAAACCTTCGCCACCACCATAACCTCGGCCACAGTCGCTACTAACAGGACCACCGTCCTTCCATCGCACGACCACCACCATAACAAAAAAAAAGGAATAGAAAGAAGAACCCTAACCTAACCTTTCTCCGGCGACCATCTCTGCCTCCTTAGTTGCCAGCCTCGATCTCGCTCCGTCGTGTGACGAGCCTCGACCGTCCGTGGGCCGTACGTGCCGCCGGTGTCGACCTCCTTCTGCATCCACGGTCGCTTCATTGCCGAGGCACCGCCGAAAAACCCTGAATTCCCCCTCTTCCTTCCCACGACGAAGCCCCGGCCGAAACCCCCATCCTCTCCTCCTCAATCCCGGAGAGATCCGCGCCCGCAGTGCCACCCGCACCCTCCTGGCGCGACCGTCGGCGAGCCGCGCAGCCATCAGCACGCCACCCAAGCTCCTCTTCTCTCAGCCTTCGCTGCCGCCTCACCGCCCCTTCGCCGCTCTTCCTTCTCCTCCGCCCGCCGGATCTCCCGAGACTCCGCGACCCCCTTCGCCTCCCCTTCGCCGCTCGTCGTCCTCCGCTCACCGCTTCTTCTCCGACTTCCCAACTCTCTCGATCTCTCTCTCTCTTTTCCTCACTTCCCAACTCCACATCTTTCTTATTGCTTCCCTTTTGTTTTCGTAATGTATATTTTATATTTTTTCTGCTTTTGCTGTTATCAGTTATTATTTTTGCTTTTTGCTTTTGCTGTTATAAGAACAGCTGTGATGTTATCAGTTATTATTTTTATTTTTATTTTTATTTTTATTATTATTTACTTTCATTTGCTTCTTTACCAATAATGTTATTAACATGATTATTATTATTATTATTTTATAATAAAAAAGGTATATGTTTTATATATATACAGATGGATTTGAATATTAGTAAGTTAAAGGTAGATTTGTATTTACTATTATCAATATCTTTCATATATTTTGTTATTAATAATCACTATTCTTTCCATTCATACCAATATTGTTATTTGGTTCTAAATATATCTTAATATTTCTAACTATATAATCATATTTTCTTATAGTATCTTATTTATGTCTTTTTGGCCTAATATATATATATATATATATATATATATATATATATATATATATATATATATATAGTTTTGACCAGACAAATTACAAAAGTGAGTTTTTGCCCTATAAAATTTTCTAAAATTAATTTGTATTTACCTAACAATATTTTAAACGAAATATAGTTTCTACTTAAAACTATATTTGTACAACTTAGAATGTTTGCCAAAACGATTTTCTTAAATATTTTTCTATGAATATTTTGACTCGTGAAAAACTAGTTTTAAGTATTGCAAATATCTTCCGAAATTTGTATATATGTTATATTTTCAACTTTTCGATTTTCCTACAGCCCATGACTAAATTCCTTATCTCCTATTTTCCCGCCAAATTTTGTACATCTTCCCATCGACCCTAACTAAATTTGACCGTCCTGGACACGATGGAACAGCCCATGCCCTCGTTAGAGGACCTTTGAGTCATTGTTTCATCAAAGTCGCAGTTCATGCCACCGTGATTATCGCAGTACATCTGGCGTACTACCAGGCAAGACACCTTGCCATTTGCTGTTTATTTATTTTAGCTCATATTTCATGCATTATTTATTTTCGTTATGCAAAATAAACTGTGATACATGGCATAACTGTTAGAACTTACTGTTCATTTATATTCTGCTATGTATTATTTTTCTTACATATTAAACCTAGATTTAAGGGACCACCTTTGTGTGTTGCATTCATGGCCTTGACACATTTATTCCACGTTGTTGTGTGTCGCATATAGGACTCGGACATGCGTGATTGGCTGGCCACCAGTACGTATAAGCCGTGCGTTAGGAAATAACTGCTAATAGAATTGCATGTTAGAAGACTTAGCAGTTATGAGTTTGCATTGGGCGGGAAGAACATGATTGAAAGTTGACTACCACCCTATCTATCGTAGACTCGCTCGCTACTGAGGAACGATAGGTAGACTATATGCTATAGACTCGCTCGATACTGAGGAATAGTATATGGTGTTGTGACTCGCTACTGAGGTACTGTATCGGTATTTTCTTGACTTGACCGGGTAGTCATGCGACCATGAATTATTCTTAAAACTGCATTCACCTAGATTTGGTTAGGCTCCCTTATCCGTTAGGTATGAGTACCTTTGGTTTGGGTACTTGTATCTGACCGTGGCTTGGAACAATAACTTGTTGCGGATTAGTTCGTCACATCTTATCCTTGTTTGGTTGTAGGTGTGACTTACTACTTCGATGAGAAGGTATTGAACCTTGTTGGGGTCCGGATACGATATTGGATTCATAGCATGGAAAGATACGTCGCCGTGAATTAGTTTACCATCTCTTGTCCTTGTTTGGTTGGGGGGATGGTACGCTCGTTCAGTAGGTGCATATTGGACCATGTTATAAATTCGATTGACTTATTTAGTTGAGCAATATTTATTCAGTTTATATGGCATGATATTATGTGTCTTGTTACGTCCCTCTAAGGACCTGGTTATCTCCCCAGGTGTGTGCTCTTGTCTTTCACAGGTGCTTTAGCTCTAACCATGACCATCTCTATTCTTTCGAGGATGATTGCGCTTGGATCGTCTTCACTTCGCTCGCTAAATTCATATTTTTTCTTATGTATTTTTTCCTTTACTTGTTGGTAGTGGATTTGTCTCCGCCCAACATATTGTATCAAGACAATTCATTATCTTTATATGATGTCTTTTATTTATTTTGTGTGGATGAGATTAGTTATGGTTCTACTGTATGTTACAGCTTATGTATTCGTACGAGGTTTCCATATATTGGAGTGTACTTCGTATGAATACAGCTGGCATGTCTACGGTCCGAGTTCTACGTATTTTGGGACTGGGGCGTTACATATTTTTGTGGTGGCCCATGCAGGTCAAGATAAATTGTTTGGTTACTTTACCGTACCAAGCAAGCCTGCATATAGGATTAGAAGTCTAGGATCTCATCTACATACTTGACCTTTTTCCTTGATTTTATCTACCGTTTGACTCATCAATTGCATCTTACTTGCTTCCTTCCATCCCTATTCTTATCTTCCCTTCGTGCTTGCTAGAGATTGACCCTACTAGTTAGTTGTCCCAAAACACCATTAGTTTAATTCTTTAAGTTGGGTAGAATACCTTATGAACTAGCAACCCCTTTGACCTAGTGACCTATATTAGCAAGCTTATTTAGATCCTAGAATCTAGAGGACCTAATCCGTCTAGCCAACCAAGGACTTGGACAAGAAGACTATAGGACGACTGTATGACTTAGAATCATTCTACCTTCTTTAAATCTTAATCTCTCGTACCTATGTATTTACCGTTTTGACTAATGATGCTAATGTAGCCTAGTTTTTGCAAGCTTATACTTTATCGAGTTTGTTCATGACATATGCTATTGAGCGCTCACTAGCCTATTGTCTAATCAGAACCGGTGCATAATGGTCTGATCAACCAAGTGTACTTTGGTTCGCTTTTGTCTATTACTCTACGTGTATGGGGACATAATTAAACTTGGCCCTTACAATCCCATCCATGACTGCCTTGACAATTCTTTTGAAATTATTCGATCGTCTTTGAATCACGTATTCGTATTCGATAACGCCTCCTTCAAACTCTATATTGCTTTCGCCTTCACCTATTTTAGTAGGACGAAAGCGTTATACTAGAACTTCCTCTAGCCATCCTATCGATTACGACCATATCATATTATTTTCCTATGATCTAGATCGTAATTTCTTACGGCATGATTTTGTTATTGATTGTTCCTCATCGATACCCCTTGTGTCTTCTCACCCCCTACTAAATTCTTAATTTTGAGGACAAATTTTTTTTAAATTGGGTAGGATGTAAAACCCCTAAATTTCTACTATTTTTTTATTTAAAATTTGTACTGATTTAAAATTTTGTATTGTACGTCGCGTAGTCGTATTTTACGTCGCGCACGAAAGGATAATTTTTCGTAATTGCTCGACGAGTGCGAATATGTGCGAGCGTACATATTTTAGAAAAGCATTTTTCTTATTTTTTTTTATATAGTTTCAAAATATATATAATAAGTATTTTAGTTATCGTTCCAAAATTCCAAGTTTGTTATTTCATTTATAAAGCCTTTTATTTTAGTTACAATAATAAATAATTTTGTTTTATAAAATGGTATATTAGAAAAGTATATTTATGTAAATATCATTTGCACATACATATATAATTAGTAAATATTTATTGAGTTTAATTGTAAATAATAATGTATTTTCGAAATTATTATATTAGTATTTTTGGAAAATATATTTTGAAATTATTGTGAAGATTTAAATCTTGATTTGAATTTATGGATTTATTTAAATAGTTAAATATTTGAAGTTTGATTTATCCCATTTGATTTTGAACTAAAAATTAATTAGATTCAAATTGGATTTGTGTTTGGATTTGAATTTGATTGATTTTAGATTAAATTACGACTTATCTATTTTTGGGTTTAAACTATTCCTAGTTCTTATCCAATTCGGAATTCCCATATCCTATAAATAGGCAGGTACTCATCCATGTATTTTTATTCCGCCACAAATTCCATAACCCGGTAGTGCATCGTGTCCGTGTCTCCATCTTTTCCACTATTTTCCCTTAATTATAATTACATTGCTATCTTCTTCGTGTCTGACACACCGAACACCTTCTTGTGTCTCGCAGGACACAACCCCATCCTTCATGTGCCCGTGTCTCGCAGGACGTGTCGGCACGAATCCAAAACCCTAAATTGTTGTCCTAGCCAAGCCTTCTCGCCACGAGCCCAGCACCACCTTTAGCGACACCTTAGTCGCGGCCATCCTGACCGAGCACCATCACCGCCATCCCCGCTGTTGGCACCGTCTGGGGCCGCCCTCGACTCCCCTTCTTTCACGGCCAAACCTTCGCCACCACCATAACCTCGGCCACCGTCGCTACTAACAGGACCACCGTCCTTCCATCGCACGACCACCACCATAACAGAAAAAAAAGGAATGGAAAGAAGAACCCTAACCTAGCCTTTCTCCGGCGACCATCTCTGCCTTCTTAGTTGCCAGCCTCGATCTCGCTCCGTCGTGTGACGAGCCTCGACCGTCCGTGGGCCGCGCGTGCCGCCGGTGTCGACCTCCTTCTGCATCCACGGTCGCTTCCTTGCCGAGGCGCCGCCGGAAAACCCCGAATTCCCCCTCTTCCTTCCCATGACGAAGCCCCGGCCGAAACCCCCACCCTCTCCTCCTCACTCCCGGAGAGATCCGCGCCCGCAGCGCCACCCGCGCCCTCCTGGCGCGACCGCCGACGAGCTGCGCACCCATCAGCGCGCCGCCCAAGCTCCTCTTCTCTCAGCCTTCGTCGCCGCCTCACCGCCCCTTCGCCGCTCTTCCTTCTCCTCGGCCCGCCGGATCTCCCGAGACTCCGCGACCCAGTCGCCTCCCCTTCGCCGCTCGTCGTCCTCCGCTCACCGCTTTTTCTCCGACTTCCCAACTCTCTCGATCTCTCTCTCTCTTTTCCTCACTTCCCAGCTCCACATCTTTCTTATTGCTTCCCTTTTGTTTTCGTAATGTATATTCTATATTTTTTTTGTGCTTTTGCTGTTATCAGTTATTATTTTTTCTTTTTGCTTTTGCTGTTATAAGAACAGCTGTGATGTTATCAGTTATTATTTTTATTTTTATTTTTATTATTATTATTATTTGCGTTCATTTGCTTCTTTACCAATAATGTTATTAACATGATTATTATTATTATTATTTTATAATAAAAAGGGTATATGTTTTATATATATACAGATGGATTTGAATATTAGTAAGTTAAAGGTAGATTTTTATTTACTATTATCAATATCTTTTATATATTTTGTTATTAATAATCACTATTCTTTCCATTCATACCAATATTGTTATTTGGTTCTAAATATATCGAAATATTTCTAACTATATAATCATATTTTCTTATAGTATCTTATTTATGTCTTTTTGGCCTAATATATATATATTTATTTACATATATAGTTTTGACCAGACAAATTACAAAAATGAGTTTTTGCCCTATAAAATTTTCTAGAATTAATTTGTATTTACCTAACAATATTTTAAACGAAATATAGTTTCTACTTAAAACTATATTTGTACAACTTAGAATGTTTGCCAAAACAAATTTCTTAAATATTTTTCAATGAATATTTTGATTCGTGAAAAACTAGTTTTAAGTATTGTAAATATCTTCCGAAATTTGTATATATGTTATATTTTCAACTTCTCGATTTTTCTACAGCTCATGACTAAATTCTTTATCTCCTATTTTTTCGCCAAATTCTGTACATCGTCCCATCGACCCTAACTAAATCTGACCGTCCTGGACACGATGGAACAGCCCATGCCCTCGTCAGAGGACCTTTGAGTCATTGTAACATCAAAGTCGCAGTTCATGCCACCGTTATTATCGCAGTATATCTGGCGTACTACCAGGCAAGACACCTTGCCATTTGCTGTTTATTTATTTTGGCTCATATTTCATGCATTATTTATTTTTTTATGCAAAATAAACTGTGATACATGGCATAACTGTTAGAACTTACTGTTCATTTATATTCTGCTATGTATTATTTTTCTTGCTGTTCATTTATATTCCATGTTATTGTGTGTCGCATATAGGACTCGGACATGCGTGATTAGCTGACCACCAGTACGTATAAGCCGTGCGTTAGGAAATAACTGCTAATAGAATTGTATGTTAGAAGACTTAGCAGTTATGAGTTTGCATTGGGCGGGAAGAACATGATTGGAAGTTGACTACCACCCTATCTATCGTAGACTCGCTCGCTACTGAGGAACGATAGGTAGACTATATGCTATAGACTCGCTCGATACTGAGGAATAGTATATGGTGTTGTGACTCGCTACTGAGGTACTGTATCGGTATTTTCTTGACTTGACCGGTAGTCATGCGACCATGAACTGTTCTTAAAACTGCATTCACCTAGATTTGTTAGGCACCCTTATCCGTTAGGTATGAGTACCTTTGGTTTGGGTACTTGTATCTGACCGTGGCTTGGAACAATAACTTGTCGCGGATTAGTTCGTCACATCTTGTCCTTGTTTGGTTGTAGGTGTGACTTACTACTTCGATGAGAAGGTATTGAACCTTGTTAGGGTCCGGATACCATATTGGATTCATAGCATGGAAAGATACGTCGCCGTGAATTAGTTTACCATCTCCTGTCCTTGTTTGGTTGGGGGGATGGTACGCTCGTTCAGTAGGTGCGTATTGGACCATGTTATAAATTCGATTGACTTATTTAGTTGAGCAATATTTATTCAGTTTATATGGCATGATATTATGTGTCTTGTTATGTTCCTCTGAGGACCTGGTTATCTCCCCAGGTGTGTGTTCTTGTCTTTCGCAGGTGCTTTAGCTCTAGCCGTGACCATCTCTATTCTTTCGAGGAAGATTGTGCTTGGATCGTCTTCGCTTCGCTCGCCAAATTCATATTTTTTCTTATGTATTTTTTTCTTTACTTGTTGGTAGTGGATTTGTCTCCGCCCAACATATTGTATCAAGACAATTCACTATCTTTATATGATGTCTTTTATTTATTTTGCGTGGATGAGATTAGTTATGGTTCTACTGCATTTTACAGCTTATGTATTCGTACGAGGTTTTCATATATTGGAGTGTACTTCGTATGAATACAGCTGGCATGTCTACGGTCCGAGTCCTACGTATTTTGGGATTGGAGCGTTACACTATTCGGGGCCTGACCCCGCTGGTTTTGTTTGGCCAGATCTCGTAGCAGCTCCAGAGGATCTAGCTTTTTATCCGAACTATGGTGCACACCAGGAGGATGGGCGCTAGGGACCATGAGTGGGTTTCTTCTTCACCTCTCTGATATCTTCTATTTTGTACTTGGCATTTAGCCACCGGTACCTGTTTAGCCGACAGTTCTGGATACTAGTTTCCTTTTACGTAATTGTAATTAATTCAGACTGCAGCTGACTACAGTTATGTACTATTGACTCTCGGTACTGGCTCATTATTTTTTAAGGCTAGACTCATGAATCATTTTGATGAAGCGTCGGGGACGCCTTACTGCTTTGTCTTATATGATCATTATTTACTACTTCTTGTTTTGATTGATTGAGACATAGATGCTCTGTAGGACCATAGGAGTCCTGATTGTAGCATGCACCCCCTTGTCTCTTGACAGCCATGATCACCGTGTGACGTTTATATACCTCATACGGTGTAGCTGGCCTAGTCCGTCTCAGTATTCCGGTACTGGGGCGTGACAACATCCCTATCACTTATTCTGGGAGTGATTCCTTATATGACTTTGATGCTGATAGTGAAAGTTCTGAAAGGACCATCTTTTCCAGTAGCTCGTCTTTAATGGTTAGAGAAGTGACTGCTTATGTCGCCACAGAAGATCAAGATGCTTCCAGTTCTAACAATCAAGAGCAGAAAATTGCTGCTTTGGAGGCTAGTTTGAAGAACATGGATGAGATGATGACTGGCATGCATGCTGTGATTATGGCACAACATACGGTTCCACCGGTTGTAAATCTGGTTCCGACTCAAGAACCTGTAACAACACCAGCTCCCATCAATATTGATCTGGGGGTAAAGTCTCTTCACACCGCTTCTATACCTGCACAGGCTATTCCAAGGCAATCTGGTGCTGGGGGTGGTACTTATCATGCAGTACCCCCTCCTAACATATCAAATCAATCTACTGCTCCACAATCATCGGAAGATACCAATGAGACCGTAAAACTTTTACGTACTTAATTTGAAGCTTTCAAACAGAAAGACGGCAAAGCTTGGGATTAAACAGCCTTATCCTATAGAATAGAAAGAAGTCCAATTTCCTCCAAGTATAAACCCTCTACTATTATGCTATTTGATGGCAGCACATTGCCAAGTCAATACCTCAACCACTTTGAGGTAATAACTGATCAACTCCAGCCAAATGACGCTCTACTCATAAGAGTGTTTATCGGATGTTTAGCAGGTGCAGCTTACGACTGGTACGGTAGTTTGCCAGATGGTTATATAACCTCTTTTTCTGGATTCAAACATATATTCCTGGAATGATTGTATGAGGGGACAAATGACATGACTATATCTGCGCTCATTAAAATTAAACAATGACACAATGAAACAACTAAAAGCTTTATTAAACGATTCTGCCGTGAGGCACTCAAAATGCCTCTTGGAACTCCAGATGCTCTGACCATAGACACTTGCAAATCAAACATGTTGCCTATAATCAGCATGTGGACCGGATCGACACAGTTCCAGGATTGGCCTTTATTCATAGTGAATACTAAAGCGACAGAAGAAAGTGCTGACAAGTTCAAACAATTAGGTATTCAGATGGCTAATCTTGACAAAGATGAACATACTACACCTAATAATGGTGGCCGTCAGAACAACCGCAAGAGTAAAGAGACTTTGGCTATCAATGTCAAAGGCAAAGAAACTCTAGCCGTGAACATAGGTCAATCAATACCTACTCCAACGGCACCACCACAGAAGGCACCACGTCCGAAAGAAGAATATTCTTTTGATGAAGATGATGTCATGAGTATCTTTGACTGTCTGATCAAGAGCAATAAACTTCAACTGCCAGAGGCAAAATGGCCAGATAAAGTAGGTAAAATTGACCACCCCAAATATTGTGTTTACCACAGATTTATCGAACATCCGACTCGAGCATGCTATGTGCTTAAAGGCAAGATCCAGGAGATAGTTAATTCTGGCACAATTACTCTCCAACAAGACGAAAAGACTGTAACAGCTAATGTCGTCTCTCTACAGTTTGGCAATTTTTTTGCTCAACTTGTGCAGGACGGCATCATTCCCATCCCGAGAACCACTTTGGAGATTGTTAATCTCCCACCAGCCCGAACTGATGGTCTTGTTCCTCTGTCTACTGATAAGGGGAAGATTATGTGGATCCATCCTAATTTAGTGGATGGCTTTGAAGCACCTTCTTCATCCACAAAGTCCAAGAAAGCAACCAAATATAAGTCATGTCACATGACTTCGTTGGATAAACATTGTCCTCTACCTTTAACTACCACTTTCACTTCTGCTGCAGATCCTTCTTCTTTCTCCCCTTCTGAGACAATAATGTTAAAGCCAAAAGCCAAATATCAATCAGCTTTCCATCTGTATAGTCCATAGTCCCATGAACTAATGACAAAGATGGGATATGATCTACAAAAGGCTCCTGGCTTGAATCATGAAAAAGGTTCTCCAGTATCTCTTTCTCTATGCCTTTTATAGAACCAATCTTGGGTTGGTTTGGGTTACAGGACGAACTCTTCATCTTGTCAAAAGAAACCTTCCAGAAGCAAGACCCAGGCAAAAAGTTGTAATACGGTAACCTTTGAACCTGTATCCGAGGAAGAGGCCTTAACTAGTACTAGGTCTGGAAAAATTTACTTAAGAGATTATTCAGAAGGCCAGGAGAAACCTGCTCTAGCTCCAGAGACTCCTCCAGCATCATCTTCTCCTGCTGTCAATGTTCCATCAGCTTTATCGGCTCCAGTGAAACCAACTCCTTCCAAACCAACGACAGCTGACAAAAGAAAACAACCTGTCTGTTTTGACAAAGTATTAAAGAAGACTTCAGTTCTAAGACTCGAGAAGCCATATAAATTTGATATACTGGCTCAACTAGCTAATACCCCGGCAAGGTTATTAATTTTTGAACTACTGCGTCTCTCAAAAGAAACTCGAGAGACATTGAGTGAAGCCTTGATGCAAGCTGATACTTGTCTAGCACTACTCAAGAAGCCAGAGGAGGAGCATGTAACTTGCTTTCATTGTCATAGTGTGATGGAGCTGATGCCCAACATGACCTTTACACAAGATGATATGTTGCTGGAAGATAATCATCATGACTGACCCCTCTACTACACAGGATATGTCGATACTATGAAGGTTGATCGCATCTTGATCGACCCTGGGTCTGCGTTTAGCATCATGCCAAAGACTTTACTAGATGCCTTAAAGATTCTTGTACATAATCTTTCAACAACCATCACGACAATCCTGGGATTTAATTCTGGAAGAAATGAACCTTTGGGAAAGATCCGCCTGAAAGTTCAAATAGGCAATCTTCGTACAAAGGTTACTTTTTACGTAATCGACAATCATGGCTCTTGTAATGCCTTGCTGGAAAGACCCTTTCTACATGAGCATAACATTGTACCATCCACTCTACACCAATGCTTCAAATATGTAGACGTCAATGGAGAGATCCAAAAGAAAGTAGCTGACCTAAATCCTTTCAGGGGCATTGAAGCATACTGTACTGATTCTCGGATGTACGAAGAAGAATTTATGAAGGTTGTATTAGCGATGGATAGTGAGGAAGATCAGAAGGATACTTCAAAAGATGTTCTCATAATTCCCGTTAAAGGACGTACTACTCGTCCCTCTTCTTCTCAGACATTGACTATCCATCTTTCCTCTCATAACAAACAGCTTCCTACCGTAGAAAGGGAACAAGGAGAGCTCACCTCTTCTGAGCCTCTTGTTATCGACCTTCGTCGTAACAAACCTTCTCCTTATCCTCCTCTGGTTATCAACCTTCCTAAGCCTTCTTTTCAGGCCAAGAATCCTTCATCTCCCCCTCTGGTTATCAACCTTACTAAGTCTTCTGTTAAGGCTAAGAATTCTATTGTAAATGATGATGTACAAATCAATAAAGTAGCATCTCGTTTACAATATACTGATATTTTTTATTATACTCGATGTTATTTAGAAATGCTAGATAACTTCGAACCACTTACCATAGGAGCAGTTCAACCTCTCCAAGACGAAGTATTGCTCGAACCAATGCAGGATTCCTTCTTCTTAGTCCCTTCCAGGAAGAAAGATGAACTTTCAATACTTTTTAGTAAAGGAACAGAACAAAAGATCATACCCGATAGTGAAGAAGAAAATCACGATAACGGGAGACTTCAACTACGTCGTTATAGTCAACAATCAAAAGATATCATTCAAAAGATGGGCTATAATTTTAAAGCTGGTCTTAATGGGGGTAAAGGAAGGCGAACTCCTATTTATATCCATGCTCCAAAAGAAAAGTCACAACAATATTACAGTAAAATAAAGCAGGAATTGGATTATACTTCGCCAATTCTGACTCCAGAAGCCTCCGAATCCGATGAAGAAGAACGATCTAACTCTTCTGATTCTATTTCATGGGATTCAGACACCAGTGTAGGACACGTCCATCGAATGACTCTATCTTCCAATATGGTAACTATCGAGTTCTCGAAAGACGATGAAGACTTTGTCGAAGCCTCTGAATCTGATCCTTGGGTACAAAGGATAGATACTCAATGGGAGCTTCGCTTCGAGCAACGTGAGCCACCTATCGAAGATCAGTTGGTTCAAGTCGATGTTGGAGATGAAACTTTTCGAAAACCAATATTCGTCAGCAAAAGCCTTCCTGAAGCGGATAAACAAGAACTGATCCAACTCATTAAGGAATATATTGTATGAAGACATGTCGGGATTAGATCCTTAGATTGCTACCCATAAACTCAACATTCTGCCGGATGTAAGGCCAGTCAAGCAACAGCAGCGTCGATTTTGACCTGATATGATGGACGCCAAAGAAGCCAAAGTCAAGAAACTCATCGCTTGTGGCTTCGTCAGAAAAGAACAACATCCGGACTGGGTGGCTAATATTGTCCCAGTTTTTAAGAAAATAGGGAAGGTCTGAGTCTGCATCGACTTCAGAGACCTTAATGAAGCTTATTCCAAAGACGAATTTTCTCTTCCAATCACTAATCTCGTGATTGAAAATACTTGCAGATTTGAACGAATGTCTTTTATGGATTGATTTTCAGGATATAATCAAATCAAGATGCATCCAGAAGATGAGAAACATACATCTTTTCGCACTCTTCTTGGAGTTTATTGCTATACTGTCATGCCGTTTGGTCTCAAAAATGCTGGTGCAGCTTATCAGCGGGCCACGAGTACTATCTTTCGTGATCATTTGCGAAAGACAGTTGAATGGTATGTAGACGATATTGCTATCAAAAGTCGTCTAAAGGAAGACCACATTCAAGACTTGAGAACTATATTCAATCTAATGCGCCAGTATCAACTCAAGATGAATCCTACCAAGTCATTCCTAGGAGTCTCTAGTGGCAAATTTCTTGGATTCATTATTACCTCTAAAGGTATACATTTTTACCCTGAGAAAATTAAAGCCATTCAAGAGATGCGTCCTCCACGCAACCTAAAAGAGCTACGAGGATACCAGGGACGACTTGCGTACATCAGGAGATTCATCTCAAATATCTTTGGACGCTATAGACCGTTCACTCAACTCATGAAGAAAGGTGTGTCTTTTATTTGGACTGAAGAATGTCAACAAGCATTTGAAGACATAAAGCGGTACTTGATGAGCCCTCCAGTTCTAGTGCCTTCAGTCTCAGGAATACCCTTCCTGATGTATGTTCGAGCAATGGACCATTCACTAGGTGCTTTATTAGCTCAGAAGAATAAAAAAGGTCATGAATAGGCTATCAATTATCTTAGCCGTACGATGATTGGAGGTGATTATTGATACACCCCAGTGGAAAATAAATGTCTAGCTTTGATGTTTGTTGTTCAGAAGATGAGACATTATATCACTGGCCAAACTATTCATGTTATTTCTAGAGTTAACCCTCTCCGGGTCTTGATGAAGAAGCCCAGTACACTCAATTCCAGGCTTGTAACATGGGCCATATTGTTAGCACAATATGATATGGTTTATGTTCCTCAAAAATATGTTAAAGGTGAAGCACTTGCTGACTTTCTGGCAGCTCATCCAATTCCCAAAACGTCTAAACTCTACGACGAGATTCCAAACAAAACTTTAGAATCCAACATGATTTTAGAAGAAATTCTTACATGGCGTCTATTCTTTGATGGTGCATCCAGAATCGGACCAAAAGGTGCTATTGTCGCTGGAGTTGGAATCGTCCTTGTCTCACCAGAAGGATTAGCTATTCAAAGAGCTTATTATTTAGATGAGTCGTGTTCCAATAATGTGGCTGAATACAATGCTCTGCTTATTGGTATCCAATTGGCTAAACAATTAGATATTGAATATCTTGAAGTTCAAGGGTTTCTTCATTGAACATGTACGTTGGACATGCAATACAGAGGCTGATGCATTGGCTAATCTGGCAGCTGTATTAGCAATTCCAGTGAAAAGGCAACAGATGATTGTCGTTACTAATAGAGAGTTATTTTGCATTGAGAATAACTCAAATATTAAGTTCAACAATTCAACTAAAGTCAATACCACTAGTGAAGATTGGAGAGCACCTTTCATCAATTTTGTGGTACATGACATTTTACCTGAAGATTCTAAAGAAGCTACAACAATCCGTAGGCGATCACTCCGATTTTATTATAATCATATTTCTAAGACCCTTTATCGAAGAACATTTGATGGTCTACTCTTACGCTGTCTTGCAGGAGATGAAGCAAAACAAATACTACGTGAAGCCCACGATGGGGTATGTGGTGCACATCAGCTTGGTCCTAAGTTACAAGATCGTATCCGGCGTATGGGCTATTATTGGCCCACTATGATATCAGACGCCATTGAATATGCAAGAAAATGCCGAGCCTGTCAAATTCATGCAGATTTCATCCACGAAGCATCGGAGTTCCTTTATCCGACTGCTGCATCATGGCCCTTTAAAGCTTGGGGTATGGATGTCATTGGTCCTAATAATCCACCGTCATATAGAGGACATCGATTTATACTAGTTGTAACCGTTTACTTCTCGAAATGGGCGAAAGCTATACCTTTTTCTAAAGTTAAGACTAGCAGCGTCATCAACTTCATCAAACATCATGTGATATACAAATTTGGCATTCCTCGACGAATCATTCATGATAATAGACCACAATTCACCAGTCAAAAAGTTACTCGATTTTGCGATGATAACAGAATCAACAATGTTGCTTCCACGGCCTACAATCCTGCAGTGAACGGTTTGGCTGAAGCCTTTAGCAAAACTATCATCAAGCTTCTCAAGAAATTTGTTTCTACCAATAAAAGAAATTGGAATAAAAAGCTTGGAGAATGTCTATGGGCTTATCGCACTACTATACGTACTCTAACTTGTTGTACACCATTCTTCTTGGTGTATGGCTACGAGGCTGTCCTACCATTGGAAATTCAAATCCCCTCCTTAAGGATTTTAATTGCCAATGAACTCATAACAGAAATTAATGATCGTCTTTGACTTCAGGAGCTTGAAGCGCTTGATGAGAAATGGCCCCTAGCTCAACAGCATATTAAGCTATACCAAGCCCGTCTATCAAAAGCTTTCAACCGTAATGTCAAAGTACGAGCATTTCAAAAAGAAGAACTAGATCTAACCGTCAGATGTCCTATGACTACGACACATATAAGCAAAGGCAAATTTAAAGCGAAGTGGGAAGGATCCTACATTATAAGTAAAGTTTTCTCAAACGGAGTTTATCAATTGACTGGTATGGATGGTCGAGTCGCCATGATGCCTATCAATGGCAAATTTTTCAAGAAATACTATGTATAAAAACACATCAGAACAAAAACCTGAATCTAAATAAAATTCCTTTTATTGCATAACTTAGACAGAAGAAAATACATAAAATCAACGAAAACCAGAGGCCTCTTGATCGAAGACATGTTTTGTAAGATGCTCGAAGACATTATTGTCCGATGACACCAGTAGTTCACCGGTAGCCATCCTTAGAGCTTCTTCTTCGGCAGTGCTTCCAGGTTCCACCAGTTTGGCGAGAATATCCTGCTTCTGTTCAGGAACAACCGAGCTTCCTTCCACTTCTGGCTGGATAGGCGGCGGGGGCTCGTCAGAAGAAGTGTCGGTAGCAGCTTCGATCTTCGGAATGATCTTAGCCTTCTTAGGTACATCTTCGGAAGACATTTGCAATGAAGAAATAGGTATGGATAACATTCTCCAAAAAGTTCTGCACTATTTATAGACTGAAAGACCAAAATAGTCTGTCGCACGAACCGAAGCAACCTTTCCTCGAAAAGGCATGTTCGTTCATTCATCTCCTTTCATCTCGTGAAAAGGTCTTCATTTATTGTCTGTCTCGAGAATCGAAGCGACCTTTCCTCGAAAAGGCATGCTTATTCATTCATCAATGTTTTCGTCATTATTCACCTCGTGAACGAACCTACATTTATTATCATTTATTTATATTTTCGTAAATAAAGCCACAAATAATAAATACTCAAAATCCCCACTGGAGTCCATCCGAATCATTAATTTTGTCTTTTGAAACCCAGTTGTTTTAAAAGATATCTTATCCGAATTATCACAGATATCGTCTTTTTAGACATGATATCCTGTTTTTGAGTCCCAACTGACTTGAAGATCATTAATAGAAAAATGAATTCACGTCCACATTACCCCTGAATTCTATTTTCTATATCAAATGATTTATCATGTCCATATTACCTCTGATAAAGTCATCTTTTGAAATAATGATATCTCAAGTATTATATTTTGCCACGTCCATATTACCTCTGAGTAGATATAATGAATATTGTTGTTTTCCACAAAAAAATGTCACATCCAGTACCTCTGAATATATTTCCTATTCTATTACTTATATCTTTTTACAAGGTATGCAACAAGTAATGGAACCACAAAAATTATTTCATTAATGATGTTTCAAAATGTTCAAAATACATCATACAAAAGAGAGAGAGAGAGAGAGAGAGAGGAGAGAGAGAGAGAGAGAAAGAGAGAGAGAGAGGAGAGAGAAATAAAAACTGGGATCTCTTTATTCTAGAGGCTGAGTACTAAGATCTGCGATCCGCTTCTCTACAGCCTTAGCTCGTTCGACACAAGACTCAAGCACCCATTGTCTAGCTTGGACTCTTCCAGACACTGGGTCAAAGGGATGTAGAGAGGTCGTCCGGCGGGCTATCTCTTCATTCTGAATTAGAATAAACTCATCATTCTAATGCTTCAAAAGATCCAATTGGCTTGCAGCAGCTTGATGTAGTTGGGTTTCTTCTTCTACATGCTGCTTAGCCGTCTTGAGCCATTCCTGAAGTCGAGCAATTTTATCTTCCAGATCAAGGACTTCTTTTTCTTTCTCTGTAGCTGCAGTTTTATGACACTCAAAATTGGAGGCTGTTTCAGTAATCTGGATGCCCATCTCTGCGGAGCGTCGAGAGAAAGCCACCAAGAAGGATTCAAAATTAGCCTTATTCATTTCAGCTTCACGAGCCATGGCGTCACATTCGGCATCCACGAGCTGTCTAATATTCCTTCTTTGGAGATCCTTGTAGACTTTAATGGATTCCTCCAGCTCATCCAAAATATGTTCCAGATAGGTTGCCAGATCTCGGTCTCCATTAACGCGAATACCTTCGATTATATAGGATGAGAGGTTTTTGACTGTTGAAAAAGGAACATCATCCCTCTCCATCACCCTTTGAACCAAAGGCCTCAGAGATGTGTAGAAGGCATTTGTGAAAGAAGCCACAACAAATTTGTTTATCGCTATGGCGCCTGGAGTGGCCACTACTTCCCTCCGAATTTTTATTGCTGCAGCAGTTGGAAGTACTTTAGATTGTGCATCGGGAGACCCAAATTTGGGCATCTAGGATGAGATCCCTTCTCCAACATAAGTTGCTCTGTCCAAAGGAGCCATGGTCGAGCTAGTCGTTCCCACAGGTCCTTCTGCGATCAATATACACCATTGTTAAAACATTATCAGAGGAATTAGGATGAATCAAAATCAAAAATTTACCCGAACCTGGTAGTACATATGGTGTTTCACGAGGCATGGCTGCTTCTATACGAAGTCTCGACGTTGTGTTCTCAGACACTGCTGCATGGCTACTTCCAGCTTCCGAGCCTCCCGATAAAAAGTGGCTGCTTTCAGCCCCTGACTCTGCTTGGAGGGGAGGATGATTTTGTTTGTCTCCTTATTCTTTGGGGTTTGATCTTCAGGGGTTTCAATCCCTGTGGTATCAGCTTTAGGATTCTCAACAATCCTAGCTGCTTCAGAAGCTCCAAGCTGATCTTCATGAACCTCTTTAGGAGTTTTGGGTTCATCAGTTCTCTGGCATGAGTGCCCTTCATTATCAATGGGGTGTTCTTCACCCGCAACAGTGGTCTAGTCCTCTTCGGCCGGTTCTTCTTCGTTCGGTATTGAAGCTTGCTCACCTTCAGTAGCAATGGTGAGATCATCTTCATTTGAGAAAATCTCCAAATCACAGCCTTCGAGAGGCGCTATCATTTCTCGATCCTCCTGAGAATGAGTAGGAGTTTGGGCTACAGAAGGGACAGTAACATCAGG
Organism: Iris pallida; assembly: GCA_029216955.1. Taxonomy (NCBI): domain Eukaryota; kingdom Viridiplantae; phylum Streptophyta; class Magnoliopsida; order Asparagales; family Iridaceae; genus Iris; species Iris pallida. The sequence continues at coordinate 6,838,889 of JANAVB010008198.1, read as the reverse complement.
ATTAGGCAATTCCTCCTCAGGAAGTGTAGTCTTTGGAACTTATAGAGTTGGAGATAATATCAAAATTCCTGCAGCAGCTAACACAGTTACAGGAATAGTTATGACCGGAGCCGAAACGCTAACCTCTGCAGATGAAAAAGAACAATGTCAAATTTTGGTTATACATGGTTATACAAAAATAATATTAAAAACTACCTTGTTGAAGTGGGAAATCTTGTTGCGAAGGTAGCGGTGTCTCTGGTTCAGATAGAGTGGATGAAGAGCCAACTCTTGGACGATCTCCTCTAGTTGCTAGCAACTTCCTTCTAGGCTTCCGATGCAGGGGTGCTATTGGTTCTTCTTCGCAAATTTCTTCTTGAGCGGCTCCGCTTTGCTTCGGAACCGACGAAGGAGTCGTCTCACCCACTCCAAAAGAGGTCCCAGTAGTCATCTATTTTGACTGGGATCGTGTTGTCCTGGCGGTAGCTGGTTCAGTTATGGCCACTACTGTAGAAGCATGGAAAATATGGGGTTCATGCGGATCACAACTGACCGCATGAGTACTTTGGGCCAAACTGGTCAGCATAAAGAAGAGTCGTATGACAGACTCGACATGCCCCCTAAGGCCCATCTTCACTATCTCAAATTATATATCAAAAGCAACCAGACTGATTTTAGCCGCAGAAGAAAGAGTTACTTATGCGGCAAAGCTGATCATCCCTTCTGATAAAGCTGATAAACTCTGACAAAATTGACAGTTGACACTCTGACAAAAAGAAGATAAGATAAAATGTCATGTCACCAGACTGGACATAGTCATGCGGCTAGAAGGACTGCGATCCAAGACGCATGAACCTTATGCGGCTCAATCCATGCGTGCTTCATGCGGCCAAGGGTAACTGCAACCTGAGCCGCATGAGCTTTATGCTGCCAAGAATATAGAATCTATGTGGCTTAAAAATTCCCCAAGCTACATGTAGACTAAGGAAGATTGCGACTTAAGCCGCATGAGTCTTATGCGGCCCAGCATGGCCGAACACTGAAAGACCTATGCGGCTCAAAATGATTCAAGCAGACTGATCCTATCCTGTGATAGGACACGTGGCAGGCTGACCAAGTCTCAACCACCCAGATTTGCTGCAACAAAATCTCAACAAATTATCAGCTGGCGGTCAAAGAACGGGTCTTGGTGTGCTGTTGTAGCCACGTAGATTCGTGGCCATCTATGCGGCTCAAGATATATATATATATCACTATAAATAGCAGGGTACCACACCCATGCAAAAGGCTGGCAATCTATAAAGGGCAATTTCTTCAAGAGCAAGGCTTGTATCAGATAGTCCAAGGAGTAAGACAGAGTTGCTACACTTTCCCGAGCCTCTATCGTCACCCCCATAATCAAAACTAAACAATTGTACTTAGATTATTTCTTAGGATTTCTTTATAGGCTTTCTCTTGTACAGGCGAGTTTGCAATCAAGTTCAATTCCTCTGTAATTATTGTTCTTGATATTTAATAGCAAACACGATGGCAACTCTGCTGGGGACATCCTTCTCCTCTGATGAGAAGTTGGTAACGTAATCTGACGCGTCCAAGCTCGGCTCTACGCAGCAAATGCTCGTGGTTCGTTTTGACCAACGAACATTCGAAGAATTGCTCTTTGAAGGGAGCGCCAGCCCGTCACAGAAGCGAGCCAATCTAAAGAGAACCCACAGGACGTCGAAGCACAAAATTGTTGCCCCCGACCAGGTTCCAAAAAAGCTCTTTCTGCGGTGCAAGACGATGATCAAAGCTTTTCTACGGCCTTGCTTTCGACTGCGAAGAACCCCACTGTCCCCAAATCCAGCAAAGGAAAACACTATGATATTGAGTTTTTGGGGGCACAAGGGAAATCTATACGGACGAGGAAGAGGCCGCATAAGAGAGATGAGCAGTCTACATATGCGGCAACCAACTCTGGCCACAGGCAGATGGCCCATGCGGCAGCCAACTCCGACCGCAGGAGGATGGCCCATGCAACAGTCAACTCTGGCCGCAGAAAGATGGCCCATGCGACATCCAACTCTGGCTGCAGGCAGATAGCCCATGCGGCAGCCAACTCTGGCCGCAGGAAGATGGCCCATGCGACAGACAATCCTGGCCATATACTGGGTGTCTCATGCGGCCCTGTCAGAAGCTCTGTATTTGACCGTATCTCATGCGGGCCCGACTCCATGCAGCCCATTGAAAATGTAGAATATTCCAATCTGGACTCTTCTTATTATGTGCCTTCAGGTGCTAAAACGAAGAAGTCTAGGGCAGTACGGGTCCAACAAGCCCAGTCAACTGTCCAAGTAGTTGATCGTCAGCGGGCACCGTTAAGTTGCTGACCGTCTGCAGTTGAAGGGTGGGTCTCAAAAGTATCCCTCCAACGATCGAGAGCAAGTGCTTTTACTAGCCTCGTATCAGGGAGCAAACATGATACCTACGTACCCGTGGGCTCAGGATACCTGAGTCCACAAATTGGATGCAAATGTAGATCAGCGGCTATCGACTCGCGAGAGGTGATTACTCACAAATGCAAAGAGAAAGAGGCAACCTTGGCATGTGATGAGCACTTTTTGGGATGTCATTGCACCCAGGTCATCATCAACTGCTGCTGCGACAAGTCAGCAGCACCTGAAGATTGGCAGTCCATTTTTTAATGACTGCACCAGCCAGCACCTGTCTGACAACAAATTAATAAACAGGTACAAATACCGGGAGACAAAAAATTCCTTTTCGCCTCCTGTAATTAAACTTGAAAGATTCTTTCCGGCAAGGGAGGAAAGAAGATAGGCTCTTCCAGCCCGGAAATCTCAGCCAGCACTGCAAGGAAACTCTCGTCTGGAGGGTTGCCACCGATAGCCACAGGGGGTGTCTACCTAGGCACTCAATCCAGAAAGAAGCTTCCAACACCCGGAGGAGTACCCTCGACCTCCCTGGGGGTAGATGAAGCTGGGGGTAGCAGTCCCCTTAATGTATGCGATAACCCGGTATTCCAAGAGCATACACATGGGGTAGCAATCCACTGGAATTATGCAACGAACTTGGACGTCCCCGAGGGTGACCGCATTCGCCAAGACAATGTGGCTTCCTGCGCAGGTGGTAGCACCCCTTCCGAGTCCGAGGATGAAGACATTCTGACATTTCTCGATGATTTCTCTGTACGAGGGTATGACACGGAGAGCACCTTTTCTATGATCCCTTCCACGTCTACCCACGTACGGACAGTCTTTATGGCCGACGATGATCATAAAGCACCTACTGACCGACAATATCTAGAAGTAATTGAAGCCATGCTCCTGTCCTTGGTCAAGTCAGTAGACAAAATCAAAGCTGCCTTGCCAACTCAACCGACAAGGATGCCTGGACAAATAAGCTTGGGACCCGCAGTCAACGCGGACTCCAACACGATCGCTCCTCCTTTGGGTGACAATCCTCTAGGAACATCCACTCCTTCAGCTGCAGACAAAGCCAGGGAGGCAAGGAGGGAGGTACATGAGCTTCGAGCAATGTTCAATGCCCGAGACTCCTCCCGAGACCTCAGAATACGACAACTATATCTCGTTACATGGAGAGATGTTCCTTTTCTGCCACGGTATAAACCATTTCATATTGATTCGTATGACGGGAAGACCTCTGCTAGTCGGTACATAACATATTTTGAGGTCACAATAGACCACTTGCCGCATAGCGATGCCATCCTCACACGATTATTCATCAGAGCATTGGAGGGGATCGAGTTCGACTGGTACCGCAACCTTCCGGACAACTGCATCTATTCTTTTAAAGGCTTCACGCACATGTTCCTAGAAAGATTCTACGAAGTAGGAAATGATGTGACCATGTCATCCCTCATGGACGTCGTTCATGGGGAGAGGGAGCTAACGAGGAACTATATCGAACGGTTCTTCCAAACCACAATAAGATTGCCCCATGGCAATCCGGAAAGCTCCTTGGTTGAAATCTGCCAGAACAAGTTGCTCCCCGCAATCAGCCTCTGGATGGGTGAAGATTAGTTCAGGGATTGGATGATTTTCATCATAAGCGCCACCAATACGGAGGCAAAGTTAAAAAAGGCTCGCCAGCTGGGATTACACATCCCGGATGGAGAGGTCAAAGGCAAACGTCCTGGTACTACTCCCAATAACAACAACACAGACGGTACCTCCAATAACCAGGACAATAAAGGCAAACAGGCTATAGTCACCAGTACGACCAAGAAGCCTGAACAAAAGCAGGCAGAAGCTTAGTGGCACAAGGTAAATTACTCATTCGAAGATAGTCATGTCAAGCCTATCTTCGAAATGATCTTACAAGGGGACAGGATCCAACTCCCAAGACGAGAGCCTCGAGCGGCAAAGATAGAGGACCCAAAATACTTCCATTTCTACCGCTATGTTCATCATCCCATTCAAGACTGATTTTAATTAAAGTGGCACATCCAGAGTCTTATCGACTCTAAAGCTCTGTCACTAGACTTTGAAGAGGTTACCGTGGCGGCGAACATGGTATCAATTCACTTCGGTGACTTCCCTCCAACAAGTACTCAAGACGGGGTAATACCTGTCCCCCAGGCAACGATAGAGGTTACTAATCTTCTCCCCATCCGGGACCAGATGACTGGCTTGGTACCTCTCACCACATCACGAGGAGAGGTTATGTGGGTGCACCCAGACTTAGTGCCCGAAGTTACCCAGGCGGTGCCATCTCCAGCCAATAAGAAGAAGGACATGAAGTCCAGATACTGTCATACAATTTTAGCCGAAGTTGAGGAGGCGACGGCCATTATTACCCGGTCTGGGGCATAAGTCCAGCCCACTCTGGGTAGTTCAGTCGATGACCCTCAGCCGACAAAGCTGCCTGCCACTGATGTTTCGGGGCCATCTCAGCCTCCACCGGCGGACAGGTCCAAGCCGAAGAAAACTCGCATCGACAGGTCGCTCCGTAAAGATGCACCTTAAGGTCTGGAGAGACCTTACAACTTTGACATATTAGCACAACTGGCTAATACGTCGACAAAGTTGTCGTTATACGAGCTCCTAAGGCTCTCCAAGGATCTTCGTGTCGTATTGAGTGAAGCGCTCCAGAATGCTGACCCTTACTTAGCCCAGGTCAAACCTACAGGAGAAGACTTGTCACTCCTGTTTCCCGTTATACGTATTTCCGTATGCGTATACAGATTTCTGACATTTATCAGGTGGACCGTAGTTAGACTTGTCTTACTTAGCCTAGTCTTGGTTTAATCTTGACTTGGTTTATTTGATTTGGTTTTGTTCAATTTGACTTGGTTTAGCTTGCTTGGTTTATTTTGGTTTGGTTTTGGTTTGGTTTGAGATGGTGAGGCATACTATATAAGTCAACTCCACACTCTCTCCTTTATTATTTCTCAAAATTTCTTCTTCTTCCTCCATTACTCTCCCACCAACCTAGAGAGCTTAGGCAAGTGCAACTTGCTTCATGATGGATCTTCCATTTTATTGTTCTATCTTCTTCTCTACATGATTCTAAGCATCTTAAGGACTTGACATTTTTTATTTTGGTGGATGGATTCTTGTAGATCTAAGTTTGTGCCATTTTTAGTTTTTTTGGGTTTTGATCTATCAAACTTCTTTGTTTTCAAAATTTAGTTGTTTTATGTTGTAGAGAATTTCGTACTACCCCATTTTGACCTATGGAAGTCCAAATTTGGACTTACAGAGAAGGTTTTATGGAGCTTGGAAGCTATGGGTTCCATGGCCATCTTTCTCAGATTTTTTTGAGAAGATGGGCACTCATCGATTCTTGCCGCAAGGTACCCCATCGATTCTTGCCGTATGGCACCCCATCGACTCTTGTCGTATGGACACCCATCGACTCTGGCCGTATGGGACTCTGGCCGCATGAGAAGATGGACACCCATCGACTCTTACCGTATGGCACCCCATCGATTCTTGTCGCATGGCACCCCATCGATTCTTGCCGTATGACACCCCATCGACTCTTACCGCATGGGCACCTATCGACTCTGGCCGTATGGGACTCTGGCCGCATGAGAAGATGGGCACCCATCGAGTCTTGCCCATGGCACCCCATCGACTCTTGCCGTATGGGCACCCATCGACTCTGGCCGCATTGGACTCTGGCCGCATGGGAAGATGGGCACCCATCCACCCTTGGCTGCATAGTGGCTATTTTGGCTGTTTTTTACTGTTTATGCCCTATTTGGCTGATTCGTGGCCAGAATTTCTTCCAACTCCCAACATACAAGTTGTAGACCTTTGTCTTGGCTTCAAGAATCTTTTTGTTTCACTTTAACTGTAGTTCATATGCAATTGATAACTTCAATAATAGTTTTGATCTTTTTGGCATGTTTTTTGTACTTTTTTTCGACTGTTATAAATTCTTATCATGATTAGATGACTTTGTACAGTTAAAAAATTATTGTACACCTAACACTAGCACAGATTCAATTATTGTTTTATGATAATTAGTTACTTTTACTTGTCCCTTCTCACATGTCTGGATATGCCTTTCCTTTCAAATATTTTTATGTGATATGATATGTGTTTCCATGCTTTTTTCGGATTTATTGTACCTTACAATATATGCCATGTTTAGAATTTCTTTATAGTAATCCGTTATGGTGCACTCATGATTTATCCTTTTCTTTGCTTTACATAAAGTGACCCGTTGTGGTGCACTATTGAACATGTCTTTCTTTGCTTTACATGATAGTGATCCGTTGTGGTGCACTCTTGAACATGTCTTTCTTTGCTTTACATAATAGTGACCTATTGTGGTGCACTCTTGAACATGTCTTTCTTTGCTTTGCATGATAGTGGCCCGTCGTGGTGCACACTTGATAAGTAAACCTAATATGATAATCTTGAATGCTGTTACGACAGCTATCTTGACATGTTGAATAATAACTCGTCTTGATACCATGGGTGATAGTTCTTGAATGTGCTTGTATAAGCTACCAGTCTCGTCTCGCATCATGTCTAGGACTTGTATCCCTGGTTACCACTGTCAGGGATTCATGCTGAATCTGACTAGGTTAATTACTAGATTGATCAAAGTAGCTTATATAGAGAGATGTTTCCAGTTACAGGCGATCCCGTTATTTGGGCACCTTGATTGGACTTGTAGCCTGCCATCGAGTAGGGCACATTTCCAGCCCACTATCATGTGGGGCACTTCTTGAAACAAGTAATATGTACACTATCATATGTTGCACTCTAAGTCACCTAATAATTCTTGATAACTCTTACATGAACTACGCCTGGATAACCTGGATAGCTGCAGGGCTTGTAACTTTTGGAACATCTCGTTGCATCTTGCTAGTAACTAGGCTTGTGATAACCCTAGTTAGTTAAAGTATCAAGCCGTACTCTTTGCTTGGCCGTGATTGATGAATGGAGTCTAGTCTTGCCTAGACAATGCCAGTACATGGTTACTTCGGAACATTTTATAGTTTATGCTTACTTGTCGATAATTGGTTAGAGACTAAGTTCTGTTCAGGCGAATGGTTACAACCCCGGTTCTTGTTTAGTTTACGGGTTGTAACTTGGTTACCAAAATAGTTTCTTAGTTGTCTTATCGTTTGTCACCCTACTTTCATATTTCTGGTTTCTTGTTATTATTATGCTTTGTGTTCTAACTTGTTGGTTTTAGTTCCTAAGTGAAGCCTCTCTTGTGGTACTTACTTTTTCTGGGGTCTGACTCAGCTGGTTTTGTATGGCCAGATTTTGGAGAAGCTTCCGATGATCTCTCGGCCTTCCAGCAAGATGGTGAACACTAGACGTAACCCTGGCAATGAGTGGATTTTATTTTGCTCTCCCGCTCTATTGTAAAATTATTCTTTTGAGGCGTTTAGCCGTCGAGCAAGAGTTAGCTCGTGTTGAATACTTTTATTTCTTGTCTGCCTAAGGGCTGTAACATGATTGACAAATCCTAGGGTTGATCATGTATAACTAAAACTCTTGCTTGTCCTCATATTTTGTACGACTAGCTTCATGATCATCTGTATATAAAATGTATGGGATGCCTTACTATTGAATATCTGATGGTCTAACATCTTGTAACTATTATTACTTGCTTGAGATTGGGACACTAGGCTTGTTCTTGACCATAAGAGACTGATGGCTTGTAGATAAACCCTCATACATCTAGACAGCTGTGACCGTATATCGAGGTAGTTTACACTTCTACATTCGTAGCTGGCTGTGTCTGCCCCCGTTCTTCAGTATTCTGGTTCTGGGGCATGACACGGTTTAAGTGGTAGCCCATGCAAGGTCTTGTAAATCAAGTTGTGTGAGGGTTTTACCGAATAGATGTCTCAATCAACATTCGCCCTTGATCTCTACTCGTGCCTTCTAATTATCTTGAAATTTTGACCTGATCAAATGTTTATATCCCTGATCTATCCTGGTCCTTCCTTATTGTCCCCTATGTCATTATTTTTTAGTGGCATTGTTCCTGGTCCTACCGATCAGCCGGGAGGAGAACCTCCAGTGAATCAGCAACAACCTGGGGACCAGCCCCAGCACCATTGCAGCAGCAGTACCAGCCTCTGAGGCCATTGCCGCCTCAGGCACAAGCCTTCCAGCTGCAGAGACCCCAGCAGCATGCCTAGACCCAAGCTCAGATGCAGAACCGGCAGAGAGGTTTCCAGCAGAATATCTTTCTTATGCCTTATGCTTTTACTTTCTTGCTTGCATGAAAGATTGCTTGATTGACCGCTAGTCATAGATTGCTCGTGATTAGTATAGCTTGTCTCGACATCTCTAGCCTCTTGATTAAATTCCAAGGACGAAATTCTTTTAAGGTGGGTAGAGTTGTCGCTCCCGTTTCCCGTTATATGTATTTTTGTATGCGTATAAGGATTTCTGACATTTATCAGGTGGACCGTAGTTAGACTTGTCTTGCTTAGCCTAGTCTGGGTTTAATCTTGACTTGGTTTATTTGATTTGGTTTGGTTCAATTTGACTTGGTTTAGCTCGCTTGATTTATTTTGGTTTGGTTTTGGTTTTGGTTTGGTTTGAGATGGTGAGGCTTACTATATAAGTCAACTCCACTCTCTCTCCTTCATTATTTCTTATAACTTCTTCTTCTTCTTCCTTCATTACTCTCCCACCAACCTAGAAAGCTTAGGCAAGTACAACTTGCTTCGGGATAGATCTTCTATTTTATTGTTCTATCTTCTTCTCTACATGATTCTAAGCATCTTTAGGACTTGACATTTTTTATTTTGGTGGATGGATTCTTGTAGATTAAAGTTTGTGCTATTTTAGTTTTTCTTAGATTTTGATCTATCAAACTTCTTTGTTTTTAAAATCTAGTTGTCCTATGTTGTAGAAAATTTCGTTCTACCCCATTTTGACCTATGGAAGTCCAAATTTGAACTTACAGTGAAGGTTTTATGGAGCTTGAAAGCTATGGATTCCATGGCCATCTTTCTCAGATTTTTTGAGAAAATGGGCACCCATCGATCCTTGCCGCATGGCACTCCATCGATTCTTGCCGCATGGCACTCCATCAACTCTTGCCGCATGGGCACCCATCGACTCTGGCCGTATGGGACTCTGGCCGCATGAGAATATGGGCACCCATCGACTCTTATCGTATGGCACCCCATCGATTCTTGCCGCATGGCACCCCATCGACTCTTGCCGCATGGGCACCCATCGACTCTGGCCGTATGAGAAAATGGGAACCCATCGACTCTTGCCGCATGGCACCCCATCGACTCTTGCCACATGGGCACCCATCGACTCTGGCCGCATAGGCACCCATCGCATAGGAAGGTGGGAACCCATCCACCCTTGGCTGCATATTGCCTATTTTGGCTATTTTTGGCTGTCTATGCCCTATTTGGCTGATTTGTGGCCAAAATTTCTTCCAACTCCCAACATAAAAGTTGTAGATCTTTTTTTTGGCTTCAAGAATCTTCTTGTTTCACTTTAACTGGATTTCATATGCGATTGATAACTTCAATCATTGTTTTGATCTTTTTGGCATGTTAATTTTATGTACTTGACGTTTTTGAGGTTTCCTTCGACTGTAATAAATTCTTATCATGATTAGATGACTTTGTATAGTTAGAAAATAATTGTACACCCTTTGTACACCTAACACTAACACAGATTCAATTATTGTTTTATGCCAATTAGTTACTTTTACTTATCCTTTCTCACATGTCAGGATATGCCTTTCCTTTCGAATATTTCTTATGTGATATGATATGTGTTTCCATGCTTTTTCCGGATTTATTGTACCTTATACAATCTATGCCATGTTTAGAATTTCTTTATAGTGACCCGTTGTGGTACACTCATGATTTATGCCTTTTCTTTGCTTTACATGATAGTGACCCGTTGTGGTGCACTCTTGAAATGTCTTTCTTTGCTTTACATGATAGTGACCCGTCGTGGTGCACTCTTGAACATGCCTTTCTTTGCTTTACATGATAGTAGCCCGTTGTGGTGTACTCCTGAACATGTCTTTCTTTGCTTTGCATGATAGTGGCCCGTCGTGGTGCACTCTTGATAAGTAAACCTAACATGATAATCTTGAATGCTGTTGCGACGACTATCTTGACATGGTGAATAATAACTCGTCTTGACATCGTGGGTGATTGTTCTTGAATGTGCTTGTATAATCTACCAGTCTCGTCTCGCATCATGTCTAAGACTTTCATCCCAGGTTACCTCGGTCAGGGATTCATGCAGAATCTGACTAGGTTAATTACTAGACTGATCAAAGTAGCTCATATAGAGAGATGTTTCCTGTTATAGGCAATCTCGTTATCTGGGCGCCTTGAATGGACTTGTTGCCGGCCGTCGAGAAGGGCACATTTCCTGCCCATGGTCATGTGGGGCACTTCTTGAAACAAGTAATATGCACACTGTCATATTGTAATGCCCATATCTCGTAGTACGTATTTGGAATACGTATACGTATTTTGACCCGTATTGCATGTCTCCCTGCTTGATTTATTTTGGCATTTCATTGATGGGTTTATCTTGGTTCGGTTCGGTTTGTTGGCTTGGTTCGATTTTGCTTGATTTTATGTGAACCACTCCTGCCTACCACCACTCCCACCATAAATATCAATCCCACTCTCTCTCTTCTACTATTACTCATTACTCATTTCTTCTTCTCCATCTTTACTCTTCACCTACCAGAAGAGAAAGAGAGAGAGAGAGAGAGCTTAGGCAAGTGCATCTTGCTTCATGGATGAAGTCCATTTGTATTATTCTATTATTTTTCTCATGTGTTTCTAACCTACTTTAGTACTTAGCATTTTTCATTTCCATGGTTAATTTATTGTAGATCTAGCTTGGTGGTACTTTCGGTTTTCATGAGTTTTGATCCATCAAACTTGTATATTTTTTGCTAGTTGATGGTTCCATGTTGTAGAGAATTTCATTATGTCCCATTTTGACTTATGGAAGTTCGAATTTGGACTCTGGATGACGAATTTATGGAGCTTGGAAGCATGGCTTCATGGTGTTCTTCTTCTCGGAAAGTGGAGAAGAAGAACAGTTCTCTGGCCGCATGGCCATTTAATTGGATTAATTATTTTTGGCCGCATGAGCCTTTCCTTGCACAGTCGCATATGGCACTGCTTAGCTGGCATGACCACTATTATTTGCATTGGCCGCATAAGAATTTTTGCATAGCTTTTATTATTATTATTTAATATAATATTTGTGAGCCGTATGAATTATTGCTGGCCGTATATGGTGGCAAATGAGCCGCACATGGCCCTAGCCTCAGCCGCATGCCTATAGCTAATGCATTATATTAATGCATGCATGCTAACATATTTAGCTTTAGCCACATGTTATAGTTAAGGCATTATATTAATGCATAGAATTAATGCTTTGCTTACGTAAGGAATGACCTTGCATGCATTTGTTAATGCATGCTTTGCATGCATATAATTAATGCTTACTTTGCATGCATTATTAGCAAGCTCATTTGTTTTGCATGCATTATTTAATACTTAGCCTTAGCAAATAATGCATTTGCTGCATGCATTTAATACTTGGCCGCATAGGCCATTTCTATTTTGGCCGCATGTGGTATTTTAAGATTGGCCGTATGGCCTTCTAAATAGCCGCATGGCCATTGCAAGTTGTTGCTTGCATGCATAAAATTTCCTGGCCGCATGGGATTAATGTTGGCCGCATGGGATTAATGTTGGCCGCATGGACCAACCTATTTGGCCGCATGGCCAAATGCATTTTGGCCGCATGGCCAAGTGATATATTTGGCCGCAATGCTCCCCTCCAATCTTGCTTGGCCGCATGTATTAAGCATTAGCCCATATATTTGCATGCATTTGCATGGGGGCCATTTAAATAATAGCTTGTTTGCTGGCAGCTTGTAAGCTTATATATCATTTCCATGCTCATATATATAAGCAATTGAATGTTTATATATTTAATTAATGGCCTGAGCAAGCAGTTTGTATGTTTATGTGTTTAGTTTGTTGCATGCTTATATTTAATTGACCTTGCATGCATATATTTGCATGTATTCCATTTTCAGCCCGCATATGGCCCTTAGGCATTTGCATGGCCACGTGGGCTATTAAGCTTTGGTCAGCCGCATAGGCCTTTAATAATTGCTTGGCCACGTGGCCTTATTTGCATAGGCTGCAGGGCACTATTTGTACAGTTGTATTTTGTGGGCCCCATGACATTTCTTTGCTTGCTAAATAAGAGCTTACCTTGTGGCCGCATGGCCTATATATTATTATTTTTGCCGCATGGCCTACGTAATATTTTGGCCGCATGGCCATATAATATTTATTTCTCTCGGCCACGTGAACCATTAATTAAATGGTTCGCGTGTATCTTTTCCTTGCTGCCCTTATTGTGGGGGTCCCTCATAGCTTCTTTTAGTTGACTTGCTTGCTGAAGTGAGAGCTTGCAATTATTGCGAGTCCCACTATCTTTTGTCTTACTTGATTTTATGTCCTCCTTGTTATATTGGCCGTATGAATGACCTCCCACTTTTGGGCCGCATGGGGTACACTTTGATTATTTAAATATTTTATTTGCCTGAATTGTGGTCAGAATTTCTTCCCACTCCCAACATAAAAGTTGTAGAGTTTCTCCTTGGCTTCCAAAATATATATATTATATTATTATTTAATTGTGCAAGTTTTTCCCCTCCTTGATAAATGAGAATGACTTTACAGTGACTCGTGGTGGTGCACTCTTGATTAGTAATAATGAATAATAATTCTCGATAGTGGCCCGCCGTGGCGCACTCTTGACAAGTAAACCTGACATAATATTCCTTGAAAATGCTGTTGCGACGGCTAACATGATACGACAAGATTGAATAACCTGGACACCGTGGACGATTGTGCTTGTACAAATAAACCCGTTTTGTCTTGCACCATGTCTAGGACAGGGACCCCTGAGTACCACGGTCATGGGTACCCACTAAAATTTACTAAGGCTAATAACTAGAATAATCCAGTAGTCATAAGAGATTTTCCCCAGTTACAGGCGATCCCGTTATCCCGACCACAATTGTTGGACTTGTAGCCTGCCGACGAGTAGGGCACAAGTCTAGACTCACTGATATATGGAGTAGAACGAGGCATTGCTTAATGAATCCAAGTCGCCTGGATAACCTGGATTAGCTGCAGGGCATGTGGCTGGAGGAACATCTCACTGCATCTTGTTAGTAACTAGGCCTGTGATAACCCTAGTTAGTTAAAGTATCAAGCCGTACTTATTGCTTGGCTGTGATTGTTGGATGAGAAATAATCAGTCTAGTCTTGTCTTGATCCTGTACAAATTGTTACATGACCTATTTTCTTATATTATCTTGCCGATAAATGGTAGGAGAAGCCAAGTTTTGTTCAGACGAAGGGTTACAACCCCGGTCCTTGTTTGGTTTACGGGTTGTAACCTGGTTATCTGAATAGTCCCATGGTTATCTCATCGTATATCACCTGTCACGCTTACCCATAAGATTTGGAGACGGAGTCCTATTCAGGTGAAGGGTTACAACCCCGGTCCTTGTTTGGTTTAAGGGTTGTGACCTGGCTACTTGAATGGTTCCTTCGTACTCCATTATGACTGTTGTTATTCTTTTAATATCAAGCCTTAATTACTGTATTTTATTATGTAATTATATTCTTGTGCTAATTGCTGGTTTTAGTTCCTAAGTGAAGCCTCCTTTGTGGCACTTGCTCTTTCTGGGATCTGACCTGCTGGTTTTGTATGGCTAGATTCCGGAGCAACCCCAGGGGATCTACCGACTTTTCAGCCAGATGGTGACCACTAGAAGGAATCCTGGCAACAAGTAGGTTTATTTTGGCTCTCCCACTCTATTGTAAAATTATTCTTTTGAGGTGTTTAGCCGCCGAACAAGTGTTAGCTCGTATTGCACATTTATTTACTGTCTGCCTACGGGCTGTAACATGATTGGCAACCTAGGGTTGATCATGTATGACTAAAACCCTTGCTAGTCCTCACGTTTTGTAATGACTAGCTTCATGATCAGCTGAATATGTAATGTTTGGGACGCCTTACTATTGTATATTTGGTAATCTTACAACTTGTAATTTTACTTGCTTGCTTGTGATTGAGACACTAGGCTTGTTATTGACCATAAGAGACTGATGGCTTGTAGATAAACCCTCATATATCTAGACAGCCGTGACCGTATAGTGGAATGGATCCCATTTCATTATACGTAGCTGGCTATGTCTGCCCCCGCTCTCCAGTATTCTGGTTCTGGGGCGTGACACATGTGTTGCACTCTAAGTCATCTAATAATTCTTGATAACTCTTACATGAACCACGCCTGGATAACCTGGATAGCTGCAGGGCTTATGACTGTTGGAACATCTCGTTGCATCTTTCTAGTAACTAGGCTTGTGATAACCCTAGTTAGTTAAAGTATCAAGCCGTACTCTTTGCTTGGCCGTGATTGATGAATAGAGTCTAGTCTTGCCTAGACAATGCCAGTACATGGCTACTTTGGGACATTTTATAATTTATGCTTACTTGTCGATAATTGCTTAGAGACTAAGTTCTATTCAAGTGAAGGATTATAACCCCGGTCCTTGTTAGGTTTACGGGTTGTAACTTGGTTACAAGATTAGTTTCTTAGTTATCTTATCGTTTATCACCCTACTTTCATATTTTTTGTTTTTCTTGTTATTATTATGCTTTGTGTTCTAACTTGCTGGTTTTAGTTCCTAAGTGAAGCCTCCCTTGTGGCACTTGCTCTTTCTGGGATCTGACTTGTTTGTCATTGATTATAAAAGAACAGAACAATTATATGGAGGACTGGACTTTTACTTCACAACACAAACTCGCTCGTACAAAGAAAGCCTAGGGACGAAAACCTAGGTACAGCAGTCTAAGTACGATTGTTTAGTTTTGATTCTGGAGGGTGACGGTAGAGGCTCGGGAAACCGACGGCCGCTCTGCCTTACTCCTTGGACAATCAGACGTAGCCTTGGCTCTGATGAAGAAATGCTCTCAGGGTGGGAAGACTCTTCTGTGCGCACCTTTAGTCCCTCTGTGTGTCCAGCCGGGTGGAGAGGATCTCTTTTGCAAGGGAATGGCACCTTGCTATTTTTTTTGTTTCTCTAGAACCGATCCTTCTGCAAGGGAATGGCACCTTGCTATTTATAGGAGTGGGGTGTGATAATTAGGGTTTGCAATGATTCCCTCCTTGAAAAGTCGGCGGCCAATCATCTGGGCCATTAATCTTGATTGCATTACATCTGGGCAATTGATTCTTGATTACGCCAAATCTGTATGGGCAATTAATGCTGATTGCAATGAATCTTCATAATTTGTTATGACAAGCTTGGATCTCCCGCCACGTGTCTCATTTACTTAATCACAACAAATCTGATTTGATATGAGTAATAATGGTAATTGTACTAAATCTGGTTGTCAGGATTTACGAGCAGCCATAACTCCGAGGGAATAAGACAGCCATGTGTCTCAACTTGTCATGAGGATCGCCACGTGTCTCAACTGTCATGAGCAGGGCATCTGGAAGAGTCGCATGAGTGCGGTCTAAGTGAACCGCATACGGGTGACCCCCAAGTCCTAGCCGCATGAAGGTAACCGCCGCATGGGGGCAGCAGCTTCGTGAAGGAGACGACCACATGAAGGAGGCAGCCGCATGAAGTGGGCAGCCACATGAAGGAAGCAGCCACATGAAGTGGGCAGCCTCATGTAGGGCGCGGCCGCATGAAGCGGGCGGCCGTATGAAGTGGGCAGCCGTATGAAGCGAGCAGCCGCATGAAGCGGGCAGCCGCATGCAGCGGACAGCCGCATGAAGCGGGCAACCGTATACAGCGGGCAGCCGCATGAAGCGGACAGCCGCATAAAAATTGACAGCCGTATAGGGATGGCAGCCGCATGGAGCGGGCAGCCGCATAGGGGTGCTTGGGACTTGACAGATCCTGCCAGAAAATTTTTTTTCTTTTCCCAAGGAGCACGCCATCATCATTCCAGCTTTTATGTCAGAGCTGTCATTCATTGTGTCAGAGCTGTCATTCATTGCGTCAGAGCTGTCGTCAGATAAATTAATTAGGAGGCGTATTTATGGCCGACTGTAGAGGAGAGCTGTTTAGGGCCACGTGGCTCTTTTCTGAGCCGCATAGGGCTACCCGAGCCGCATGAGGCTCTAAAAGACTTTGAACCGCATATGTCATTAATAGATTTTTGAGCCGCATAAGGAACCTTCTGTTGGAGCCGCCTGGACTTTTCTCAGTTCTTTTCCATGCTTCTACAAGACCCCCTTCAAAGTTTTCAATTTGTAAAATTGAAATACTTTGAATAAGAAGCATGGCTATGTTCATATAAGCTCTTCTGGCCGTATAGGCTTCCTGGCCGCATGGGCTTCCTAGCCGCATAAGATGTTCTGGCCGTATGGCCTTGCTAGCCGCATGAGATGTTCTGGCCGCATGGCCTTGCTAGCCGCATGGACCGTTTCTGGCCGCATGGCCTGTCTGGCCGTATATGCTCTCTGCCACGTCTTCTTGCCACGTATGTATCTTATTTATTGCCCTTGATTTGCTTGAGATTTAAAGCCGCCTTTTGGGGCAGGATCCCAAGGGTCGGTTCGGATTTGCCTCGGATTTGCCTCGATGACTGAAGAGTCAGTTTTACAGCACGCGGATCGAAGCGTCCCCTCCCCCCTTTCTGCCTATAAATAAGAGCGTCTTTTGGGTAGAGAGGCTTCTTTACTTTCTTCTGCCTTCAACTCTTCTTGCCCTAGGTTTCTGCCTTCGTCTTCCTTCTCCGATCATCATCGACAATGGCCCCCAAGTCTTCCAAGGCTGCGACTGCTGCGAAGGATAAGGGAGTGGCTTCTTCATCAGCCACAGCGCCTGAAGTTCACCCCGACGTTCACCCCCCCATTGCTGGTAAGGGTTTGGGCGGATCGTATATTTTGAAACCATACCAAAGACGGCTCTGTTCCATGCTTTATGTACAAGCCTTTAATGCGTTCCTCGTTTTCGTCGAACTGTTCAATTTGCAGGGGCCGCATATTCGTCTCATGTCCGAGCCGCATGGGGGTATACTCTATGTCTGAGCCGCATGGGAGTTGTCTAGTGGCCGCATAGACGCTTCACAAACTGAACCGTATAATGACCCTTCAAACAGAGCCGCATAAGTCCCTATGAAGCGAGCCGTATGAAGCCCTCTCAAACAGGGCCGCATGAGTTCGTCTAGATTGGGCCGCATAAGGCTGTGCTGAATCGAGCCGCATGAGCTCCTCTAAAAGGAGCCGCATAATGCTCCGCTAAGTAGAACCGCATAAGCCCACACTAAACAAAGCCGCATAAGCTTACGCTAATCAGTGCCGCATAAGCTCATGTCCGAACAGAGCCGCATGATCTCTTTTAAAACAGAACCGCATAAGCTCGTCTTTAAACAGAGCCGCATAAGCTCATCTTTAAATAGAGCCGCATAAGCTCGTCTTTAAACAGAGCCGCATAAGCTCATCTTTAAATAGAGCCGCATAAGCTCGTCTTTAAATAGAGCCGCATAAGCTCGTCTTTAAATAGAGCCGCATAAGCTTGTGTAAGCCAAAGCGCTCAGTAGTCTCGTTTTAGCCATTTTTTTGATTTGTTTCTTTCTTTCTTTCTTGTGAATGCTGCTGGAGAACTTCTGGTGGGGTGCGCCCAATCTGCTATGGGCTATAGGTATGATCATATAGTCGAGTATATGACGAACCAGCTCCCAAAAGAGCCTTTGGAGAGGCTAAATGCTATCAAGAAGCAGTCCTTTCACTTCCTCTGTGCCATGATAAACTCGGGGCAATTGGAAGGGGAATACCTGAAGCCTGCGTTCCTCTTTGGGGATGCTTTGTCTGTGAAGAACACCCTGGCGCTGGATATATCCGAGAGCTGGGATTTCACTCTTGACGGGATGGAGATCCATATCCCTCCGATAGAGCATCATTTTTCTCTGTCCTGGTTCAATATGCTACCGCTAGACAGAAAGATGGTAGACTCGTTGACTCCCAGCAAGTCGGGGATGTTTGTGGGAAACATCCATTACAATAGGAATTTAGGGTCAGCATATCCGGGAAAGGAACCAGTCAGTCGGTACGTGATGGAACTTGCTCCGGGTACCTTCATTAATGTAACAGGTCCCAATTTCACGTTTACCCAAGCTGATACCTTGTTGAACCAGATTGCTCAGAAAGGGTCTTATCCCGTCGGCCGGTTGGCATTGGTGAACTGGATAAACCCTATCCCTACGTGGGCCAACTTGACCACGTAGATTCTGCGGAAGTATGAGGCTTTCCTGCGTGAGATCGGCCTTTACCACGCCATTCGGGGCACCTGTCATGGTCTACCCACAAATAAACCGTTGTTTATGGCTCTCCTGGAGATGTACAACCGGAGGACGGGCACCTTCTTCGCGCCCGGAGGGAAGCTGGGACTTGCTCTCCACGAGATGTACGTTGTCTCCAAGCTCCCCTGGAGGGAAGAGATCTTTGAAGTGTACACTCCTACGAGCGAAGAGCTCGAGGATTTGGATTGGCAGTTCTCGGGCTTTGTTGCCGTGTATCGAGAATTGTTATGGCACCACAGTACTTGTCATCAGACGGCTATCAAGAAAGATGGTAGCTCAGAAGGGAGCACTCCTCACACCACCACCTGGGTCACATACCTTTTCACACTCGGTGCCTCAGGTCGGGTTTCTTCCTGAGATCCTCAGACTCATGAGGAGGTACAATACTTGGTGTCTACTGCCAAGAGATCAAGGTCCACGGGCGACACCTTTGGGAGTAAGACCGAATCCTTTAGTTATTTTTATCATGGTACTCAGCGTCTGTCGGAGAAGGCGCTCCTTGCAGGATTTTTGATGGTGTGGCTACAGAACTGCATAGTCTTCGGAGGGGCGGGTTCTATTGAAAGGAACAGTCGCCACTTTATCCTTCCCGTCGTAAAGCTGGTTTTTAGGGCAAATTGGCCCTTCTTCCGGCCATGGTGTGCAGTATACACCACGGCCTTCGTGCTTTTTCGTCCAAGGTCGTCGCCCGTGACACGGCGATGGATTTTGAGCGCGTAGAGCTGCCATACCATTATCTAATGGGGTGGCTGTTAATGCACTACCGGTCTTTGATGAGGCCTGCAGCAGAAGATGGCATTACGGCTGATGACGTTTTTATTTTCCGATTCCACCATCAGCCCTGGGAGTACAGCACTATGCCAGCCTGTCGAAGAGCGCTGGCGAGAGTGGATGGATGTGACCTTTTTGTGTCTGTTCCTCGTTTTACCACTGAAGAAGTGAGGAGCGTTCATGTTGATGGTACCGAACCTCCTCTTATTTTGACCGAGAAACTGCTCCTTTGGCTGCGCAACATCCGTCCGGCGCACCTAGTATATCGTAACCGCAATAATGTCTACCTGGAGCCCTACTTGCCCAGCAGGTTCTCCCGTCAATTTGGTTATAGCCAGCTATTTTTTGACAGTCCCAGCTCTTGTTTGGGCTTTGAAGGTAGCGTCCTGGATGGTATCAGGATATGGCTTTATTATGACACGGTTCATACCCGAACCACCTTTTCAGTTCCTGATGGCAAGGTGCCAGGAGAGATTTTGTACATGGCAGCCATATACCATGTTACGGCGAGCAAGCCTCCAGTTAGTTTCGACCCGAGTACCAGTTTCATCGTGGGTACTGGCTTGGCGGAAAAGCCCAAGGGGTCTAAGAAGAGGAAGAAGAAGGCGAACACAGTTCCCGTGCCTGACTCGGAGTCTACCACTACGAACGAAGAGAATGATGAGCATGAGGCAGATAACTCTTTCCTTCCGGTAGAAGATGTTGGGGCGGATCAGCCGCCCATTATGTCAGATGAGATGGTGGCGGATCAGCCACCTGTCGTAACAAATGAGATGGTGGTGGATCAGCCGCCTGTTGCACCTGGTCATATACAAAAACGTAGCAGGCAAATCTCCCCTGTTGGCGGTATTCCTTACTCCCGGAAACGGGCTGCGACCAGACGTCGTAAGCTAACTATAAAGGAGAGAAGCGAGGACGTCAATCCCGCTTCGGAGGTAAATAGAGTTACTACCATCTTTATTCAGCTCTTTCTTTCTCCTGAACTTTGACCTTAATCATTTTCCTTTCCTCTCGTAGGCGTCAGAAGAAGAGGAATCTCGAGAACCGGCCAGTGTTTCTGAAGTCGATCCGGCCCTGAATACTTTGATCAATGACATGTGTGCCAGGATTATTTCTGTCGGGGCTCTCTCGATTGCGGCTGAGGGATCTCACGTTGCTAAGGCCGCAACTCGAGACGACGGGGGCTCCGATAAACCTGTCCCCGAAACTGTTGAATTTCATCAAGGTGACGCTGATCCAGTCGTACCTCCTTCCGGGGCGGCTGGGGCAGAAGAGCCAGCTGAATTCGGCTTGGGGGTTACTGGTGATGGAACTATAGCGGTTGTGAGTGATCCTCAGCCTCCGCAATCCTTCCTTGGTAAGATAAGCCAAATTTTGACTAGTGAGGAGGCCCATTCGCTCTATCATCACATCCTTCGGGTTATGCTGATTGATGGTTGCTCTGGGCATACAGGTCCTGCCTCTTCACTCCCAGTGACAGATATTGTCGAGGAAGGCTCTACCAGCGGGAATCTGGTGGGAGGGAGTGTGCCCTCTCCTTATATCGAGGGGCCTCCCGCTGGCTCGAGTTCGGGAGATCGGGCGGCGACGCAACCGGGGCAGGGGGCAATGGTCCATGCTTCCTCCTCTGTTCATGTGGCTTCGGAGGTCGACCTCTCTGCCTTGCTGAGTATCCAGGTTCTCCGAGCTGCGCAGGAGGAGTTAGCTGCTATTCATGCGTCTTTTCGTTCATAATTTGTTTCCCTGGTGGCGGGGGCGACGGGTTCTGGCGTATCTCCTTCGACACTGCCAGCTACACTTCCTCTGACGCCGTCCTCTACGGAAGTTCTGGATGAGGCATCACAGGATGTAGTTGACTGTTTCTACCGCCACTTGAAGAGAGGGGTCGAAGCTGCTGTAGAGCGGGGGACCCCTTTCGCTTTGGCCCGACAATGTGCCCAAGGCCATATTGATATTCTTAAAGCCCTCCCTGGTGGGGCAGGAATAGCTGCGCTTTTGGAACCCAAATTGTTAGAGGCGGACCAGCTTGTGGCCCAGTTTCAAGCACCGAGGCAAGCTGATCTGTCTGCCGCAATAGATCAGGAGCGGGGCTTCCTTACCACTGTCCTGGAGAAGGTAAGGGCCATACGAGATAAGTCCAAGTCGGCTATAATGGAGGACCTCAGTGATCTATCTTTTCAATATGATCGACTAAGCCACAGGAGCGGGGATTACACAGCTCGGGAAGCGGCCGCCTCTCGCAGAATAATTGATACACGGGAGAAGATCCTTGAACTCCAGAGGAAGCTATCCTTCTTGGAGTCTGAGCTTGAAGCTTCCCGCGCGGACAAAGAGCTGATCATTCAGGAGGCCGAAAGGGTTTCCCGAGCTTCTGATAGCCTGGAGCATGCTTTGAAGAAGCTCGAGGATGGCTGGCAGGCTCATGCGTACCTAGAAGACGTGGAGCGGTTGGCTCAGGAGGCCGAGCGTAGGGCCAAGCAGGGGTTCGAGCGGTCGACTGTCCTGCTGAGAGACCGTCTCATGGAGTTATGTATCGCCGAACTATAGTCGGCTTTTTTCCTTCTTTCATTTTCGTTCTTTTCCGTTTTTGAGTGGGATGTGGTCCCCAGTACATGTAGTAATTTTGCCTTTCAAATAAAAGAGTATGCTTCATTCTACCCTTTATTTGTACTGCTTATTGTGTTTTTGGTGTTGTGGTATTGGCTCCACTGGGGGACTGTTTGTGGACTTGTTACCCTAGGTATACCTTGGTTTTAGGTACAGATAACAAGTTGATGGGGATACTTGGAACAATTCCACAGTAAGGTGGCTATGGACGTTCATGGTATCGGGAGAAAGAATGCCATGGAGCAGCTGGGCCCCCGGGACATGATGAGAAATGAGGGGCATGTACTAGGAAACTTAGTACAGCATTTGTGGTCAGCAGTGGACATATGTGGTCAACAGAGGACATTTGTGGGCCTATTATCCTTGGCATACCCTGGGTTTTTTTTGGTACGGATAATAAGTCGAGAGGGAACCAACATACTTACTCAGAGGTAATGAGGATGTGGTAAATATGAGGGTTTCTTCGATGGAGCCTTCCTACTTAGAGGTAATGAGGACATGGCAGGAGTAGGCTCCATGAAGGGAATGTAGAACAACTCAGAGGTAATGAGGACATGGAGGTTCTATGTGAGGGGCGGTTTGTTTTTTGGTGGAAGGGAAACAACTCAGAGGTAACATCGACGTGGTTGTTTCAGGAAAACTGTGGATCTGTTACCCTTTTTGTGCATTGAAAGTGCGGGTATTGGATCATAAGAAGGGAGCTCTTCTTGGGAAGAAAGTTCAGAGGTATAATCATACATGACTTACTACCTAAAAGACGCGATATAGATTCATCTGTAGTGACCAGAGTGTAAGTCCAGCGGTACCTACGGGTACATAACTCGACAATCTGGGGATTTGGAGTCGGCATGTGAGTTCAGTGGTACAGGAAGGAACATGACTCGTCATTCTGGAAGATTTGTAGTCGGGATGTGAGTTCAGCGGTACCAGAGGGTACGTAACTCATTGCTTCGGAAGATTTATTTTTGGGATGTGAGTTCAGCGGTACCAGGGGGTACGTAACTCATCGCTATGGTAGATTTGTAGTCGGGATATGAGTTCAGCGGTACCAGGGGGTACATAACTCATTGGTTCAGAAGATTTATTTTTGGGATGTGAGTTCAGCGATACCAGGGGGTACGTAACTCATCGCTGTGGCAGATTTGTAGTCGGGATGTGAGTTCAGCGGTACCAGCGGGTACATAACTCAAACCCCGACAGATGTTGTTTCAGGCGTAATACTTCTTTAGGAACTTGCCGTTGATGGGCAACATGAGCAAGTCTCCATTTTGTTTTGCGAGACGGTAGGCTCCATTGGAGAATACAACATCGATGATGAATGGGCTTTCCCAATTTGGCTGGAACTTGTCGGCGGTTTTGTGAGTCATAACCATCGGCCTCCGAACTGCCAGAACGAGGTCGCCCACTTGGAATGTTCTGATTTTAACCTTCTTATTGAAGGCTCCGGAGATGCGTGCCTGGTACAGCTCGATTCGTTGTTGAGCTAATAGGCGCTTCTTATCCAAGGCCTCCAACTCTTGCAGTCGACGATGGTGATTATCATCTGTTGTCAATCTATATGTGAGAGCGACGCAGAGTTAGGGGATTTGAGTCTCCAGTGGGAGAATTGCCTCGCTTTCGTATACCAGAGAGAATGGTGTGTTTCCGGTGGCAATTCGTACGGTAGTGCGGTATGCCCACAAGCATTCGCCGAGCTTTTCATTCCAGTCGCGTTTGTTTGATGACACGAACTTTTTGAGAAGCTTGATGATTGTTTTGTTGAATGCTTCAGCCAGACCATTAGCCGCTGGGTTGTATGGTGTTAAAGCAATATTCTGGATTCGGTATTTGTTGCAAAACCGATAGAAGGCGTGGCTTGCGAACTGTGGACCATTATCATGGATGATCCTTCGGGGCAGTCCAAAGCGATAAATGACGTGATGCTTGAGGAAGCTGATCACGTTTGAAGTCTTTACTTCTGCAAGCGGAACAGCCTCCGCCCATTTGGAGAAGTAATCTGTGATTGCGAGTATGAAGCGATGTCCTCTGGACGAAGGTGGAGTGATCGGACCAATAATGTCCATTCCCCATGCTTCGAAGGGCCAGGATGCCACCGTCGGATGTAGAAACTCGGATGGCTGGTGGATGAAATATGCGTGGGCTTGACATGCTTTATATTTTCTTGCATAGTCTATCGCGTCTGCAACCATCGTGGGCCAGTAATAGCCCATTCGTCGAAGGCGATCCTGTAGTTTCGGCCCAGGCTGATGGGCCCCACAGATGCTATCATGAGCTTCACACACGGCTTCTTTGGCTTCTGTATTTGACAGACATCGAAGTAGTAATCCATCGTATGATCGCCGATATAGCATTTTCGTCTCTGTATCGTAGAAGAATCTGAGGGAACGTCTTCTGATAGAAGTGGCTTCCTTCGAATTCTCTGGCAGGATGTCGTAGACTACAAAGTCAATGAATGGTTGTCTCCAGTCTGGTGCTTCGTCGATGGTCAGAGCAGAGTAACTCTCAACATATTGAACATTATTCCTGGGACAGACCAACTCACGGCCTATGATGTCAACCAGATGATGAGCATGATTCGGAACTGCTAAGGAAGCGGCAAGGCCTGCTAGGGCATTGGCTTCAATATTCTGGAGCCTAGGAACGTGTTCTATGAAGAACCCCTCCAGGGACGAGATGATATCAACTGCTATTTGGTGATAGGGGATCATATCTTCATGACGAACTTCGTATGAACCTCGGATCTGATTGACGATTAGCTGCGAATCGTCGTATGCTTCAAGGTACTCTACCCCCAACTCTTTTGCAAGTCGAAGGCCAATGACCAAAGCGTTGTACTCGGCCACGTTGTTTGAACAGGGCTCCGTGAGGGAATAAGTTCGATTGATCACCAACCCGGTGGAAGAAATCAGCACTATTCTAACTCCAGCGACGATGTTGCCCTTAGGCCCAGTTCTAGAAGCGCCGTCGAAGAACATTCGCCATATGGTACCATAGGAGGCCATATTTGAATTAGCGACCTCGTCTGGAATCTCTTCGTCTATTTTGGTTGATTCCAAACTTGGATGAGCTGCTAAAAAGTCTGCCTGAGCTTGACCTTTAACAGCCTTTTGCGGAACGAAGATCATGTGGTAGGGGGACAATAATATCGACTAGGTAGCGAGACGAGAGCTGAGTGCGCCTGGTTTAGTCATGAGAACCCTGAGGGGGTTGACTCTTGATATGACGTAGATGGTTTGTCCTGTGACGTAGTGTCGCGTCATCTGAATGGCGAAAACCAGAGCAAGGCACTCTTTCTCTACGACAGTGTATCGATGCTCCGGCCCCATCATCATTCGATTAAGGTAATATATAGCTTGCTCATGGCCCGTATCGTTATTTTGTGCTAGCAGAGCATCGAGAGAATGTTCCATTGCTCGTACATAGAGCAAGGATGGTCTTCCAGCAATCGGGGCTACCAGGACCGGAGGGTTCGTCAGGTATTCTTTGATGCTGTCGAAGGCACGCTGGCATTCTTCATCCCATACGAATAAGACGCCCTTCTTCATGAGGTGGGTGAAAGGCTGGCATCGTCGGGAGAGGTTGGAGATAAACCTCCTGATGTATGCTAGCCTCCCTTGAAGGCCTCGGAGTTCATGGAGATTTTTCGGGGGACCCATCTCCATGATTGCCTTCATTTTCTCAGGGTCTACGTGGATACCCTGGGAGGTAATGATGAAACCCAAGAACTTCCCGCTGGATACGCCCAAGAAGGATTTTGTGGGATTCATTTTTAAATTGTGCGCTCGCATCAGGTCGAACGTTGTCCTCAGATCATGTAGATGACCTTCTTTAGAGCGGCTCTTGACGGCGATGTCGTCGACGTAGCATTCTACTGTCTTACGCAAGTGGTCTCTAAAGATGACGCTCATAGCTTTTTGATAGGTGGTGCCAGCGTTCTTTAAACCGAAAGGCATGACTGTGTAACAGTATGTGCCAATCGGTTTTCGGAAGGATGTGTGCTTCTCGTCGTCGGGAGACATCTTGATTTGGTTGCATCCCGAGAAACCATCCATGAATGACATACGCTCGAAGCTGCAGGTGTTGTCAATCATGATGTCCGTGATAGGGAGAGGGAACTCATCTTTAGGACATGCCTCATTCAGATTGCGAAAGTCGATACAGATTCGAATCTTTCCACTTTTCTTGAGGACTGGTACTATGTTGGCGACCCAGTCAGGATGCTGTTCCTCACGGATGAAGCCGCTGGCTATCAGTTTGTTTACCTCGGCTTCAATGGCATTCATGATGTCAGGACGGAACCGACGTTGCTGTTGTTTGACTAGTTTTGCGTCCGGACGGATGTTGAGCTTGTAAAGTGCAATCTCGGGGTTCAGTCCTGGCATATCTTCGTAGCTCCAGGCGAACACGTCGATGTATTCTCTGACGAGTTGCAGTAGTGATTCTCGCTCTTTGTCTGTCAGATTCTTGCTGACGAAGATGGGCTTTGGAGAGGACTCATCACCGAGATCGACTTGTACAACCTCATCCACGGTGGGAGGCTCTCTTTGTTCGAACCGCTTCTCCCACTGCGTAACTAGTTATTGTGCCCATGGCTCTAGCTAGAAGTTCGAGAATGTCTTCATCTTCTTCGTAGGCGTCGGCAAATACTATATTGACGGACCAGACTTACCTGAGCATGTCCCCGATGCTGACATCTGAATCAAAAGTGGGTGATCCGGTTGAGTGTGAATGCCAGTCGCATTCCTCGTCTGAGCTTTCAGGGGTTGTTGCCGGTGTGACATAACCTAGCCCACATCTGGTTTTGTTGTAGTAGTCTCGTGGTTTCCCAGCCGGGATCGGCGATTGTAAGGGTAATCGCCGTTCAGTGCCGTAGTTCAAGCCTGGTGTAGTTTCCAGATCATACCCTTGTCTTTGCATAAGGTACTTGGATCGGGAACTATAGAGATAAAGGGGCAATCTCCCGGTGTCGGGTTCTAGATCAACTTCTTCTACCCTGAAGGGTTGTGGATTATTCTTTCGGTCGATGATGATTAGATGATCCTCTCCCTCGATTATGCGGTAAGCGTCTTCCACTGGAGTTAGTTGGTTTACGGTGTAGACATTTGTTACCTGTGTGTGCAGGTGAGTGCCTATACCGTGTTCCATAGCGTACATTGTACAAAGCTTATCAAGCTCGAGATAATTCAAAGATAACCCTTTATTGATGAAGTAAGGTATCTTTTCTAGAGGGATTACATCATCTGCGGATGGCACATCAGTGTAAGCAGCCACATACTTGGCCAGCTCTGACTCTTCTTCAGCCACCCCCGGTGTAAATACAGACTGAAAGGATGACTTGGACAGCTTGATCATCAGGGGCTCCATGGATGGAACAGAACGTGGAGTCGTTGGCGTACTAGCCACCCCCAGTTTGGTGCTCGGTGCTGGACGGGGAGTTATTGGCTGGCTAGCAGTCCCTGGCTTAGCGCTCGGCTGCCGATTCATTCTGGGAAGACGGATCGTCATTGGCTTGACAGAGGGATTGAGCTCCTCTGCTTGTTGCTAGCTAGCTTTAGACAGCCTGATTGTTAGTGGCTCTGTCGTGGGTCTTGGTGCTTGGCCAGACCTTGGTAGTCGGATTACCATCTGTTCCTCCTGTGCAGAGAGGCTAATTGCATCCTTACGCAGAGTGGCTGTAAGGGGCGCAGTTATGCCAGGCTTGCGAGCTTGGAGGTGGATCGTCAGAGGTTCTTCTGATCCGGATGCTGCCTCAGTTTGAGCTTGAGTATCTCCTTCGGCGAGATGCTTCTTCGACTTCTCATACAAGCATGAGTTTGAGTAGTAGGATTCGACCCCTTTGAAGGGATCGATGTCGGTAAATTCTGTTCTCACGAAGCCGTGCTTGTCGACGTACTTGAAGCACTGGTGCAGTGTGGAGGGCACGATCATGTAATCGTGTATCCAAGGACACCCCAGAAGAATATTGTAGGAAGTGTCCGCATCTATGACATAATAGGTCACTTCCAACTGAAGGTCGTCGATTTGGCACTTTAGGCGAATCTTCCCGATCGGGTAGCTCCTGCCCGAATTGAAACCGCTGATGGCGGTGCTTGTCGGCGCCAGGTGATGCATTGAGATGCACAGATGGTGTAGTAAGATTTTCGGGATGATGCTTATGGAAGAACCGGGATAAATATGCAACCGATCCACCTTGATATCGCCAATGTACCCAGTATAATACAGAGGACGATCGTGCAGGTTGGTCTTGATAAGCATATCCTACGGAGTGAAGACAATATTGGGCATTGCGCTTGTACAAGTGCTGTCCTAGAGATCTGCAGGCGAGCTTTCCCCAGTGAGATTGGACTGAGCTAGATAAGCGTCGGCATTCTGGAGTGCCTCGCTTAGTGCGATGCGAACATCCTTGGAGAGTCTCAGGAGTTCATATAGCGATAGTTTGACCGGTGTGTTGGCCAATTGCGCCAAGATGTCAAAGTTGTACGGCCTCTCCAGCCCGTAAGACGTCTCCCTTCGGAGCGGTTTATCGAAGCGAGTCTCCTTCGGCCTAGGCTTGTCGGTCGTCGAAGGTTGCGAAGGTCCGGAAGCATCAGCGGCTGTCGGCTGATGGTCCTCATCTGAGTTACCCGGTGGAGGTTGGGTTTGTACGCCGGAGCGGGTAACAACAACAGTAGCTTTTTCGACCTCTGTCGAGATCGTGCGGCATGATTTGACTTTTCCATTCTTTTTTTTGCTGGTGGAGGGAGGTGCGGACTGAGTTACCTCCGGTACCAAGTCCGGATGGACCCACATGATCTTCCCTCGTGATGTGGTAAGGGGCACTAGACCAGCAGCTTGGTCTTGGGGAGGCAGAAGGTTAGCGACCTCCATCCTTGCTCGGGGGACAGGTACTACTCCGTCTTGAGTCTTTGTCGGAAGGAAGTTGCCGAATTGTACTGACACCATGTTGGCTGCTACGGTCACCTCTTCGAAATCAATGGCCAGGGCCTTAGAATCGATGAGATGCTGGATGTATCGCTTCAGTTGGTAGCAATCATGTGTGGCATGGTGGACATAGCAATGATAGTGGCAGTATTTGGGGTTCTCTAAGTCTGCAGGACGAGGCTCACGCCTGGAAGGAGGGAGCTGAATTCGTCCTCCTTGGATGAGCATGTCTAAGATGGGTTTAAATGGCCATCCTCGAAGGAGTAGGTCATCTGAGGCCACTGCTTTTCTGCTGGCTTTGATTCGAGCTTTGGAGCTATGTCGGCCACCATAGCCTGCTTGCCCTTGTTGTCTCGGTTGCTGGAGGAGTTACCACCGTTGTTGTTGTTGACGTTAGGGCGTTTGCCCTTATCTTTCCCTTCCGAGATGTGCAATCCCAGTTGGCGGGCTTTCTTCACTTTGTCTTCTGTGCTAGTGGCACTGATGATGAACGTCTTCCAATCCTTGAATTGACTTTCGCCCATCCAGAGGCTGATTGTGGGAAGCAGTCTCTTTTGGCAAATTTCAACCAAGGAGGAATCAGGGTTACCGGAAGGCAGCTTCATCGCGATTTGGCAAAACCGCTCGATATAGTTTCTTGTCAGCTCCTTTTCTCCCTGAACAACGTCCATGAGGGTGGACATTGTCACGTCTTATCCTACTTCGTAGAACCTCTCCAGGAACATACGTTTGAAGCCGGTGAAGGAGTGGATGCAATTGTCCGGCAAGTTGCGGTACCAGTCGAAGGCGACCACTTCCAATGCTCCGATGAACAGCCGTATAAGGATGACATCGTCATGAGGCAGATGGTCGGTTGTGACTTCGAAGTAGGTGATGTACCTGCTTGCAGATGTCTTCCCATTATATGGATTGATGTGGAATGGTTTATATTTTGGTGGGAAGGGAACATCTCTCCACGCAGCGGGATACGGTTGTCGTATCCTGAGGTCTTGGCAGTTTTCTCGGGCATGGAACATGGCCCGGAGCTCCTGGACCTCTCTTCTTGCCTCCTTGGCCTCGTCTGCAGCGGTGGGAGCCGATATTTTGGGAGGATTATTGCTCGGATTTGGTACAGCTGAGTTCGAGTCCGCATTGACCGCGGGACCCAAGCTTGTTTGGCCAGGCGTTCTTCCTTGAAGAGTCGGAAGGGCCGCTTTGATGTCGTCCATAGACTTGGCCAAAGCATGTAGTATGGCCTCCAGAGTGTCGATGCGTTGGCGATCACTGGGGCCCTCTTGGTTGTTGTCCGTCATGAACACCGTCCTCACATGAGGAGAGATGGAAGGAACGGTATAGGGCGTGTCCTCTGAGTCGTACCCTTGTACAGAGAAGTCGTCCGGGTATGTGGGAATGTTCTCCTCTGGTTCGGACTCAGAAAGAGTGGTACCCCCAGCTTCAGAGCTTGCCTCGTCTTGGGAATTGGGGACGTCCTCGGGGACGTCGGGGTCTGCTGCGTCTGTTGGATGAACCGTTTCCCCTGGATTGTCTTCTTGGAACACCGGATTGTCGTGGATATTTGGAGGAGTACTACCCCCGGCTCCGATGCCTCCAAGTGTGGCAAATTTTATCTTTGAGCGGGTACCTTGGTAAACTCCTCCTGTAACGGTGGTAGACAACCGTTTAGAAGAAAGTTTTTTGGTTACGTCGGTTAAAATTTTTGGGCTGGAGACATTTGTTTTCTTTCCTCTACTGCTGCCAGGAATCTTGAGAGCAGAATTGCAAGAGGCGACGAGAAGCACCACGTCTTCTAAGCTTGGGTGTTGCAACCTTTGGAAGATGTACCGTCGGTCTTTTTGTACTGCTGCCTTGTTGCAGCAGCAGTTGATAATGACTTGGGGGCATTGATGTCCTTGACAGGACTCTTTGTACGTCAAATCTTCGTCTCTTTTCTTGCGCTTATGAAGAATCACGTTGCGCAAGTCACCTGCTTTATGGGCTGGGGAGTCCTGAGCCCATGAGTGTGTTGGCCTCCTGCCTGCTCCCTGATATGGGGGTAGCGCGAGTACTTGCCCCTGATCCTTGTTGGGAGATTCTTGATAACTATTCCGTTCATTGGCCGCCGGGGGCTGGACACGGGTAGTTCTGTACAACTTTCCATCAGGGGCTCGAGTAATAGTCAGCGGGATGCCCTGGTAGTCAGAAGTTGGAACTGTCGACTGAGCTCGTCGAGCCCGCGCTGCCTGAGACTTCTTCCTTCTAGCACCTGAGAGTGCGTAGTAGAAAGAGTCCAGGCTGGTCACAACAGAGTCTGGCATATGCTTCAGAGAGCCTCCATGGTCAGGACCGTATGAGAGGCGGTCAAAGACTGACTGTGAGCCGTATGGAGTAGATGGTATGCGGCTAGGATCGGCGGTCGTACCGGCTGTCTACATGCGGCTGGTATGTGTAGCCGTGCAGGCTGTCTGCACACTACAAAAAAATGTGTTTTTA
The DNA here is from genome assembly GCA_029216955.1 of Iris pallida. Lineage (NCBI taxonomy): Eukaryota > Viridiplantae > Streptophyta > Magnoliopsida > Asparagales > Iridaceae > Iris > Iris pallida. The sequence goes on along the minus strand of JANAVB010008198.1, from coordinate 6,807,270 downwards.
CGGCATGCAATATGCGCCGTGAATCACTTTAGACGGCGCACATGCGCATGCCATATTAGACCACGTCGTAAAAAATAGTACTTTAGACGACATAAATTGCATGCCGTAAAAACTCAATTTGTGCGCCACCAATAATCCTTCAAGACATGCATTACGTGTCGTTAAATGGCAATTATGGCGTACACTGCCATGTCGTTAATCCACGAAGATGGCAGTCAATGGCACGCCCTTAATGCATATTTACGATATTTATTGGCACGTCGTTAATACATAATCACGACATTCTATTGTACGCTGTTAAATTTTTTTACGACATTCCTTTGCCTCTCGTTATTAGTCAATTATGACATCTATTGTATGTCGTGAAAAATATCAATTACACATCAATTAGAACATATTATGCACGCCTTAAATTCTTTTCTTTTTTTTTTTTAAAATTCTTTTTTTTTTGTAATCAGTTTTACTTTTAATTCAATACCAAAACATATAATATACACAACAATTATAAAAAGTAATAACTTTCATTGAAACATTAATGCCAAATCATCTAAATCCAAAATCACACAGGGTAGTATACACAAAAATTATGATAAGTACAACCTATTTGGAAACCATAATAATGATAAAATTCATCTGAATTCCATATCACCAAATAAAATGTCACAAAAATGATATTGTATAAACTAGGCCTATACGAAATATATTGATTCTTTAATTTCCTTCACAGTCAGAATCACCGCTACAAAGAAAAAAAAACATTTTACGGACATGGTCCCATAATTGCTAATGCATCAAAAGTGTGTGCTCCACATCCTCATCCTCCAAACAAATAGCAAAATAAGAAGTCGTCTTTCGCATAACCTATTATGTACAATAACAAACCACGTTAATTATGAAGATTTGGCAGAATGTGATGAAAGAATAATGATATAAAGCATGAAAGCAAAATGACAGCATCTGAGAACACATTAATAACTTAAAGGATGAGAAAATCTAGCAGATCTTGAGCTCTTTTTCCATAACCAAAGAACTAATTTGAAACACAAAAACTGAAAAGTACAAATTGAAACTGTAGGACGCTGAAGAATTAATAAGAAGAAGATTTGTTTAGTTGTGTAATTCTTAAACTAAGGACGCTGATACGTGGAACAAATTGAAACAGAAAAGGACACACAAGGCCGTTGTTGCACCTCACATACTCTCACGCTACAGTTAAACCACTGATACCTAATCAATATTGGATGTTAAACCAATATTCTAGCAGTTAAGATGTTATCTTCATTTAGCAAACTTCTTTATCCAAACCATATTTCCTAAACACAGTACCTGCGCCCAAGGTCTTTGCACTACAATAACGGTAAGGCTTGCAACTTGTATAATGAAGGATGCATATTCGAGTCATGAGTAACGAAAGCAGCCTCTCCACATGTATGGGGGTTAAGTGGGAGAATTGAGAGAAGTGATACAAAAAGCTAAAAATGTTGATAACTTGATATCTTGTATATTAAAGTATTTAAACAGGAAACACCATGACCTTAAATATTGAGTTGATAAGATAATAAATTCAAAAAATTTGGCTGCACTGCTTACATCATAGCCATGGATATCTATTTTAGATCAGTTTCCAGGTTCCTCATGTTTACAAGTGACTGAGCACAAAATATAATAGCCAGCCATGAGCAAAGTCTGTACTATAAAATACAAAATTTAAACAATAAGGGGGCGAAACCAGAAAAATACTTCAGATATTGATTAAACTACCACAATATGAGGATAAAAAATCCCAAGTGAGCTATTTTGAGTAACAGGTGTTTCAAAAAAGGTCAATTTTTTTTCTTTTTTTTGGCCAAGAGATGAAACTGCAATGCTTTGCAATGCAGGAAAAATTGGATATGAATTACTACTGGAAACTTTGTACAATCTAAGGATAAAAATTCCAATTTTGTGTTATAAGGAACATATGCACAACAAAAGAGATCTTATTGATAGGTTGTGAGGGTATCTTGGCTATGTGGATGCCATATAGCTTAATTGGAAACAACATAGTCTAACTTGGAAAGGGATATGTAGTGCAGTGTTCAGATTAAGGAGATGGGCCAAATAAGCAGAATTCATGTGATATTTATTTGCAATCAGACAACATAATCTGATTACAATGTTCATATTTGTATGTGTTTGTGTCCAGGCAACCTAGGTAATATTCAACACTTATTAAAGGGTTGTGACAGATGAATGAACAACTATATAAGGCTCCTGGATCCCTTTAGGCGCACCCTAGACCTCTCACACATCAATCCTCAACATAACCATTGTAGCTTTCATGTTTGGAAATCTTAGTCATCTTCATACACCTCACCGAGAAAATTAAGTTTGAAGACACCTATCAAGTTACAGTTCCAGTTTTCTAATTACGCTATCTACCTTATGTATCTAGCCAGTCTACAAATAGTATATACCTATTCACAGATACAGCTAATCGCATGCATTCATAATGTGTAACTACGGTAATAATAGCTTAATAGATGTAATTAATGTATATTAAGAAACAACATGGATCAATGTTACATATTAATTTACTAGCTGACCTTAGCACAGATCAATGTTACATATTAATTTACTGAGAAAATACGTACTCATAAAAATGTGAGGCTGACCTTAGCTTCTCACTGGAACACACCCCAGGTCAATGTTACATATTGGACACCGGTCTACCTCTTTATTAGTTAGCTTCTCGAAAATACACTTCCTGCAAATTGCTCAAACAAAAACAGAGGCAACATATTTAGATATTGACACAATCCAGCCAATAAATAACTGTTCATAAAAAGAAAATATTTGGATACATGCTTATCAGTAATTACCATATTCACCACCCTATAGCAGCTTTAGGACAAAAAAAAAGCAAGGAAAAAATTTAGGTTTATATGGGATGCACATTCAGCAGCATCACTACAAAGTTAAAATTAGCAACATGCTAATGAGTAATGATAGTTGTCAGTAATTATATCATAAAAATCAACTATATAAAATGGCTCGAAAGTTCCACCTAATAGCAAATGCTATCATGTCAAACACTTGTTTTAAAAATTCATTACTAGCCATTTCAGTGCATAACAGGAAAACACTTGTCCAGTAAAGAGACAAAGAAAAATATAATCTATGATGTGATACTGCTAATGTCTAATATAACTAGTGTATGAGGCAACTACTTTTGTTAAAGCAAACTATAGCTTATATAGGAGTATTTGGAAAGTTTGCTATGACACCTTGCCCTCTGCAAATACAGTTAATATCAGTGCCAATATCAAAAGTTGGAAGAAAATAACTGTGTATGATACTAATATCAGTTACAACCTACAAGTTGACTGCATGCATGAAACAATAGATACATATGGCTAGCTTATATTATCATACCAAAACAAAAAATTACCTTTCAAGAATATGCGATGCTCCTGCACAAAGTTGATAGAAAACATGATAAGATCGTTCCCCCGTCTCTCGCTGAACCACCCTTGTTTGTTTGTAAAACAAAAACTTTTAAATATTTAGAAAATGGCATCGTAAATAAGCATAATTTTGAAGTGTAGTGAACTTACCTTCTCTAGCAAAACTGTCCAAAGATTTAAGATATTAGAAATGAGAAAGAAAAGAGAGACCAGTCAGCTAAACTAGTTGAGAAAGTAAGCAACCTGCCTCCAAGGAATAGGTAGACCAGTAAAGCATGCTTACAGGTCTGAATCTTAGCACCATAATTTTTTCCACCATCGTTAAACTGCATTTCGATGAGCTTACCCTGCATTACATGTAGGTTGAACAATAATTATATGACACATAGTCTAAGCTAGCATTAATAGAGATATTTGGATACGTGCTTATCAGTAATTACTATATTCACCACCCTATAGCAGCTTATCACTAATTATATGACACATCGTTAAATTGTATTTCGATGAGCTTCCCTTGCTATAGGGTGGTGAATATGGTAATAATTGTTCCTAAAACTGCTAAATTTTTCCTTGCTTCTTGACAAAATAATATAGAATCTGAACATTTTGGCACAATCCAGCCCATAAATATCTGTTCAATGCCAACTTCCAAACGATTTTCTTAACTAACCATTAACATTTCACAGGCAAAAAACCTTATTTATATTGTCCAAAACAGAACATTCAAAATGCTCGAAATATTTGGAAGAACGGTAAGCATATTTGGCACGGACTAGTGATCAAAAGAGTACAAAGAACACCTTTGTGCATTATATTACTTATAACACTTATCAAGGGCTAAAGTACTTTTTTCTGTCATGCTTGTTCTTAAACTACATGTATAGTTCAGTACTCCAAACAAGTTCTGTGGTTCTTTTTTAAGACAAGGTCAAGTAGACATTCTTAAACACTAGAAGTAGAAATCTTCTCAAAATCCAACATTTTAACCAAAGGAATTGAAACAAGTTGTAAATCACATCGCCTCTAAAAGAAGAGCTTGCATAGCCAAATCCCACAAGTAAGACACGACACAGGAACACTGATGAAACTTGAGATCCTTGAAACATGGGAGTTATTCGCCATTTCCTTTTCAAAATATCAACAACAAAAAAGTTCGACCTACATGAACACTAAAGTATTCTCAAGACCAGTACTTAAATACTCAATAAGTTGGAAAGGATGGCATTGCCAAATAGCCTATTGAACATCTTATTTAAATTATAGGATAATAAATAGCTCAATAGATCCTGGAACTGGGAATAGAAAATCAAAAAGTTGTAGCATCATACCATGTCTAATTTACCGGAGGCACAAACATAGGTATATAAGGAATCATCACATGCCTTGACTGATAAACAAATAACAAGTTCTAAGTCTCGATCGTCGTAGGCAGATAATCGATCTAATATGATTAAGATGTTGCTAAATTTTTTAGAATGATGGACATGTACTTATAGTTTATTGACGAGCTAAAGGATCACAATCAATAAAACTATACCTCATGCTGGATTTTCTACAAACACATGAAGAAATTAGAGGTTAAAAATAAACAATACTTAGGAAAAACTCACAATGTCAATATAGGAGCCCAGACCTGGACCATTAACCTGTGATGCTGAGCTTTCTTGGTCGGAGGCATGCGCCGCCATGCTGGCGAAGGCCGTCTTGAGGAGGACACGGCACCGAGGGAGGTGGAGACCGGAGAGGATGGCCCGGCTCCATCGTGACTGTCATGGGCCGTCAGCGCCAGCGTTGAGTCGACATCCTGCTCTACAGAGTGGGTACTGGTAGCCGGCTGCGGCTGCAGAACGCATCGAGGAGACGGCGGTTGTAGATCGGCGTCGAGTCGGCATCCTGATTCACGGAGCGAGTACTGGTGACCGGGTGCCGGCTGCAAAACGTATCAAGGAGACACGGTTGTAGATCGATTGTTGTCCCAGGATCTAACAAAAGAGGGAAGGAATGAAAAGAAGGGTTTTAATTTTGGGGCAAACAAAATGTAAATCCTGCCATTAGATTTCAAAAAAAGAGAAAAGGGAAACGAATATTATGTTTGAGCTTTCTTGAAGAGGTAAAGAATGAAAAGAAGGGTTTTAATTTTGGGGAAAAGTTTTGGGGTCAAACAAAATATAAATCCTGCTAGAATTTATTATCATTCACGGCATGCAAGTTGTGTCGTCTTTGATGTTAAACTTAGACGGCGCATAATGCACGCCGTGAATATTACGACCCACATGTGCACGTCGTGATTAAAGTAAAAATATGACATGTATGGATTATTCACGACATGCTCTAAAATGTGTGTTATAAAACTATTATTTATGGCATTCGTTCTTATGCACACCGTAATTTTAATGCCGTAAAAAGTCTTTTTTCTTGTAGTGGCATGCGGCTATCCTTTGTGGCCGCATGAACTTTCTGTATGTGGCTAGAAGTCATGGCCGTGCAGGCTGTCTGCATACGGCTGGAAATTCTGGCCGTATGAGTTTTCTCCATGCGGTTGACTTTTGTAGCCGCATAAATTTTCTCCATGCGGTTGACAGTTGCGGCCGTATGAGCTTTTCCCATGCGGTTGGCACCCTTATGCGGCTTGGATTGTACAGAGTTCCTCTTTGCTTCTGCAAGTCCAGCATCATAGTATTTTCTTCTGCCAGACTTGGGGACAGCAGAGTCCTCTGTGGTCTGAAGTAGGGCCGTACGCAAGACTCCTCCGCTGTCTCGGGCAACAGAGAGTACTTCTTCGAGAGCTTGGGGAGGAGCGAATGATTTGGATCTCAACTCCCTGCGGACCTTCTTCGTGCGGGCTCGCCGCTGGACCGGGCCAGCGCTCCCGTCGGAGAGCATTTCTTCAAACGCCTGCTGGTCGAACCGGGCGACCAGCATTTGTTGAGTGGAGCCAAGTTTGGCTGCGTCTGATTGCGTCACCAACTCCCTCAGCCGTAGAAAAGTTAGTCCCCAGCAGAGTCGCCATCGTGTTTGCCATTGATTATAAAAGAACAGAACAATTATATGGAGGACTGGACTTTTACTTCACAACACAAACTCGCTCGTACAAAGAAAGCCTAGGGACAAAAACCTAGGTACAGCAGTCTAAGTACGATTGTTTAGTTTTGATTCTGGGGGGTGACGGTAGAGGCTCGGGAAAGCGACGGCCGCTCTGTCTTACTCCTTGGACGATCAGACGTAGCCTTGGCTCTGATGAAGAAATGCTCTCAGGGTGGGAAGACTCTTCTGTGCGTGCCTTTAGTTTCTCTGTGTATCCAGCCGGGTGGAAAGGATCTCTTTTGTAAGGGAATGACAGCTTGCTATATTTTTTGTTTCTCTGGATCTGATCCTTCTGCAAGGGAATGGCACCTTGCTATTTATAGGAGTGGGGTGTGATCATTAGGGTTTGCAATGATTTCCTCCTTGAAAAGTCGACGGCCAATCATTTGGGCCATTAATCTTGATTACATTACATCTGGGCAATTGATTCTTGATTGTACCAAATCTGTATGGGCAATTAATGCTGATTGCAATAAATCTTTATAATTTGTTATGACAAGCTTGGATCTTCCGCCACGTGTACCATTTACTTAATCACAATAGATCTGATTTGATTTGAGTAATAATGGTGATTGCACTAAATCTGGTTGTCAGGATTTGCGAGTAGCCATAACTCCGAGGGGATAAGACAGCCACGTGTCTCAACTTGTCATGAGGATCGCCACGTGTCTCAACCGTCATGAGCGGGGCGTCTGGCAGAGCCGCATGAGTACGGTCTAAGTGAACCGCATACGGGTGACCCCCAAGTCCTAGCTGCATGAAGGTAACCGCCGTATGGGGGCAGCAGATTCGTGAAGAAAGCGACCGCATGAAGGAGGCAGCCGCATGAAGTGGACAGCCACATGAAGAAAACAGCCGCATGAAGTGGGCTGCCGCATGCAGGGCGCGGTCGCATGAAGTGGACAGTCGCATGAAGGGCACAGCCGCATGAAGTGGGCAGCCGTATGAAGCGAGCAGCCGCATGAAGCGGGCAGTCGCATGCAGCGGGCAGCCGCATGAAGCGGGCAGCCGCATGAAGTGAGCAGCCGCATGAAGCGGGCAGCCGCATGCAGTGTGTTTGCCATTGATTATAAAAGAACAAAATAATTATATCGGAGGACTGGACTTTTACTTCACAATACAAACTCGCTCGTACAAAGAAAGCCTAGGGACGAAAACCTAGGTACAACAATCTAAGTACGAATATTTATTTTTGATTCTGGGGGGTGACGATAGAGGCTCGGGAAAGCGACGGTCGCTCTGCCTTACTCCTTGGACGATCAGACGTAGCCTTGGCTCCGGTGATGAACTGTTCTCAAGATGGAAAGACTCTTCTGTGCGTGACTCTGTCTCTCTGTGTGTCCAGCCGGGTGGAGAGGATCTCTTCCGCAAGGGAATGGCACCTTGCTATATTTTTTTTTGATTTTTTGATCGGGGATCGGGGATCGGGGATGCTTTTGCAAGGGAATGGCACCTTGTTATTTATAGGAGTGGGGTGTCATCATTAGGGTTTGCAATGATTACCCTAAAAAGTCGGCGGCTTGGGGATTTAATTGCCATTTTCCTTGATCATATTTTGTTGGCAATTAATCTGGACCACTAATCTTGATTGCAGCGAATCTGGACAATTAATGCTGATTGTGTCAAATCCGTATGGGCATTTAATGTTGATTGTCATGAATCTTTGGAAGCTCGGATCTCCTGCCACGTGTCGTGATTGCAATAAATCTGCTTTGATTCGGGTAATTATGTTGATTGCACTAAATCTGGTCGTCAAAATTTGTTGATGACTCTTGATTGATTTAGTGCCACGTAGGAAGCTGATCTTCTGCCACGTGTCATGACCGCGAGCCAAAGTCGCATGAGGGTAGCTTCTTAGGTTTTGAACCGGATGAAGGTGGCAGCCGCATGGGTATAGCCTCCGACATCTGAGCCGCATGGGGATGGTTTTCAATTGAGCCGCATAGAACTAGCCACGTGTCAAGGCTGCATGGGCGTGGCCTCTCAATATTTAAGCCGTATGGAGATGATCCCCATGATCCGAGCCGCATGAGAACAGCGGCCGCATGAAGTGACTTCTTATAATTTGAGCCGCATTACGAGAGTCTCCACGATTCGAGCCGCATGCGAGCATCAGCCGCATGGGGTGGTGGCAGCCGCATAAGGAGCTTTGTAGTTGGTGGATCATGCCAGCTGCAGAGGAGATTTTCTTCGTTTCCCGAGGAATACGTCGTCATGTCATCATTTCAGCCTTAATGTCAGAGTTATCACTTTACGTTAGAGCATTTAATGGGGGCAGTTACTTTATGGCCAGCTGTAAAGGCAAGTTGCATAGGGTCACGTGCTTCTTTCCTGAGCTGCATGAGGCTATTGAAGAGTTTTTGAGCCGCATGAGACTCTGGTAGATTCCTGAGCCGCATGAGGCTCCTTCTGTTTTTTGAGCCGCATGAGGCTCCTTCTGTTTTGAGCCGCATGAGGCTCCTTCTGTTTTGAGCCGCATGGACTTCTTCTGTTTTGAGCCGCATGGGCTTTTCTTGTTCTTTTCCATGCTTCTACAAGTCCCCCTTCAAAGTTTTCAATTTGAAAAATTGGAATACTTTGAATAAGAAGTATAGCTACATGAGCTCTGCTGGCCGTATAGGATGTTCTTGGCCGCATGGCCTGTCTGGCCGCATAGACTCCCTAGCCGCATGGGCTCCCTGCCTTACGTGCGTCTCATTAATTGCCCTTTAATTTGTCTTTCTAGAGCCATCTTTTGGGGGAATCCCAAGAGTTGGTTCATTAAATATCTGGATTTTATGCCCTGGATGAATCTTCTTTATGAGGGAGGGAGCAAAATTCGAGGAGTCGGTTTTGCCTGCAGCACACGACCCGAAGCGGTTTATCGGTCCATGTGCCCCCCTATGTCAGCCTATAAATAGGGTGCTGTAAGGATAGAGAGACTTCTTTTCCTTCTTTTGTCTTCCTCCTCTCTTGCCCTAAGCTACTGTTCTTCCTTCTCCGATCATCATCACCAATGGCCCCCAAAGCTTCCACAGCCGCTGCGAAGGGAAAGGGTGTGGCTTCTTCGTCAGCCCCGGCACCTGAAGTCCACCCCGACGTTCACCCCCCCATTGCTGGTAAGGGTTTGGGGCAGATCGTATCTTTTTGAAACAAAGACGGCTCTGTTGCATGCTTTATGCACAAGCTTTTAATGCGTTCCTCATTCTCGTCGGCTCTGTTCGACTTGTGTGAGCCACATGTGCGTCCCATGTCCGAGCCGCATGGGGTATATCCTATGTCTGAGCCGCATGGGAGTTGTCTAGTGGCCGCTTAGACACTTCACAAACTGGACCGCATGATGACCCTTCGATCAGAGCCGGATGAGTCCCTCTCAAATAGGACCGCATTAGTTCGTCTGAATTGGGCCGCATGAGGCTCTGACCATCTCCTAACTTTGTTTCTTTTTATCTTTGATTCTTGCAGCAACCCTGTCGAAGGCTGATATCATTGTGAAGGGAGAGCTGCTGCCCCCTTTCAAACAAGAGTCATCATTTGTTAAGGAGGAGGTAATACCAACAACGGAGGAACAGGAAGGAGAGCTGGCGCCCATTGCTGTAAAGAAGGAGCCCCAGTCTGATGGCGATAGTACTGGGAGTTCTGACCTTCCTACTTTGGACGAGGATTTTGCTCAAGTACATCCTTCATATGCAAAATGGTTGTGGGATTGGTATATGCGCCCCTGCAACTAGGATTCTTAGGCTCTCATAAATGTCCGTCTTTTGTCTTGACATTTCTGTCTGTCTTTAGCTGTAGTTTGTGTTTTGCTTCTTCTGGACATCAATTTAATCTTCTTCCTTCTTGTCTGAATGAAATGATAGAGAACTTTTCTGTCTTGCTCATGAGGTGTAGTCATGTGAATGTAACTGATTTTGAATGACCGGAATACATTTGCTCTATTCTTTGTTTGTAGTAGTTGTCCCAATGGGAGATTTTTTGTGGACCTATTATCCTTGGCGTACCCTGGATTTTTTTTTGGTACGGATAATAAGTCGAGAGAGAACCAACATACTTACTCAGAGGTAATGAGGACGTGGTAAATATAAGGGTTTCTTCGATGGAGCCTTCCCACTCAGAGATAATGAGGACAAGGCAGGAGTGGGCTCCATGAAGGGTGCATAGAACAACTCAGAGGTAATGAGGACGTGGAAGTTCTATGTGAAGGGCGGTTTATTTTTGATGGAAGGGGAACAACTCAGAGGTAACATCGACGTGGTTGTTTCAGGAAATTTATGGATCTGTTACCCTGTTTGTGCACTGAAAGTGCGGGTATTGGATCATAAGGAGGGAGCTATTTTGGAGGAAAGTTCAGAGATATAATCATACATGACTTACCACCTAAAAGATGCAATATAAATTCATCTGTAGTGACCAGAGTATAAGTTCAGCGGTACCTGCTGGTACATAACTCGATAATCTGGAGATTTAGGATCAGAATGTAAGTTCAGCGGTACGAGAGGGTACATGACTCGTCATTCTGGAAGATTTGTAGTCGGGATGTGAATTTATTGGTACCATAGGGCACATAACTCATCACTTTAGTAGATTTGTAGTCGGGATGTGAATTCAGCGGTACCATAGGGCACATAACTCATCACTTTGGCAGATTTGTAGTCGGGGTGTGAATTCAGCGGTACCATAGGGCACATAACTCATCACTTTGGCAGATTTTTAGTCGGGGTGTGAATTCAGCGGTACCATATGGCACATAACTCAACACCCTGGCAGATTTGTAGTCGGGGTGTGAATTCAGCGGTACCACAGGGCACATAACTCAACACCCTGGCAGATGTCGTTTCAAACGTAATACTTCTTTAGGAACTTGCCGTTGATGGGCAACATGAGCAAGTCTTCATTTTGTTTTGCGAGGCGGTAAGCTCCAATGGAGAATACAGCATCGATGATGAACGGGCCTTCCCACTTTTGCTGGAACTTGCCGGCGATTTTGTGAGTCATAACCATCGGCCTCTGAACTGCCAGAACGAGATCGCCCACTTAGAAAGTTCTGATTTTAACCTTTTTGTTGAATGTTCCAGAGATACGCGCTTGGTACAGCTCGATTCGTTGTTGAGCTAACAGACGCTTCTCATCTAGGGCCTCCAACTCTTGTAGTCGGCGATGGTGATTATCATCTGTCGTCAATCGGTAGGTGAGAGCGACACAGAGTGAGGGGATTTGAGTCTACAGTGGGAGAATTACCTCACTTCCGTATACCAGAGAGAATGGTGTGTTCCCGGTGGCAGTTCGTACTGTAGTACGGTACGCCCATAAGCATTCGCCGAGCTTTTCATTCCAGTCGCGTTTGTTTGATGACACGAACTTCTTGAGAAGCTTGATGATTGTTTTGTTGAATGCTTCAGCCAGACCATTAGCCGCTGGATTGTATGGTGTTGAAGCAATATTCTGGATTCGGTATTTGTCGCAAAACCGATAGAAAGCGTAGCTTGCGAACTGTGGACCATTATCATGTATGATCCTTCGGGGCAGTCCAAAGCGATATATGACGTGATGCTTGAGGAAGCTGATCACGTTTGAAGTCTTCACTTCTGCCAGCGGAACAGCTTCCGCCCATTTGGAGAAGTAATCTGTGATTGCGAGTATGAAGCGATGTCCATTGGACGAAGGTGGAGTGATCGGACCAATGATGTCAATTCCCCATGCTTCGAATGGCCAGGATGCCACCGTCAGATGTAGAAACTCGGATGGCTGGTGGATGAAATTTGCGTGGACTTGATAGGCTTTGCATTTTTGTGCATAGTCTATTGCATCCGCAACCATCGTGGGCCAGTAATAGCCCATTCGACGAAGGCGATCCTGTAGTTTCGGGCCAGGCTGATGGGCCCCACAGATGCCATCATGAGCTTCACGCACGGCTTCTTTGGCTTCTATATTTGACAGACATCGAAGCAGTAATCCATCGTATAATCGCCGATATATCATTTTCGTCTCTGTGTCGTAGAAAAATCAGAGGAAACGTCTTCTGATAGAAGTGGCTTCCTTCGGATTCAATGGCAGTATATCGTAGACTACGAAGTCAATGAATAGTTGTCTCTAGTCTGGTGCTTCGTCGACTGTCAGTGCGGAGTAACTCTCAATATATTGAACATTATTCCTGGGACAGACCAACTCACGGCCTATGATGTCAACCAAGTGGTGAGCATGATTTGGAACTGCTAAGGAAGCGGCAAGGCCTGCTAGGGCGTCGGCTTCAATATTCTGGAGCCTGGGAACGTGTTCTATGAAGAATCCTTCCAAGGATGCGATGATGTCAATCGCTATTTGGTGATAGGGGATCATGTCTTCATGACGCACTTCGTATGAGCCCCGGATCTGATTGACGATTAGCTGCGAATCGCCGTATGGTTTAAGATACTCTACCCCAAGCTCCTTTGTAAGTCGGAGGCCAATGACTAGAGCTGTTTACTCGGCCACATTGATTGAACAGGGCTCTGTGAGGGAATAAGCTCGATTGATTACCAACCCGGTGGGAGAAATCAGCACTACTCCGATTCCAGCAACGATGTTGCCCTTGGACCCGATTCTAGAAGAGCCGTCGAAGAACATCTGCCATACGATATAATGGAAGGCCATATTTGAATTAGTGACCTCGTCTGGAATCTCTTCATCTATTCTGGTTGACTCCGAACCTGGATGAGCTGCTAAAAAGTCTGCCAGAGCTTGACCTTTAACAGCCTTCTGCGGGACGAAGATTATGTGGTAGGGGGACAGTAATATTACCCAGGTAGCGAGGCGAGAGCTGAGTGCACCTGGCTTGGTCATGAGGACCCTGAGGGGGTTGACTCTTGATATGACGTAGATGGTTTGTCCTGTGACGTAGTATCGCATCTTCTGAATGGCAAAAACCAGAGCTAGGCACTCTTTCTCTACGGCAGTATATCGATGCTCCGACCCCATCATCATTCGTCTGAGGTAATATATAGCTTGCTCATGGCCTGCGTTGTTGTTTTGTGCTAGCAGGGCGCCGAAAGAATGTTCCATTGCTCGTACGTAGAGCAAGAATGGTCTTCCAGCAATCGGGGCTACCAGAACTGGAGGGTTCGTCAGATATTCTTTGATGCTGTCGAAGGTGCGCTGGCATTCTTCATCCCATACGAATGAAACGCCCTTCTTCATGAGGTGGGTGAATGGTTGACATCGCCCGGAGAGGTTAGAGATGAACCTCCTGATGTAGGCCAGCCTCCCTTGAAGGCCTCGGAGTTCACGGAGATTTTTCGGGGGACCCATCTCCATGATTACCTTCGTCTTCTCAGGGTCTACGTGGATACCCTGGGAGGTAATGATGAAACCCAAGAACTTCATCCTGGATACGCCCAAAAAGGATTTTGTGGGGTTCATTTTCAAATTGTGCGCTCGCATTAGGTCGAACATTGTCCTTAGATCATGCTGATGATCTTCCTTAGAGCGACTTTTGACGGCGATGTCGTCGACATAGCATTCCACTGTCTTACGCAAGTGGTCTCTAAAGATGATGCTCATAGCTCTTTGATAGGTGGTGCCAGCGTTCTTTAAACCGAAAGGCATAACTGTGTAGATGTATGTGCCAATTGGTGTTCGGAATGATGTGTGCTTCTCGTCGTCGGGAGACATCTTGATTTGGTTGTATCCCGAAAAACCATCCATGAATGACATGCGCTCGAAGCCGCAGGTGTTGTCAATCATAATGTCCGTGATAGGGAGAGGGAACTCATCTTTAGGACACGCCTCATTCAGATTGTGAAAGTCGATGCAGATTCGAATCTTTCCACTCTTCTTGAGGACTGAAACTATGTTGGCGACCCAGTCAGGATGCTATTCCTCATGGATGAAGCCGCTGGCTATCAGTTTTTTACCTCGGCTTCAATGGCATTCATGACGTCAGGACGGAACCGACGTTGCTGTTGCTTGACTGGTTTTGCGTTCGCACGGATGTTGAGTTTGTGAAGTGCAATCTCGGGGTTCAGTCCTGGCATATCTTCGTAGCTCCAGACGAACACGTCGATATATTCTCTAACGAGCTGTAGTAGTGATTCTCGCTCTTCGTCTGTCAGATTTTTGCTGACGAAGATGGGCTTTGGAGAGGTCTCATCATCGAGATCGACTTGTACAATCTCATCCTTGGTGGGAGGCTCTCTTTGTTCGAACCACTTCTCCTACTGTGCATCTAGTTGTTGTGCCCATGGCTCTAGCTCAAGAAGTTCGGGAATATCTTCATCTTCTTCGTAGGCGTCGGTAAATGCCATATTGACGGACCAGACTTGCCTGAGCATGTCCCCGATGCTCACATTTGAATCGAAAGTGGGTGATCCGGTTGAGTGTGAATGCCAGTCACATTCCTCGTCTGAGCTTTCGGGGGTTGTCGCGGGTGTGACATAACCTAGCCCACATCTGGTTTTGTTGTAGTAGTCTCGTGGTTTCCCGGCCGGAACCTGGCGATTGTAAGGGTAATCGTCGTCCGGTGCCGTAGTTCAAGCCTGGTGTAGTTTCCAGATCATACCCTTGTTTTTGCATAAGGTACTTGGATTGGGAACTATATAGATAAAGGGGCAACCTTCCGGTGTCGGGTTCGAGCTCAACTTCTTCTATCTTGAAGGACTGTGGATCATTCTTCCGACCGAAGATGATTGGGTGATCCCCTCCCTCGATTATGCGGTAAGCGTCTTCCACTGGGGTAAGTTGGTTTGCGGTGTAGACATTTGTCACTTGTGTGTGCAGGTGAGCACCTATACCGTGTTCCATAGCATACATTGTACAAAGCTTATTAAGCTCGAGGTAATTCAAAGATAGCCCTTTATTGATAAAATAAGGTATCTTTTCGAGTGGGATTACATCATCTGCGGATGGAACATCGGTGTAAGCAGCCACATACTTGGCCAGCTCTGATTCTTCTTCAGCCACCCCCTGTGTAAATGTAGACTGAGAGGATGACTTGGGCAACTTGATTATCAGGGGCTCCATGGGTGGAGCAGAACGTGGAGTTATTGGCATACTAGCTACCCCCAGCTTAGTGCTCGGTGCTGAGCGGGGTGTTGTTGGCTGGCTAGTAGTCCCTAGCTTAGTGCTCGGTTGTCGATTCATTCTGGAAAGGCGAATCGTCATTGGCTTGACAGAGGGGTTGAGCTCTTCTGCTTGTCGCTGGTTAGCTTTAGACAGCCTGATTGTCAGTGGTTCTGTCATGGGTCTTGGCGCTTGGCCAGACCTTGGCAGTCGGATTATCATCTGTTCCTCCTGTGCAGAGAGGCTAATCGCGTCCTTACGCAGAGTGGCTGTAAGGGGTGCAGTTATGCCAGGCTTGCGAGCTTGGAGGTGGATTGTCATAGGTTCTTCTGATCCAGATGCTGCCTCAGTTTGAGCTTGAGTATCTCCTTCGACGAGATGCTTCTTCGACTTCTCATACAAGCATGAGTCTGAGTAGTAGGATTTGACCCCTTTGAATGGATCGATATCGGCAAATTCTGTTCTCACGAAGCCGTGCTTGTCGACGTACTTGAAGCACTAGTGCAGTGTGGAAGGCAGGATCATGTAATCGTGTATCCAAGGACGCCCCAGGAGAATATTGTAGGAAGTGTCCGCATCTATGACATAACAGGTTACTTCTGACTGAAGGTCGTCGATTTGGCACTTTAGGCGAATCTTTCCGATCGGGTAGCTCCTGCCCGAATTGAAACCGCTAATGGCGGTACTTGTCGGCGTCAGGCGATGCATTGGGATGCACAGATGGTGTAGTAGGCTCTTCGGAATGATGCTTATGGAGGACCCGGGGTCAATATGCATCCGATCGACCTTGATATCGCCAATGTACCCAATATAATACAAAGGGCGATCGTGCAGGTTAGTTTTGATAAGCATATCCTGCGAAGTGAAGATAATATTTGGCATTGACCCTATGTAAGCGCTGTCATGGAGATCCGCCGGCGAGTCCTCCCCAGTGAGATTGGACTGAGCCAGGTATGCGTCGGCATTCTGGAGTGCTTCACTTAGTGCGATACGGACATCCTTAGAGAGTCTCAGGAGTTCGTATAGCGATAGTTTGGCTGGTGTGTTGGCCAATTGCGCCAAGATGTCAAAGTTGTACGGCCTCTCCAGCCCGTGAGACGTCTCTCTTCGGAGTGGTATGTCGAAGCGAGTCTCCTTCGGCCTAGACTTGTCGGTCGTCGAAGGCTGCGGAGGTCCTGGAGCATCAGCAGCTGTCGGCTGCTGATCTTCAGTCGAGTTACCCGGTGGAGGTTGGGTTTGTGCGCCGGAGCGGGTAACAACAGCAGTAGCTTCTTCGACCTCTGTCAAGATCGTGCGGCATGATTTGACTTTCCCATTCTTCTTTTTGCTGGTGGAGGGAGGCGTAGACTGAGTCAGCTCAGGTACCAAGTCCGGATGGACCCACATGATCTCCTCTCGTGATGTGGTAAGGGGCACTAGACCAGCAGCTTTGTCTCGGGGAGGTGGAAGGTTAGCGACCTCCATTCTTGCTCGGGGGACAGGTTTTACTCCGTCTTGAGTCCTCGTCGGAGGGAAGTTGCCGAATTGTACTGACACCATGTTGGCTGCTACGGTCACCTCTTCGAAATTAATGGCCAGGGCCTTAGAATCGATGAGATGTTGGATGTATCGCTTCAGCTGATAGCAGTCTTGTGTAGCATGGTGAACATAGCGATGGCAATGGCAGTACTTGGGACTTTCCATATCTGCAGGATGAGGCTCACGCCTGGGAGGAGGAAGCTGAATTCGTCCTCCCTGGATGAGCATGTCTAAGATGGGTTTAACATGGCCATCCTCGAAGGAGTAGGTCATCTGAGGCCACTACTTTTCTGTCGGTGTTGATTCGGGCTTTGGGGCTGTGTCGGACACCATAGCCTGCTTGCCCTTGTTGTCTCGGTTGCTGGAGGAATTACCACCGTTGTTGTTGTTGATATTAGGGCGTTTGCCCTTGTCTTCCCCTTCCGAGATGTACAATCCCAGTTGGCGGGCTTTTTTTACCTTGTCTTCTGTGCTAGTGGCACTGATGATGAACATCTTCCAATCCTTAAATTGACTTTCGCCCATCCAGAGGCTGATTGTGGGAAGCAGTCTCTTCTGGCAAATTTCAATCAAGGAGGAATCAGGGTTGCCGGAAGGCAGCTTCATCACGGTTTGGCGGAACCGCTCGATATAATTTCTTGTTAGCCCCTTTTCTTCCTGAACAACGTCCATGAGAGTGGACATCGTCACGTCTTGTCCTACTTCATAGAATCTCTCTAGGAACATGCGTTTGAAGCCGGTGAAGGAGTGGATGCAATTGTCCGACAAGTTACGGTACCAGTCGAAGGTGACCCCTTCCAAGGCTCCGATGAACAACCGCGTAAGGATGGCGTCGTCATGGGACAGATGGTCGGTTGTGACTTCGAAGTAGGTGATGTACCTGCTCACAGATGTCTTTCCATCATATGAATTGATGTGGAATGGTTTATATTTTGGTGGGAAGGGAACATCTCTCCACGTAGCGGGATACGGTTGTCGTATCTTGAGGTCCTGGCAAGATTCTCGGGCTTGGAACATGGCCCGGATCTCTTGGACCTCTCTTCTTGCCTCTCTGGCCTCGTCTGCAGTGGTGGGGGCCGATACTTCAGGAGGATTATCGCCCGGGTTTAGTGCAGCTGAGTTCGAGTCCGCATTGACCGCAGGACCCAAGCTTGTTTGGCCAGGCGTTCTTCCTTGCACTGTCGGAAGGGCCGCTTTGATCTCGTCCATAGATTTGACCAAAGCATGCAGTATGGCCTCCAGAGTGTCGATGCGTTGGCGATCACTGGGACCCTCTTGGTTGCTGTCCGTCATAAATACCGTCCTTATATGATGAGAGATGGAAGGAACGGTAGAAGACGTGCCCTCTGAGTCGTACCCTCATACAGAGAAGTCGTCAGGGTATGTAGGAATGTTCTCCTCTAGTTCGGACTCAGAAAGGGTGGTACCCCCAGCTTCAGAGCTTGCCTCGTCTTGAGAATTGTAGACGTCCTCGGGGACGTCGGGATCTGCTGTATCTGTTGGGTGAACCATTTCCCCCGGACTATCTTCTTGGAACATCGGGTTGCTGTGGATGTTTGGAGGAATGCTACCCCCTGCTCCAGTGTCTCCCATAGATGTGGACGAATCTCCCAGTGTGGCAGATTTTGTTTTTGAGCAGGTACCTTGGTAAACTCCTTCTGCAACGGTGGTAGACAATCGTTTAGAAAAAAATTTCTTGGTTATGTCGGTTGAAATTTTTGGGCTGGAGACATTTGTTTTCTTCCCTCTTCCGCTGCCAGGAATTTTCAGAGCAGAATTGCAAGAGGCGACGAGAAGCGTCTCGTCTTCTGAGCTTGGGTGTTGCAGCCTTTGGAAGACGGACCGCCGGTCTTTTTGTGCTGCTGCCTTGTTGCAGCAGCAGTTGACTATGACTTGGGTGCATTGATGTCCTTGACAGGACTCTTTGCACGTCAAATCTTCGTCTCTTTCCTTGCGCTTGTGAAGAGTCGCGTTGCGTAAGTTACCTACTTTGTGGGCTGGGGAGTCCTGAGCACATGAGTGTGTTGGCCTCCTGCCTGCTCCCTGATATGAGGGTAGCGCGAGTACTTGCCCCTGATCCTTATTGGGATATTCTTGATAACTATCTCGTTCGTTAGCCGCCGGGGGCTGGATACGGGTAGTTCTGTACAACTTTCCATCAGGGGCCCGAGTAATAATCAGCGGGACGCCTTGGTAGTCAGAAGTTGGGACAGTCGACTGAGCTCGTCAAGCCCGCGCTGCCCGAAACTTCTTCCTTCTAGCACCTGAGAGTGCGTAGTAGGAAGAGTCCAAGCTAGTCACAACAGAGTCTGGCACATGCTCCAGAGAGCCTTCGTGGTCAGGACCGTATGAGAGGCGGTCAAAGACTGATCGTGAGCTGCATGGGAGAGATGATATGCAGCTGGGATCGGTGGCCGTACAGGCTGTCTGCATGCGGCTGGTATGTGTGGCCGTACAGGCTGTCTGCATGTGGCTATCCTTTGTAGCCGTATGAACCTTCTGTATGCGGCTAGAAGTCGTGGCCGTGCAGGCTGTCTGCATGCGGCTGGAAGTTCTGGCCGCATGGGCTTTCTGCATGCGGCTAGAAGTCGTGGTCGTACATGCTGTCTGCATGCGGTTGGAAGTTTTGGCCACATGGGCTTTCTGCATGCGGCTGACAGTTGCGGCCGTATGAGCCTTCATGCGGCTGGTGTCCTTATGTGGCTTGGATTGCACAGAGTTCTACTTTGCCCCTGCAAGTCCGACATTATAGTATTTTCTTCTGTCGGACTTGGGGACAGCAGAGTCTTCTGTGATCTGAAGTGGGGCCGCAGGCGAGACTTCTCCGTTGTCTCGGGCAACAGAGAGTACTTCTTCGAGAGCTTGGGAAGGAGCAAAATTTTTGGGTCTCCACTCCCTGTGGGCTTTCTTTGTACGGGGTTGCCGCTGAACCGGGCCAGCACTCCCGTCAGAGAGCATTTCTTCGAATGCCTGCTGGTCGAACCGGGGGACCAGCGTTTGTTGAGTGGAGCCAAGTTTGGCTGCGTCTGATTGCGTCACCAACTCCTCAGCCGTGGAGAAGTTAGTCCCCAGCAGAGTCGCCATCGTGTTTGCCATTGATTATAAAAGAACAGAACAATTATATAGGAGGACTGGACTTTTACTTCACAATACAAACTCGCTCGTACAAAGAAAGCCTTGGAACGAAAACCAAGTTACAGCAATCTAAGTACGATTGTTTATTTTTGATTCTGGGGGGTGACGATAGAGGCTCGGGAAAGTGACGGCCGCTCTGCCTTACTCCTTGGACAATCAGACGTAGCCTTGGCTCCGGTGAAGAACTGTTCTCAAGATGGGAAGACTCTTCTGTGCGCGCCTCTTTCTCTCTGTGTGTCCAGCCGGGTGGAGAGGATCTTTTCCGCAAGGGAATGGCACCTTGCTATATTTTTTTCGGTTTTTTGATCGGGGATCGGGGATGCTTTTGTAAGGGAATGGCACCTTGTTATTTATAGGAGTGGGGTGTCATCATTAGGGTTTGCAATGATTACCCTAAAAAGTTGGCGACTTGGGGATTTAATTGCCATTTTCCTTGATCTTATTTTGTTGGCAATTAATCTGGACCACTAATCTTGATTGCAGCGAATCTGGACAATTAATGCTGATTGTGTCAAATCCGTATGGGCATTTAATGTTGATTGTCATGAATCTTTGGAAGCTCGGATCTGCTGCCACATGTCGCGATTGCAATAAATTTGCTTTGATTCGGGTAATTATGATGATTGCACTAAATCTGGTCGTCGAGATTTGTTGATGACTCTTGATTGATTTAGTGCCACGTGGGAAGCTGATCTTCTGCCACGTGTCATGACCGCGAGCCAAAGCCGCATGAGGGTAGCTTCTTAGGTTTTGAACCGCATGAAGGTGGCAGCCGCATGGGTATTGCCTCCGACATCTGAGCCACATGGGGATGGTTTCCAATTGAGCCGCATAGAACTAGCCACGTATCAAGGCTAGATGGGCGTGGCCTCTCAATATTTAAGCCGCATGGAGATGATCCCCATGATCCGAGCCGCATGAGAACAGCGGCCGCATGAAGTGACTTCTTATAATTTGAGCCGCATGACGAGAGTCTCCACGATTCGAGCCGCATGCGAGCATCAGCCGCTTGGGGTGGTGGCAGCCGCATAAGGAGCTTTGTAGTTGGTGGATCGTGCCAGCTGCAGATGAGATTTTCTTCGTTTCCCGAGGAATACGCCGTCATGTCAACATTTCAGCTTTAATGTCAGAGTTATCACTTTACGTCAGAGCATTTAATGGGGGCAGTCACTTTATGGCCAGCTGTAAAGGCAAGTTGCATAGGGTCACGTGCTTCTTTCCTGAGCCGCATGAGCTATTGAAGAGTTTCTGAGCCGCATGAGGCTCTGGTAGATTCCTGAGCCGCATGAGGCTCCTTCTGTTTTTTGAGCCGCATGAGGCTCCTTCTGTTTTGAGCCGCATGAGACTCCTTCTGTTTTGAGCCGCATGGGCTTCTTCTATTTTGAGCCGCATGGGCTTTTCTTGTTCTTTTCCATGCTTCTACACAGCGGGCAGCCGCATGAAGTGGGCAGTCGCATGAAGCGGGCAGCCGCATAAAGATTGACAGTAGTATAGGGATGGCAGCCGCATAGAACGGGCAGCCGCATAGGGGTGCTTGGGACTTGACGGATCCTGCCAGAAAGATTTTCTTCTTTTCCCAAGGAGCACGCCATCATCATTCCAGCTTTTATGTCAGAGCTGTCATTCATTGTGTCAGAGCTGTCATTCATTGCGTCAGAGCTGTCGTCAGAGCAATTAATTGGGAGGCGGCTTTATGGTCGACTGTAAAGGAGAGCTGTTTAGGGCCACGTGGCTCTTTTCTAAGCTGCATAGGGCTACCCGAGCCGCATGAGGCTCTAAATGACTTTGAACCGCATAAGTCATTAATGGATTTCTGAGCCGCATAAGGAACCTTCTGTTGGAGTCGCATGGGCTTTTCTCTGTTCTTTTCCATGCTTCTACATGACCCAGCTGGTTTTGTATGGCCAGATTTCGGAGCAGCTCCCGAGGATCTCCCGGCCTTCCAGCCAGATGGTGAACACTAGACGTAAACCTGGCAACGAGTGGGTTTTATTTTGCTCTCCCGTTCTATTGTAAAATTATTCTTTTATGGCGTTTAGCCGTCGAGCAAGTGTTAGCTCGTGTTGAATACTTTTATTTCTTGTCTGCCTAAGGGCTGTAACATGATTGACAAATCCTAGGGTTGATCATGTATAACTGAAACTCTTGCTAGTCCTCATATTTTGTACGACTAGCTTCATGATCATCTGTATATGAAATGTATGGGACGCCTTACTATTGAATATCTGATGGTCTAACATCTTGTAACTATTATTACCTGCTTGAGATTGAGACACTAGGCTTGTTCTTGACCATAAGAGACTGATGGCTTGTAGATAAACCCTCAGACATCTAGACAGCCGTGACCGTATATCGAGGTGGTTTACATTTCTATATACGTAGCTGGCTGTGTCTGCCTCCGCTCTCCAGTATTCTAGTTCTGGGTCGTGACACGACTCATCGACAGATCTCCAGGGCAGCAACTGTGTGGATGCAATACCCAACATCGTATTCACCCCACAGGACATGTTGATCAAGACCAACTTGCATGATCGCCGCTTGTACTACACTGGATACATAGGCGACATCAAGGTGGATCTGATGCACATCGACCCTGGCTCGTCGATAAGCATCATCCTGAAAAGCTTGCTTCAAGTCCTCGGCATCCCTATGCACAGCTAGCGGCGACCAACACTGCCGTTAGCAGTTTCAACTCGGGAAGGAGCTACCCCATAGGAAAGATCCGATCGAAATGTCAGATCGGCAACCTGAGGACAGAGGTTACCTGCTACGTCATATATGCAGATACGTCCTACAATATCCTATTAGGGCATCCGTGGATACATGACTACATGATCGTGCCATCCACACTCCACCAGTGCTTCAAGTATGTCGGTAAGCACGGCTTTGTGAAGACAAAATTCACCAACATCGATCCCTTCAAAGGGGTTGAGTCTTATTACTCTTCGGAGGCTTGTCTATACGAAGAATCCAAGAAGCACATAATTGACGAACCGGAGGTCATCATAGGGCCGGAGGAATCCTTGAAAATTTATCTCCAGGCCCGTAAATCGGACAAAGTCGCACCCCTTGTCCCAACTTTGCATAAAGAGGTGCCCGGTTCTCTAGCCCCAACTGTGCAGTCGGAACCGATGGTCATCCGACTCCCAAGGTCTAGCCAGGAGCCAAAACCCGTCATAGAGCCAATGGTGATCCGATTGCCAAAATCCAATCAAAGGCGACTGGAAGATGCGAGGCCCTCTGGGGAGCCGATGGTGATCCGATTGCCAAGATTCAGTCAAATGCAATCGGAAGACACGAAGTCCTCTGCTGAGCCGATGGTTATCCGTCTTCCAAAGACGAGCCGGCAACCAAGTGTTGATCCGAGACCCTCAGGCAAGCCAATGCCTCAAGCAGAACCCTTGGTGGTCAAGTTGCCCAAGACAGTGTCCCAACCTCCGGTCACGCAGGAGGTAGCTGAAGAGGAGGCAGAACTCGCGAAGTATCTTGTTGCAAAGGTGTATAGTCCCTCTCCTGATGATGAATCCCTGTGGACAAAATTTCTTATTTCATCAATAAAAGGCTGCCATTGAACTATCCTGAGTGAAATAAACTTAATTTGATGTATACTACGGGGCACGGTCGGGACATCAACCTGCACAGACAGGTGACAACCGTCCGTACAGCAAACCGACTTATTCCCATTAAAGGTGCCTACTTCCTAGTCCCAGAAAGAAGAGAAGGGGATCACATGATCATCTTTGGCCGAAAAGAAGGTCCTCAACCCTTCATGCCTCAAGAGTTTGATCTCGAACCCGATACTGGAAGATTACCGCTCTACATGTATAGTCCTCAAGCCAAGTACTTCATGCAAAAGCAAGGGTACGACATGGAGGCTACCCCAGGTCTGAATTACGGCAACGGTCGGCGATCGCCTCTGTAGCTGTCAACTCCGTCTGGGAAACCTTATGATTATTATGGCAAGTCCAAATATGGGCTCGGTTATGTTACACCAGCAACAACGCCCGAGAGCTCTGACGAGGAATGCGAGTGGCATTCTCACTCATCCGAATCTCTTGCATACGATTTCGATGACAGCATTGGAGATATATTCAGGCAGACATTATCTGTCAACATGGCATCCGCTGACATTGAAGAGGAAGACGAATATTTACTCGAACCTCTTGAATTGGAGCCATGGGTCTAACAACTGGACGCACAATGGGAAAAGCACATTGAACTACATGACCCTCCCACTGAAGATGAGGTCATGCAGGTTAACCTCGGCGATGAATCCTCTCTAAAGCCAATCTTCGTCAGTAAAAGCCTGACGGACGATGAGTGGGAGTCGTTGTTGCAACTCGTCAGAGAATATATCGACATTTTCGTCTGGATCTATGAAGACATGCCAGGGCTAAACCCCGAGATCGTGCTTCATAAGCTCAATATTCATCCGGACGCAAAACCAGTCAAACAACAGCAACGGCGGTTCCGTCCAGACATCATAAACTCTATTGAAGCGGAAGTAAATAAGCTTATAGCTAGCGGTTTCATCCACGAGGAGTAGCACCCAGACTAGATAGCTAATATACTACCAGTCGTCAAGAAGAACGAAAAGATCCGAATCTGTATCGACTTCCGCAATCTGAATGCGGTATGTCCTAAGGATGAATTCTCTCTTCCCTTCACCGACATAATGATCGATAATTCGTGTGGCTTTGTGTCATGCCCCAGAACCAGAATACTAAAGAGCGGGGGCAGACATAGCCAGCTACGTATAATGAAATAGGATCCACTCCACTATATGGTCACGGCTGTCTAGATATATGAGGGTTTATCTACAAGCCATCAGTCTCCTATGGTCAATAACAAGCCTAGTGTCTCAATCACAAGCAAGTAAGTAAATGTCACAAGATATAAGATCACTAAATATACAATAGTAAGGCATCCCAAATATTACATATTCAGCTGATCATGAAGCTAGTCGTTACAAAATGTGAGGTCTAGCAAGAGTTTCGTCATACATGATCAACCCTAGGTTGCCAATCATGTTACAGCCCGTAGGCAGACAGTAAATAAAGGTGCAATACGAGCTAACACTTGCTCGGCGGCTAAACGCCTCAAAAGAATAATTTTACAATAGAGTGTGAGAGCCAAAATAAATCTACTCGTTGCTAGGATTCCTTCTAGTGGTCACCATCTGGCTGGAAAGTCGGTAGATCCCCTGGGGTTGCTCCGGAATCTGGCCATACAAAACCAGCTGGGTCAGATCCCAGAAAAAGCAAGTGCCACAAAGGAGGCTTCCCTTAGGAACTAAAACCAGCAATTAGCACAAGAATATAATATATAATAAAAGATAGTAATTAAGGAAAAGCATGACAGGTGATATACGATGCGATAACCATAGGACTATTCAGATAACTAGGTTACAACCCGTAAACCAAACAACGACCGGGGTTGTAACCCTTCGTCTGAACAGAACTTGGCTTTTCCCACTATTTATCGGCAAGATAAAATAAGAAATCAGGACATGTAACAATCTTGTACAGGATCAAGACAAGACTAGACTGAGTAAACTCCATTCAATCAATCACGGCCAAGCAATAAGTACGGCTTGATACTTTAACTAACTAGGGTTATCACATGCCTAATTACTAGCAAGATGCAAAGAGATTTCCAAGTCCAGTTACCCGCCTGCTGCTACCTGAGTGACCCCAGCAAAAGAAAAAAAGTATAGCAGACATACTGCAGTGAGATACATATATCCTAAAGAGGTGCCCCACTCGACGGCGGGCTGGAAATGTCCTCATCATGACAGATAGCTCCAAGTCACATGTATATATATTATATAAGGCCGGGGTCAAAGGGGCAACAGGTAACTGGAAAAGTCTCTTCATGAACTACTTGATCAATCTAGTTAATAATCCTAGCCATATTCAGTATGAATCCCTGACCGTGGGAAACCAGGGATTCATGTCCTAGACATGATACAAGAAAATATTGGTTCACTTGTACAAACATAATCACCCACGGTGTCCAGGTCATTCATACTTGTCAGGTCATGTTAGCCGTCGCAACAGTATTACAAGAAGTATCATGTCAGGTTTTTATGTCAAGAGTGCGCCACGGCGGGCCACTATCATTCATTATCATTATTACTAGACAAGAGTGCACCACCACGGGTCACTGTAAGGTCATTCTCATTATCAAGGAGGGGAGAAACTTGGATAATTAAATAATAATATATATTCTTGAAGCCAAGGAGAAACTCTACAACTTTCATGTTGGGAGTGGAAAGAAATTCTGACCACAATTCAGGCAAATAAAATATTTAAACAATCAAGGTGGACCCCATGCGGCCCAAAAGTGGGAGGTCATTCATGCGGCCGATATAACAAAGAGGACATGAAATCAAGTAAGACAAAAGATAGTGGGACTCGCAATAATTGTAAGCTCTCACTTCAGCAAGCAAGTCAACTAAAAGAAGCTATGAGGGACCCCCACAATAAGGGCAGCAAGGAAAAGATACACGTGAACCATTTAATTAATGGTTCACGTGGCCGAGAGAAATAAATATTATATGGCCATGCGGCCAACACCAAAATTGTCACGCAGCAACCATCAAACAAGGGCCATGCGGCCAAAATATTACGTGGGCCATGCGGCAAAAATAATAATATATAGGCCATGCGGCCACAAGGTAAGCTTGCATTTAGCAAGCAAAAAAATGTCATGGGGCCCACAAAATACAACTGTACAAATATTGCCCTGCGGCCTATGCAAATAAGGCCACATGGCCAAGCAATTATTTCATGCGGCAACTAAAGTGCCGGGCCAGGCAGGCAAATTAATGCATGCAAGCAATTGATAAATTCCCATGCGGCTACAATTAGCATTTGCAAGAAAATACAAATGTATAGGAGATTAAATAATACACTACTATATAGAGCCATGCGGCTCATTATTCTTAATGCATTAAATGCCAGCTACTGTTATGCGGCCAAGAATGCAAGCGAAATAATAACACATGCTTTATTATGCATCCAACACAATGCATTAAATAATGCATGCACATGCAACAAGTGCATGCATAAAATTTCCATACATTAGGCTTACTGTACGTAAGCATGCATCTAACAAATGCATTAGAATGCTTTAAAGCATTAAATAATTAAGCCTAATGCATTAAACTCATTATTTAAAGCATGCAACTTTGCTGATGATAAATAACTAAGCATAATGCAATTACATCATGCGGCTATGTGCATTAAACTCATTAAGTCCATGCGGCTGACTAACAAGGCATCATTTAATGCTTTAAGTATATGCGACTGGTGCTACATATAAAAGCATGCATGCGGCTGACTTAGGTATTGCTCCTTATGCGGCTAAGTGCTTTACGTATGCATGCAAGCTGATGCTGGCTAATGCATTAAAATATGCATGTTTGCTAATGTATTTAAAAATATGCAAAGACCATGCGGCTATGTGCATTAATGGCTCCCACAGAGAACATGTCCATGAAAAATACCATGGTCTCCATGCTCCTCCAACCCACAATAGGAACCCAAATCCAGACTTTTGTAGGTCAAATTTGGGTTAAATGGAATTCTCTACAACGTGGAACCATCAACTAGCAAAAATATGCAAGTTTGATAGATCAAAACTCCTGGAAACCGAAAATACCACAAGGCTAGATTTACAAGAATTTAACTATGGAAATAAAAAATGTTAAGTACTAAAGTGGGTTAGAAATACATGAGGAAGACAATAGAACAATAAAAATAGGGTTCCTCCATGAAGCAAGATGCACTTGCCTAAGCTCTCCACTCTTTCAGGTTGGTGGAGAAGTAATGGTGAAGAAGAAGAAGAAGAAGTTAATGTGGAGAGAGAAAAGTTTGGTGGGATATTTAATGAAGAGGGTGGTGGTAGGTGGGAGTTAATAAATGGTGATGGTGGTGGTAGGTAGGGTGGGTTGGTTCTCCAACCAAAACCGAACCAAGCCTAACCACATCAAGCCGAACCGAACCAAGATAAACTCAATAAATTGCCAAAATAAATCAAGCAGGGAGACATGTAATACGGGTCGAAATACGTGCACGTATTCCAAATACGTACTACGAGATATTGGCATTACACTTTGAGCGCATGTCCTTTATGGATGGCTTTTCAGGATACAATCAAATCAAAATATTTCTTGACGATGAGAAGCATACGTCATTCCGAACACCGATCGGTGTGTATTGTTACACAGTTATGCTTTTTGGCCTAAAGAATGCCGGTTCTACATATCAACGAGCTATAAGCGTCATCTTCAGAGATCACTTGCGCAAGACGGTAGAGTATTACATTAACGACATCGCCGTCAAAAGCTGCTCCAAGGATGATCACTTACGCGATTTGAGGACAGTATTTGACCTTATGCGAGCGTACAATCTGAAGATAAATCCTACCAAGTCCTTTCTGGGTGTGTCCAGCGAAAAGTTCTTAGGCTTTGTCATTACTTCGCAGGGAATTCACATAGACCCTGATAAGACAAAGACAATCCTGGAGATGAGTCCACCGAGGAACATCCGTGAACTCCGCGGCCTTCACGGAAGATTAGCCTACATCAGGAGGTTCATATCTAACCTCTCAGGGCGATGTCAACCCTTCACACAACTCATGAAGAAAGGCATCTCTTTCATATGGAATAAAGAATGTCAACACGCCTTTGATGATATTAAAGAATACCTGTCGAATCCGCCAGTTCTGGTAGCCCCGGTCGCCGGAAAGCCCTTCCTGCTCTATATACGGGCAATGGAACAATCCTTTGGCGCCTTGCTAGCACATAACAATGATGCGGGACACGAGCAAGCCATTTACTATCTCAACAGAATAATGGTAGGGCCGGAGCATAGGTACACCGCCGTGGAGAAGGAATGCCTTGCCTTGGTGTTCGCCATTCAGAAAATATGACACTATGTGTCAGGACAGACCATCCATGTTGTCTTGCGAGTTAATCCCCTCAGGGTTCTCATGACCAAGCCAGGCGCACTCAGTTCTCGTCTAGCCACATGGGCGATACTGTTATCCCCCTACGACATGGTCTTTATTCCGCAGAAGGCTGTCAAAGGTCAAGCCTTGGACGACTTTCTAGCAGCCCATCTAGGCTCAGAAATTGCCAGAATCTATGAAAAAATCCCATACAAAGTCGTTAACTCAAACATGACTTCGCATGATGACGTTTGGCGAATGTTCTTTAACGGTGCTTCAAGAACGGAGCCCCAAGGTGATATCGTCGCTGGAGTCGGGATAGTATTAATTTCTTTCTCCGGATTGGTGGTCAACTGGGCATACTCTCTCACAGAACCCTGTTCAAACAATGTAACCGAATATAACGCTTTGGTCATCGGGCTCCGACTCGTAAAAGAAGCGGGAGTCGAATACCTAGAAGCGTATGGTGACTCACAGCTGATCGTTAATCAGATTCGAGGCTCGTATGAGGTTCGTAACGCGGACCTGATTCCTTACCATCATACAAAAATTGCCATCATTGCAACCTTGGAGGGGTTCTTTATAGAGTATGTTCCTAGGCTCCAGAATATTGAAGCCAATGCCCTAGCAGGCCTCATCGCTTCTTTGGCGGTTCCAAATTATGCTCATCATCTAGTCGACGTGATAGGCCATGAGTTGGTCTGTCCCAAAAATAACGTTCAACTGGATACGAGTCACTCCGCCTAGATAACCAATGATGTACAAGACTGGAGACTCCCGTTCATCGACTTTGCGATCTACGGAATCCTGCCTGAGAATATGAAAGAAGCAACTTCAATCAGAAGGCGTTCTCTCAGATTTTTTTTATGACACAAAAACAAAAATGTTATATCGACGATCTTACGACGGGCTACTGTTAAGATGTCTGTCAAATGCATAAGCCAAAGAAGCCTTATGCGAGGCTCCCGATGGCGTTTGCGGGGCTCACCAACCTGGCCCGAAGTTGCAGGACCGTCTCCATCGGATGGGTTATTATTGGCCTACGATGGTAGCAGACACAGTCGATTATACAAAGAAGTGTAAGGCTTGTCAGATCCACGCAGATTTCATACATCTGTCGTCCGAATTTTTGTACCCAACGGTGGCCTCTTGGCCATTTGAAGCATGGGGAATGGACATCATTGGCCCAATCATCCCGCCGTCGTCCAAAGGGTACCGGTTCATACTTGCAATTATCGACTACTTCTCCAAGTGGGTAAAAGTTGTTCCGCTGGCAGAGGTAAAGACATCAAACGTGATCACTTTCATAAAACATTATGTCATTTTCTGTTTTAGACTGCCGCGGAGGATCATTCATGACAATGGTCCGCAGTTCGCAAGCCATGCCTTCTATCGATTCTGTGACAAGAATCGTATACAGAATATTGCATCAACAGCATACAACCCATCAGCTAATAGTCTAGCCGAAGCCTTTAACAAGACCATAATCAAGCTTCTCAAGAAGTTCGTGTCTTCAAACAAACACGACTGGAACGAAAAGATGGGCGAATGCTTATGGGCGCACCGCACTACAAGTCGGACGGCTACAAGAAATACATCGTTCTCTCTGGTGTACGGAAGCGAGGCAGTTCTTCCATTAGAGACTCAGATCCTCTCACTTCGTGTGGCCCTTACTTACCGGTTGACATCGGACGATAACTACCGCCAACGGCTACAAGAATTGGAAGCTTTAGACGAGAAGCGCTTGCAAGCTCAGCAAAGCATCGAGCTCTATCAAGCACGCATCTCTCGGGCCTTCAATAAGAAAGTCAAGCAGAGGACATTCCAAATAGGCGATCTCGTCTTGGCCGTTCGCAGACCGATGGTCATGACTCACAAAACCGCCAATAAATTCCAGCCCAAGTGGAAGGGTCCATTCATCATCGAGACCGTATTCTCCAACGGCGCATACCGACTTGTGAAGCAGAATGGAGACTTGCTCATAATGGCCATCAATGACAAATTCCTGAAGAAATACTATGTCTAAGGACATGTTGCTACTTCCTCAAACCACCAAATCTCCCAGGCCATCGAGTTATGTACACCAAGTACCTCTGAACTCACTAGACCATCGAGTTATATACACCAAGTACCTCTGAACTCACACTCTATTTTACTCCGAGTAGATTCATATAGCATCTTCCTAAGTAGCAAGTCATGTATGCTGATACCTCTGAACTTCCACTCTAATGCTTTATCACCCAGGAGTTTGCCCAGCTTATCATTATCTCTGAGCAAACTTCCTGGTCCTGATTATCGTGTATCACGTCCATATTATCTCTGATACCGATAGTCTCCTGACTTAACACCTGTACCCTACCCGGGATAAAAGATATGGTGTTAAGATCACAAAACCTATCACGTCCAAATTACCTCTGTTGGGTTTTGTCTCAAAATCTATTACTCGCACCACCAGTACACAGATGAGTAATAGGTCAACCAAAGATTATTCTTGATTATTGTGTGTCACGTCCATATTACCTCTGATACCGATAGTCTCCCGACTTAACACCTGTACCCAACCTGGGATAAAAGACATGGTGTTAAGACAACAAAACCTATCACATCCATATTACCTCAGTTAGGTTTCATTTCAAATCTATTACCCGTACTACTAGTGCGCAAAAGGGTAATAGGTCCACAGAAGTTATCATAATCTATTACTCACACCATCCATGCACAAAAAGAGTAGTAGGTCCATAAAATACCATTTAAATCTATTTGTTCGCATTTCCAGATGCACAAAAGGGCAATAGGTCCACAAAAGGTCCCCCAGTGGGATGTCTATTATCAAAACACAAATGCTGTATTAGGCCCTCTAGTACAAGCACCACAGATACCACAAACAAAGAATGGGCTAAATGTACTTTGTTTATTCAAAATCAATTACATTCATATGACGACATCGGCAGTAAAAAAAGAAAGGAAAATCTAACAATACATAGTTTGGTCAGTTTGGCAGCACGTCGCCTTCATCAAAAAGTAGTTTCGTAGCCCTCGAAAGAAGTCATATTTTACTGCTGAGAAGCAAACAAGGCTGTTGAATCTTCGAGAAGCCGTACGGAGGAATGCAAATATAGCATGCTTTTATCTCCTCCATATTGTGGACATCTTAGGCTCGTTCCTCCAAAAGTCCATACCTTCAAAACAACATCCCTAGTATTGCTTTTGCCTACTTGGAGAGCCGTAAAAACAGAACTTTCACGATGACGCCCCACCACCGTCCGACTCTCCGATGTATAGAAATTCTTCCTACCATCTGAGGAAAACTCTTCCAAAGCATGAAGAGTTATGAGCTCTCTGATGTATGT
Organism: Iris pallida; assembly: GCA_029216955.1. Taxonomy (NCBI): domain Eukaryota; kingdom Viridiplantae; phylum Streptophyta; class Magnoliopsida; order Asparagales; family Iridaceae; genus Iris; species Iris pallida. The sequence continues at coordinate 6,774,770 of JANAVB010008198.1, read as the reverse complement.
GTCAAGTGTCGCATCTTCGCCATGCCCAAAATTGTCGATACCGATCCTGGAGAAATCTGCTAGCCAAACCCCTATAAAATATGAAAACAGAAAAAAGGAGGGGTTAACATTTAAAAGAAAACAAAGTGTATGCTTTAGCCCATGTGGCCCTATCATACAGAACACATGCGGTCCAATGAGATTAGGCATACATCGATCATGACAGGCCTGCGCATAAAATATGTGATATGGCCGTTCAAAAATTAAATCGTCGTATTTCCACCATCCTTACCCTTGATAGGGGGTTGCACGTCGGGATGAATGGAAGGAGAGTCCGCAGCTCTCGACGGAGAGGCGAGTCCCTTCCCTTTAGCCGCAGCACCAGTTGACTTGGAAACTTTTGGAGCCATAGCTAACTAGGACAGAAAGGATGACAAAGAAGATAAAGACAAAAGAGAAGAAGGTGAAAGAGAAAAAATCCCTCTCTGAACAACCTATATTTATAGGGTTTTCGAAAGAGCGTCGTTTCGATTCTCGAGTCCATTAATGATAATGATGACGTTTGGAGATTTTATCCTTAGTAACCGTCAACTTTATCTCGAAAACAACACCAAATCCAAAACCAAATCAAGTCATTAAATGCAATAGTGACAGCTGGCGGTCAGGACAAGATCTTTCTATGGCATAAAGATCTCCCTGCGGCATAAAATTTCCCTACGGCTCAATGTCTCTCCTGACTCGAAGACTCCCTGCGGCTTGACATATCTCCATGCTTCTTATTCAAAGTATTCTAAATTTGCAATTTGAAAACTTTGAAAGGGATCTTATAAAAGCATAGAAAATATGGGGTTCATGCGGATCACAACTGATCGCATGAGTACTTTGGGCCAAACTGGTCCGCATAAAGAAGTACCGCATGACATACTCGATATGCCCCCTGCGGCCCATCTTCACTATCTCAGATTATATATCAAAAGCAACTAGACTGATTTGAGCCGCAGAAGGAAGAATTACTTATGCGGCCAGGCTGATCAGCCCTTCTGATAAAGCTGACAAACTCTGACAAAATTGATAGCTGACACTCTGACAAAAAGAAGATAAGACAAAATGTCATGTTACTAGACTGGACATAGTCATGCGGCTAGAAGGACCGCGATCCGAGCCACATGAACCTTATGCGGCTCAATCCATGCGCGCTTCATGCGGCCAAGGGTGACTTAAACCTAAGCCGCATGAGCTTTATGCGGCCCAGAATATAGAATCTATACGGCTCAAAAAGTCCCCAAGCTACATGCAGACTAAGGGAGACTGCGACTTAAGCCGCATGAGTCTTATGCGGCCCAGCATGGCCGAATACTGAAAGACCTATGCGGCTCAAAATGACTCAAGCATACTGATCCTATCCTGCAATAGGACACGTGGCAGGCTGACCAAGTCTCAACCACCCAGATTTGCTGCAATAAAATCTCAACAAATTACCAGCTGGCGGTCAAAGAGCGGGTCTTGGTGTGCTGTTGTAGCCACATAGACTCGTGGCCATCTATGCGGCTCAAGATATATATCACTATAAATAGCAGGGTACCACACCCATGCAAAAGGCTGGAAACCTACGAAGGGCAATTTCTTCAAGAGCATGGATCGTGTCAGATAGTCCAAGGAGTAAGGCAGAGTTGCTACACTTTTTCGAGCCTCTATCGTCACCCCCAGAATCAAAACTAAACAATTGTACTTAGATTGTTTCCTAGGATTTCTTTCTAGGCTTTCTCTTGTACAAGCGAGTTTGCAATCAAGTTCAATTCCTCTGTAATTATTGTTCTTGATATTTAATGGCAAACAACTACGGCCATCCTCTTCTTCTTCTCTGCAGCTTGGAGTGAGGAAGGGAGATCATCATGAGTTGATGATTCTCCAGCTCCCCTTTTCTTGCCAAGACTTTTTGTAGGAGATTTGTCTTTTCGTACCTTTAATGGCACGTCTAGTGGGTCAGTCGCTTCATCGGCAAATCCTACAAAGGAAGCTTCTAACGGATCGTCGGCCGGATCTTGATTTTCAGCATCTCTGAATGACAATGTTGTACGAACCCCATCCTTCATACGTTTGCTGCTTGCGAAGCTGTGGGACAGATTGAAGTTCTCGGCAAAAGTATTCGCTGAAGTATAGAAGTTTGCGTATGTGTACAACATACGTGGACATGTCTAGGTAGGGATATTTGGCATAGAGAATATTACTTTTGTGCCCCGAGTGTTGTAGTATTCCCACGCCCTGGCTCCATCAATCAAATAACCTCAGATGCTTAGGTAAGTTATGGCGTTCCTCAAATGTAGTTGATCATAGCCGAACTGTCGGGCAAATCGACTTGGCAGATATAGTTCCAAGAAGCACTCTTCTTCAAAACACCAAGTGAGATGGCCGAATTGACTTCAACCACTCAAAGGTAGATAGAATCAAATGGAACGATATAGCTTCTAAATCCATAAGATTGGGAGGAACATGTTCATACCTTTGAAGGAAAGGAACGCATTGAAATCTCCATCCAGAACCCTTATTCAATGCTCGTCGACATTCTGATAATGCGCTGATATTCCAACGGGCGTTGGAATACCGCCTCATGAAGTCCCCTTCTACTACACTCATATCTGGGTCCATCAAACCAGGATAATGCAAGTGCAGCCACCCATATAGATATCTGTAGGGCATCTCAGTGCGGGGAAATTCATTCATGATATTCTTATCATGCAGCATGGTATATACAAAAGAGCGCAGGCCCGCATTTAAGCGACAAGTCATCGCTGAAAGAAGGTCATTCTTATAACCAAACATAAGACATACTGCAGCAAACAGGACGCCCAGGTGAAATCTGTCGACAACACTGCCTCCAGGGACTACGAACCGTCGCAGTCATATGGAAAGAAAGCCTGCCAACTAGGCTTCTTTAGACATAGGTCTATAACCTTGTTTGAAATAACTTTCGATCTTGTCACCTGTCTTGAAGGGGGACCAATCTTAATCTAGCTCATTGTCAAACTGATTGTACTTCTCCATCAGTTTTTGGATGTCGCTTTTGTCGAGTGGTTTGAAGAAACAAGGGTCACAAGCCTAAGTATCGAATATTTTGTCTTCATGAATTTGACCCAAGAATAACACTTGGATGTGTAGCAGGTCCCTACGGTAGCACCCTAGTAGTAGAGGGAACATATCTTGTAGTGACACAAGAGCTCCTCAAAAACCCCTATCATTTCAGGATTTTCTGTTAATAGTATGTCCAATTCTTCATTGGTAGGTACGTATTCCTTGTACGGGTTGTCTCCCATCGGCAGATGAGAAAGAAACTTCATCTCGTGAAGAGCAAAGTCGATCTCCCCATGCGGGGTCATAAAGGTACCGGTCCTATCATTATACCTTTCTATCAGAGCCATAAATATGTGCGCATTCGGGCGAAACCCATAAACTGTAGCCCAGACTGCTTCATAAAGACCTATCTCCAGAAGCATATCTTTGAAGTGATTCAGAACCCAGTTAGCCAAGCTGCTCCAGCGCTTGTTATCTGGATTTACCAGGCCTGTCATTTGCATGGTCTGGTCCGGGTATGTTCCTTCAACTTTGGCACACTCGTTCACAAAAATTGGTACTCTGATTGGGAGTAACAGCGAAGAATCCTCGGGAGGTACACAACCTGGCCTCAGACCTCTCAGATGGGAGCTGTATTTATCTGAGATGCTATAGAATTGGTTCCTGCTTTGTGGACCTAGTTTGTAATAAATCCTTCCCACTTTTGTCTGCTGCTGTGGAGTTATATCCCATGCCATCCGACGAGGGTAACTCAAAAATTTATATCGAGACAATGATAGATATCTTGATATTTTCGGAAGGTACATCATCCTGCCCTCACTACACTGATAAACCCTGTCTTCCTTCTTTGCCTTGGGTTGGAACATCTTCTTGATAGCATCACAAAACAAGAAGCCCGGTTTCTTATGAACTATATTATCCACACTTTCCAGAGGCTGTCCATTCATCAAACACAGTAGTATAGAGTTCTCTTAAGCCGCATGTATAGCTCTCCTAGCTTCAGGAGGGTCATAATACGGATATGACACATGTGATAAATCATCTTTGTATTCAGGAGTATTAAATGGAGAGGCAAATCTTTCAGCATTAGGATCTTCCCTCAAGTCAACTACATGAAGAAGAACAAACAAAAATTAGTTTTAAATAATATTTTGAAGCAGAACATGTTACATCAACTGGTTGCGTAACTCTTGGGTTGTGAAGCAGTCAGGTTGTGCGACCCTCACGTTGTGCAACATTCAGATTGTGCGATCATGCGCAGCAATCAGGTTGCGTCGCATCATACCGCACAATATATCGAATTTGTGCCCAATAGATAGCACAACTTTTCGAAACGTTGTGCAACGCGGATCGACAACAACCAAACCCTAAAAAGGGAGGCACAAATTATGGGGTGCGCCCAACTCTAAGAAGAGTGTGGTTGCACGATGACAGAATCAGGCTAAACCCTAAATAGGGTGGTCGACAATCGGGTCTATAGTCAGATACTTACCCTCCATGGCCGGATTGGCCGTTTCTCAGCATGACGAAGGCGGAGCTCACGTAGAGGACTCGGCCACATTCTTGCCCTTCTTGGCAGCAGAGCGCTTGGGCGCCATTGGTGCTGGTCAAAAATCTTAAAGATCGGGAAGAAGGGGAAAAAAATATGGTTTT